>OX387423.1:89543376-90143376 GCA_947563755.1 Lochmaea crataegi | reverse complement strand
TACGAAAAAGACCGTCACGCAACAGTGTTGCCAGATTTCTGAATAATCCACTAATCCAATGAAATTTAAATTGAAGCTTGCTTCTTATTGCACGACATAGGACTTTTGGGAAGGCTAGTCAAAAATTGAAAAAAATTTGGAAAAATGGTCAATAATTGTCAAAAACTGTCAAAATATTGAAAAAATGGTTAATAATTACCAAATATTTTCAGAAATTGTCAAAAATTTGGAAAAATGGTCGATAATTGTCAAAAATGGTCAAAAATGGTCAATATTTGTAAATATTTTGAAAAAATGGTCAATAATTGTCAAAAATTGTCAAAAACTGTCAAAAATTGTTAAAATTTTGAAAAGTGGTCAAAAATTGTTAAATATTAAAAAAAAATGGTCACTGATTGTCAAAATTTTTGAAAAATTGTCAAAAATGGTCAATAATTGTTAAAATTTTGAAAAAATGGTCAATAATTATAAAAGGCTCTCAAAAATGGTCAATAATTGTTTAAAATTGTCGAAATTTTTGAAAAATAGTCGAAATTTTTGAAAAATTGTCGAAAATAGTCAATAATTGTTAAAATTTTGAAAAATGGTCAAAAATTGTCAAAATTTTGAAAAATGGTCAAAAATTGTCAAAATTTGGAAAAAATGGTCAATAATTATAAAAAACTGTCAAAAACGGACAATAATTGTTAATAATTGTCAAAATTTTTGAAAACTGTACAAAATTTTGGAAAAGTTGTCAGAAATGGTCAATAATTTTCAGAACCTGTCGAAAAGCTAAAAAATTGTCAAAAATAATTGTCAATAATTGTCAATAATTGTCAATAATTGTCAATAATTGTCAATAATTGTCAATAATTGTCAATAATTGTCAATAATTGTCAATAATTGTCAATAATTGTCAATAATTGTCAATAATTGTCAATAATTGTCAATAATTGTCAATAATTGTCAATAATTGTCAATAATTGTCAATAATTGTCAATAATTGTCAATAATTGTCAATAATTGTCAATAATTGTCAATAATTGTCAATAATTGTCAATAATTGTCAATAATTGTCAATAATTGTCAATAATTGTCAATAATTGTCAATAATTGTCGATAATTGTCGATAATTGTCGATAATTGTCGATAATTGTCGATAATTGTCGATAATTGTCCATAATTGTCAATAATTGTCAATAATTGTCAATAATTGTCAATAATTGTCAATAATTGTCAATAATTGTCAATAATTGTCAATAATTGTCAATAATTGTCAATAATTGTCAATAATTGTCAATAATTGTCAATAATTGTCAATAATTGTCAATACTTGTCAAAAATTGTCAAAACTTGTCAAAACTTGTCAAAAATTGTCAAAAATTGTCAAAAATTGTCAAAAATTGTCAAAATTTTTGAAAAATTATCAAAAATGGTCAAAAATTGTCAAATTATTTGAAAAATTATCGATAATTATAAAAAACTGTCAAAAATGGTCAATAATTGTTAAGAATAGTCAAAATTTTTGAAAAATTGTCAAAAATGGTCAATAATTGTCAGAACCTGTCAAAAATACTCAAAAATTGTCAAAAATGTTCAATAATAGTTAAAATTTGGGAAAATTGTCTAAAATGGTCAACATTTTTGAAAAATGTCAAAATGACAAAATGTCAAAAATGATCAATCACTGTCAAAACTGTCAAGATTGGTCAATAATTGTCAAAAATGTCAATAATTGTTAAAATTTGGAAAAATGGTCAAAAATTGTTAGAAATTTGGAAAAAAATGGTCAATAATTATAAAAAACTGTAAAAACGGACAATAATTGTTAATAATTGTAAAATTTTTTGAAAACTGGACAAAATTTGGGAAAAATTGTCAAAAATGGTCAATAATTGTCAGAACCTGTCGAAAAGCTAAAAAATTGTCAAAAATGGTCAATAATTGTTAAAATGTGGAAAAATGGTCTAAAATTGTCAAAAATTTTTAAAAATTGTAAAAAATGATAAGTAATTGTCAAAACTGTAAAATTGGTCAATAATTGTCAAAAATGGTCAATAATTGTTAAAATTGTCAAAAATTTTGAAAAAATGGTCAATAATTGTCAAAAATGCTCAATAATTGTCAATAATTGTCAATAATTGTTAATAATTGTCAAAAATTGACAAATTTTTTGAAAAATGGTCAACATTTTCTAAAAATTATCAAAAATGGTCAAAAATTGTCAAATTATTTGTAAAATGATCGATAATTATAAAAAACTATCAAAAATGGTCAATAATTGTTAAAAATAGACAAAATTTTTGAAAAATTGTCAAAAATGCTCAATAATAGTTAAAATTTGGAAAAATGGTCTAAAATGGTCAACATTTTTGAAAATTGTCAAAAATGATCAATCACTGTCAAAACTGTCAAAATTGGTCAATAATTGTCAAAAATTGTCAAAATTTTGAAAAAATGGTCAATAATTATCAAAAATCGTCAAAATTTTGAAAAAATGGTCAATAAAATATAAAATAAAACTTAGTAGAACGTACTGGGCCTAATGTAATTCCCAACATCGCATTCTATTGCGCGTATTTTTATTGATGGTTTTCCCAACCTCGCATTCTATTGTGCATAAGAAGCAAGCTTCTGTCGGCGGTCCGACGACCGCTCATTTTTTTTATTTTTTAATGATAAAAGAACCTTATTTCCAAATTTTCAGCGTTTTCCTGAACAAAAAACAACATGTTTCCAGAACTATAATTAAAGCAATAGCTCACTTTTAATTTCCCCCGTTATACACTGTTCCATATTTATGTCCACAACAAACAAACCATATAGTGTGAAGCTTGAATTTTATCACCTTTTATTTATTAGTCATTGATTTTTATTACTTGGTCAACGACATCGATTTTGATTGAAAGGAAATCGTAAAAATTTGGATTATTATCACTTAATAAATCATCAACTAATATAAAAACAGCCGTTACTTTTCACCAATACTTTCTTTCGATGATGAATTGTAAGCAAATAAATTAAAGAACATTTATATGCAACCCGTGAATTGTTTAATGTTGTTGAACCTTTGATACCATAACATGATAAATATTAAATCTACCCAATGTCAAACAGTCTTTTTTAGATTTTTTTTCTGTAATTTTAGATGCTCGCCCTGTATAAAACATAAGTGCTTAACTGAAGAAGGAACAGGGGATGTAGTAAACCAGGTGCAATGCTTACACATCTTTGGGGGAGCTTCCAGGCCAAAACATCCTTATACTCTCTAACATCTAGGTAGCTCTAAAATCCTTAGCATGCCCCCGATCAGATCTAGACTGACTCCATTGTAGTTCTACGATATAGAAATTTTTACAAATATTATGATCCCCTAAAAAAATTTCATCGTAAGCACATGTTACAGAAATATTACCAATAGAATAACCCCTTAAAGAGTTTATCGCACGCCCATGATATGGAAAAGCTTACAAATAAATTGATTCCCCATGAAAATTTAATTGTGCGCTGATGACACGCGGTGACGGTTAGGCGGTGACCAGTGCATAAATTTTGCCTCTACCAAAAATCACACAACGCGGCTAAAGAAGTTTTTACTTCAATAAATCGCAATTTGAACAATGCACGGTATCCATGGAGAATGAATTAAACTTTTCACCTTTGTGTTGTATTTTTGGAGATATTCGATTGCAGGTGTCGGTTAAGTGGTTTCGGTTGCCCTTCCAGCCCATAAGTTTTACTCCTGCAAAAATTGCTCAAGGTTGCTAAAAAAGAATCACTTCAAAAGTAAATGTGTTTGCTCATTAGTGGGTATTTTTAGAATAATATTACTTTCCCAGTATAATAATACAAACAAAATCCCAGTTTTCACAAATAAAACACGAAATCAGGCTTTTTAGAGAACACGCATCACCTATTATTGATTTTCAAGAGGTAATTTACATCGTTTTGTTCTAGCATCAAATATGCAATTTTAAAATTGATTGATGACCTAAAATCTATAAATATCTGCATAACTCCGAACTCTAATAATGATGGGAAATAGTTATTTTATCTACAGTCGCGCGTAAAATGACTAATTACGATATTCAAACGAAATCGTAAAGTCGAAAAATGCCTAGGATTTATACTTTACGCTCTAGCGCAAAAAAGGAATCTTTTTCGCTCGCCTATTTAATCAAACCATGCCCTCCGAATTAACTCAATCGGTGAATATTTAACAATTTATCAGATTAAAGATCAAATAAAATTATATGAAAATTGTCAATTATTGCCAAAAGCTGTAAAAAATTGACAATTTTTGTCAAAAATGGTCAATAATTGTCAAAAATTGTCAAAAACTGTCAAAAATTGTCAATAATTGTTTAAATTTTTAAAAATGGTCGATAATTGTCAAAATTTTTTGAAAAATGGTCAAAAATTTTCAAAAATTGTCAAAAATGGTCGATAATTGTCAAAAACTTTTTAAAAAATTTGAAAAATGGTCAAACATTTTCAAAAATTGTCAAAAATGGTCAAATGTATGGATGATTCCAGAATTCCATTCAGTATTGCCACTACAAAATTTCGCGTCTAAAACTACTGACATTTTCTAGACTTTTTTGAGTACGATTCAAAGTCGAGACAGAAATAATTTTTGATTTCAAACATTTCTAGATGTTCCCGAATATCTGAATATCAGGCTATTAATGGTGTTATTGAAAAACATAAATTAACCTAAGGGACTTGAATTTTTACGTTTGCTGCATGGACGAAACCTGTCAAATCAATGTCACATGTTTTGTTTTTGACAATTGCAATTATTATAAACCCAATAATAAACCATTTTAAAAAATCAATAAATCAAAATCAGGATATATTATAAAACACAGATAGAGAAAAAACAAAACTGGAGTTAATTTGAAATGCCAAAAACAAGACATGTGACATTGATTTGACAGGATTCGTCCATGCAGCAAACGTAAAAATTTAAGTCCCTTAGGTTATTTTATTAACACCATTAATAGCCTGATTCGGATATTCGGGAACATCTAGAAATGTTTGAAATCAAAAATTATTTCTGTCTCGACTTTGAATCGTACTCAAAAAGGTCTAGAAAATGTCAGTAGTTTTACACCCGAAATTTGTGTAGTGGCAATACTGAATGGAATACTGGAATTGTCAAAAATTTTAAATTTTTTTGAAAAATGGTCAAAAATTGTCAAAAACTATCAAAAATTTTCTAAAACTGTCAAAAATGGACAATTATTGTCACAATTGGTCAATAATTGTCAAAAATTGTTAAAATTTTGGAAAACTATCAAAAATGGTCAATAATTTTGAAAAATGGCCAAAAATTTTGAAAAATAGTTAAAATTTTTGAAAAATTGCCAAACAATTGTCAAAAACTATCAAAAATTGCCAAAAATGGACAATTATTGTTAAAAATTGTCAAAATTTTGAAAAATAGTTTGATAATTTTCAAAAATTGTTAAAGTTTTTAAAATATGGTCAAAAATGGTCAATAATTATCAAAAATGGTCAATAATTATCAAAAATGGTCTAAAATTTTGAAAAATTGTCAAAAATTTCCAAAAACTGCCAAAAATTGTCAATAATTTTTTAAATTTTAAAAAAATTTGAAAAATGGTCAAACATTTCCAAAAATTGTCAAGAATGGTCAATTGTCAAAAATTTTAAAATTTTTTTGAAAAATGCTCGAAAATTTTCAAAAATGGTCAATAATTGGCAAAAACTATCAAAAACTGTCAAAAATGGACAATTATTGTCAAAATTGGTCAATAATATTCAAAAATTGTTAAAATTTTGAAAAAATATCAAAAATGGTCAATAAAATTTTGAAAAATGGTCAAAAATTTTGAAAAATAGTCAAAAATGGTCAATAATTGTCAAAAATGGACAATTATTGTTAAAAATTGTCAAAATTTTGAAAAATGGTTGATTATTGTCAAAAATTCTTAGTTTTTGAAAAATTGACAAAAATGGTCAATAATTGTCAAAACTTGTCAAAATTTTGAAAAATAGTCAATAAATAATACGAGCCGTTTCCGAAAATCGATTTAAACACGTAATTTATAAAATCGATTTACCAAAAATCGATTAATATTACCATAAAAATCCATAACTAAAAATCGATTATAACAAAATAATTATCGATTATTTTTTAGCATCCCTAGTCAGTAGATCTTTTTAAGGTTAATCATGATGAATAGCGAAAATGACGATTATTCTAGCACTCCTATTATAACCTTAGATAATGTAAAAAACTGTTTTAATTATTAAAAGGACGACTGTAGAAAAAATTATGTGTGTTTTTCGAGCGTAAAGTAAAATTGCCGTTTTCGAAAGATCGCAACATTCTTTCTCAAGCAGCAATCTGTTACTTTACGCTCTAAATACACAAATAACTATTTCGGACGTAGATTTTATGCCAGCGGAAGTAACAGAGCAAGATTTAGGTGAAGATTTAGACGATGAAGGTCATGTTTTCATCCAGTTTCAGCAAGAAGAAGAACCTGTTACTGTTGCGATAAAACCCCAGCCGTCATCAAAATCGGAACAGTCAGTAATTTATGTAACTGGTCCTTCAAATATTGAAAAATAAACTGTTACTGACTCGATAGAGCCCCAGCCGTCATCAACATCAGAACAGTCAGTAATTTCACCTTCAGACATTATTCCCTTTCCAAAAATTAAGGAAAGGAAACGAACCAGGAAAAGTTTAAAGTCAACACTACTAACATCGACACCTAATAAGGAGCGACTTTTACAAGAACAAGAAGAAAAGAAGGAAGCAGAAAAAGAGAAGGAGACGAAAGCATTACTGAAGAATCAAAAGATCAAATCTCAAAGAGCTAAAGTTCGTGCTGTCAACGGCAATCGATACCTATTTGGTAATCGTTACTCTTTGTTACTCCTTCAAAATAGTCTCAAAATCCGTTGTTTACAGTATAGTGAGGAGAAACATAATTTCAAATTTCAGAAACTACAGCCATTATTTGTTGTAAAAATTACTTTGAATTCCTTGTGTGCATGATTTTATCCTTCACCTTTCCATACCTTCTATTCCTATACTTACTTTGATCATAATCTTTGGCACTCCTTATAAGTCTTATCTTATTCTAAGATCATTTTTCATTCCTGCTAATTTCAGGTTTCTAATAGAATCAGAATCGTTTGAAATTATTGAATCTCTACGTCGTTATAACGTTTGTTGTTTACAATTTTTTCAGACCTTCTTCGAATGTATTTAACCTTGAATCTTCATAACATTTTTCCGGCTTTCTATCCCCTGTCAAACAATATTGTTACACTAATTTATTTGGGTATTTTATAATAACAATAATTCTCAAATATCCTTCAAGGATTTTGTAAAGGTCCAGTGCGTGAAGGTTCCGTTTCTTTGAAATACAATCATTGTTGTTAATTGCAGATATAATTTTTCATTGATTTTGTACTTTCTTCGGTAATTGAAGGTTGATATACGATCTTTCACCTTAATCTTAATTACCACTACACACCTTCTATAATTTACTTAAGAATATAGTATAGTTCAATTAATAATTAGGTTATTAACAAATTTGATATTGTCACAATGTCATTTAAATTAAATAAAAGTGTCACAATGTCATGTCGATTTTTTAGCATTCATTTTAATATACTCACCAATAAGAGGATAATAAATAGTTTTACAAGGATTCTTAAGGACTTCTAAAGGTATTCTAATAATATCCCCACGGGTAATTTTGTTAATAACTGTACTGTCAAAAAAAGGTAATGTTATCAAACTAAACGCGATATTAGCCACTTGAGAAATCAACATTATAGTTAAAATTAAACATAAAAAACACTTGAGTTTTATTTTCACTATTAATATCTCCGTTGGTTTGAAGAAACTAAGAAAATTGTTATTGTAAAAATAAAAGTTTAATGTGAAATGTATATTATTTATGCAATAGCGTGTGTGGATATTTTCTTACTTCATGCAGTCCAGTCACTCTTCCGTGGTTTTTAAATTGAAGAAAATTGTATGTTATTTCAGAATATTAAAGATTTTATCGAAAACATTGTGAAAATATTCTGAAGGGAACATTTTCGATGAAAATGAATGCATCTCCTTCATGTTTCATCGACTATATTTACCTTTTCTTTAGGGTACTATTGCCCTTCAAAGATGTAATTTTTATTTTTTACCAACTATGTATATTTGTAAAAATATTTTGTTAACATTTTCTCCAGTAATATTATAGATAAAGGTCATTATCTCTGATAATACGTGTCGGAAACGTCAGTTAATTATAGATTATGATCATGGCTTTTAAATGAATTTTTTACAATGTTATATCGTTAAAATTATTTAAAATCCTGGACACCATTAAAAAAAATGCAAATCTATACTTTGAAATTGAATGAATGATATAAGAAAGAGAAGAAACTGGCCAACATAATTATTTAAAATCAAAGAAGAGCCTTCAAAAATATAAAGGAGAACAATATGGAACAATGTTTACTTTGCAAAATTCAGTGGACTAAAAATGGACGACCTTTACTCGATTTTTATCCACTTTGAACGCTCAGATTAATTCGAAATTTTGCACACTCGTTATGGATCGATGACAGTACAATATAGTAGTAAAATATTTAAAAACATAACTTTGATCTGGCATCGGGTTTAAAAATAAATAAAAAACACACCTTATAGTAAATCGAACTAAAAAGTAAAAAATAAATTATATAAAAAAAATAAAAAACACGCTTCATAGTAAATCGAACTAAAAGGTAAAAAATAAATTATTTAAAAAAAATAAAAAACACGCTTCATAGTAAATCGAACTAAAAAGTAAAAAATAAATTATTTAAAAAAAATAAAAAACACGCTTCATAGTAATTCGAACTAAAAAGTAAAAAATTATTCTCAATTTAAGAATAAAATGATTAACGAGAAAAATAATGTCATTGTGGTAATAGCGTGGGGTGGGGTGGTGTGGTGTGGTGTGCTCGATATCAATAATTGTTATAATTTCTTACTAGTTCTATTACATTAATTTTCTCGTTATTCATTTTATTCATAAATTAAGTAATAATTTTTTACTTTTTAGTTCGATTGCCCTATAAAACATGTTTTTTTTAAATTATTTTTATTTATTAATATGATATAAAAGAAAGAAAAAACTGTATATCAATCCATAAATGATATAAATTAGTCGTTATTGAATTGATTATAAAGTAAGAACAATCGTTATGTAAAAGTACTGTCTAAAACCACATTTAATTGTTCCTATTAATGCTTTAATGGGTTAAAAAACAATTGTTAATGAGAAAAGTCATTATAAACTTTTATTATTTATTATTACCTACTTCCTTTTGATGTTATTTTTATTCACAAATCGACTTTCACGTTAAACAAATTATTCGTTAAAAATTCAAAAATAAAAGAGCAAAAAGAAGTTTAGATCCTACTTATTATGCCAAAATAATTTGAAGGTAGTTAATATTCAGTGGCGTCCTGTCTTAAGAAAAGGGTGTCACTCTAGAATTTCAATTGCAGTGTAACTTTTTCTGGACTATCACTCAGCAAGTACCAGTTTTATTGGCATTAAAATAAAGTTACGTTTATTTAAGAATCATAACAATTTAGTTTTTTTTTCAATATATCTTTTTAAATTTAAGTACATTCATGGGCTATAAACCTTGACCAAGGAAAAATTTCAATAAGCCATTAATATACTTCATTCATGGTGCTGGATAACTTAGTTGTCGCATTCTGTCCATCTCCATAGCCGAGAGGGTTGGATGTTTGGCTACGAAAATTATGAATTGTAAGCGTAAGATTCGAATCCTGGACACGTTGATAATTTTTTTTATTTGTTATAAAAGTAGCTACCAATAAAAAATATATTAATCCATTCACATAATAAAGTAATAAAATGAAACAAAAAAGTTAAGAAATTTTTTTTATTTTATTTATTGTAGTTTTAAAAGGTACAAATAACAGGGGACCCAGAAAGGCAGACCATAGCGAAGGAGAGATTCAGATCATTTTAATTCAAGGATTAAGAATAATTTCAGATCAACCACGAACCACGTTTTTTTTTTAAATAAAATTAAGTACCCATTATAAAAAAAAATTAATAGTAAAGGGGGGGGCAGAAAAAATTTGCCAGGAGATCAATAAAAAATAAAAACAAATTTACATAATATTAATAATTTTTTCTTGATAAAATAATTTATTAATATATATCCTCGTCCCATCTATTTTCAAAAATATAGGAAACTAGACTTACCCATTTCAAAAGTGTATGTTTGACAGGGCTCCTTCATGGTCCTCAAAATATTAAAAGGAAAGTACGAATTGTCACTTCTAGCCAACTTATCGTTTTCCGAAAAAGGAACAAACAATAAATTCACCGCAACACTAACAACTTGTGATAACCACGACATTTTTTTTATGACTAAAAAGTACAAAAAAAAAATTTTTATATGAACCAAAAAAATCTAAATGCACTTAGATCGAATATGCATCAATTTTGTTTTAATACTTCGACCTTTCATAGACCCATAATGTTGGTTACCGGAAATTTTTTGACAGCGGGTACCGCGATGCGTGCCGCTTATTATATATATATTATTTGCTTGTAGAGATATAGACAAATATGACGGTCCTGCATATATATCATCGGACATTCAATTCAATGCTAACTTTATTTAAGCCAGTGGCGTTGAATAAAAGATCTTCAAAAGGTGATAAAACTGCCGTAAAGTCGGTAAAAAAAGAAGTTTTCTTTCAAACAAAGAACCGATGAAGTTTTCATAGTTCAAATGTTAAAACAAAGATCCAGGATTTTATGGATGAAAAGTGTGCAGAGATCTTTAGAACCGTGTACCTGAGGGCTCAGTTTTAGGTTCAAACCCTTTTTTTCTTTTCGTTAATTATTTTGGGAAATTACACACAATCTTTTTTATATTTTTTAATTAACAAAAAGAATAGTGAATACAACAACAGAAGATATCTATCATCTATCATAAGTATATAAAATAGTCTTTGTCTTTGAGTCTTTGTGTTTTTGTGTTTTTGTGTCTTTGTGTCTTTGTGACTTTGTGTCTTTCTTTGTGTCTTTTTGTCTTTGTGTCTTTGTGTCTGTGTGACTTTGTGTCTTTGTGTCTGTGTGACTTTGTGTCTTTCTAGTGTCTTTGTGTCTTTGTGTCTTTGTGTCTTTGTGTCTTTGTGTCTTTGTGTCTTTGTGTCTTTGTGTCTTTGTGTCTTTGTGTCTTTGTGTCTTTGTGTCTTTGTGTCTTTGTGTCTTTGTGTCTTTGTGTCTTTGTGTCTTTGTGTCTTTGTGTCTTTGTGTCTTTGTGTCTTTGTGTCTTTGTGTCTTTGTGTCTTTGTGTCTTTGTGTCTTTGTGTCTTTGTGTCTTTGTGTCTTTGTGTCTTTGTGTCTTTGTGTCTTTGTGTCTTTGTGTCTTTGTGTCTTTGTGTCTTTGTGTCTTTGTGTCTTTGTGTCTTTGTGTCTTTGTGTCTTTGTGTCTTTGTGTCTTTGTGTCTTTGTGTCTTTGTGTCTTTGTGTCTTTGTGTCTTTGTGTCTTTGTGTCTTTGTGTCTTTGTGTCTTTGTGTCTTTGTGTCTTTGTGTCTTTGTGTCTTTGTGTCTTTGTGTCTTTGTGTCTTTGTGTCTTTGTGTCTTTGTGTCTTTGTGTCTTTGTGTCTTTGTGTCTTTGTGTCTTTGTTTCTTTGTTTCTTTGTTTCTTTGTTTCTTTGTGTCTTTGTGTCTTTGTGTCTTTGTGTCTTTGTGTCTTTGTGTCTTTGTGTCTTTGTGTCTTTGTGTCTTTGTGTCTTTGTGTCTTTGTGTCTTTGTGTCTTTGTGTCTTTGTGTCTTTGTGTCTTTGTGTCTTTGTGTCTTTGTGTCTTTGTGTCTTTGTGTCTTTGTGTCTTTGTGTCTTTGTGTCTTTGTGTCTTTGTGTCTTTGTGTCTTTGTGTCTTTGTGTCTTTGTGTCTTTGTGTCTTTGTGTCTTTGTGTCTTTGTGTCTTTGTGTCTTTGTGTCTTTGTGTCTTTGTGTCTTTGTGTCTTTGTGTCTTTGTGTCTTTGTGTCTTTGTGTCTTTGTGTCTTTGTGTCTTTGTGTCTTTGTGTCTTTGTTTCTTTGTTTCTTTGTTTCTTTGTTTCTTTGTTTCTTTGTTTCTTTGTTTCTTTGTTTCTTTGTTTCTTTGTTTCTTTGTTTCTTTGTTTCTTTGTTTCTTTGTTTCTTTGTTTCTTTGTTTCTTTGTTTCTTTGTTTCTTTGTTTCTTTGTTTCTTTGTTTCTTTGTTTCTTTGTTTCTTTGTTTCTTTGTTTCTTTGTTTCTTTGTTTCTTTGTTTCTTTGTTTCTTTGTTTCTTTGTTTCTTTGTTTCTTTGTTTCTTTGTTTCTTTGTTTCTTTGTTTCTTTGTTTCTTTGTTTCTTTGTTTCTTTGTTTCTTTGTTTCTTTGTTTCTTTGTTTCTTTGTTTCTTTGTTTCTTTGTTTCTTTGTTTCTTTGTTTCTTTGTTTCTTTGTTTCTTTGTTTCTTTGTTTCTTTGTTTCTTTGTTTCTTTGTTTCTTTGTTTCTTTGTTTCTTTGTTTCTTTGTTTCTTTGTTTCTTTGTTTCTTTGTTTCTTTGTTTCTTTGTTTCTTTGTTTCTTTGTTTCTTTGTTTCTTTGTTTCTTTGTTTCTTTGTTTCTTTGTTTCTTTGTTTCTTTGTTTCTTTGTTTCTTTGTTTCTTTGTTTCTTTGTTTCTTTGTTTCTTTGTTTCTTTGTTTCTTTGTTTCTTTGTTTCTTTGTTTCTTTGTTTCTTTGTTTCTTTGTTTCTTTGTTTCTTTGTTTCTTTGTTTCTTTGTTTCTTTGTTTCTTTGTTTCTTTGTTTCTTTGTTTCTTTGTTTCTTTGTTTCTTTGTTTCTTTGTTTCTTTGTTTCTTTGTTTCTTTGTTTCTTTGTTTCTTTGTTTCTTTGTTTCTTTGTTTCTTTGTTTCTTTGTTTCTTTGTTTCTTTGTTTCTTTGTTTCTTTGTTTCTTTGTTTCTTTGTTTCTTTGTTTCTTTGTTTCTTTGTTTCTTTGTTTCTTTGTTTCTTTGTTTCTTTGTTTCTTTGTTTCTTTGTTTCTTTGTTTCTTTGTTTCTTTGTTTCTTTGTTTCTTTGTTTCTTTGTTTCTTTGTTTCTTTGTTTCTTTGTTTCTTTGTTTCTTTGTTTCTTTGTTTCTTTGTTTCTTTGTTTCTTTGTTTCTTTGTTTCTTTGTTTCTTTGTTTCTTTGTTTCTTTGTTTCTTTGTTTCTTTGTTTCTTTGTTTCTTTGTTTCTTTGTTTCTTTGTTTCTTTGTTTCTTTGTTTCTTTGTTTCTTTGTTTCTTTGTTTCTTTGTTTCTTTGTTTCTTTGTTTCTTTGTTTCTTTGTTTCTTTGTTTCTTTGTTTCTTTGTTTCTTTGTTTCTTTGTTTCTTTGTTTCTTTGTTTCTTTGTTTCTTTGTTTCTTTGTTTCTTTGTTTCTTTGTTTCTTTGTTTCTTTGTTTCTTTGTTTCTTTGTTTCTTTGTTTCTTTGTTTCTTTGTTTCTTTGTTTCTTTGTTTCTTTGTTTCTTTGTTTCTTTGTTTCTTTGTTTCTTTGTTTCTTTGTTTCTTTGTTTCTTTGTTTCTTTGTTTCTTTGTTTCTTTGTTTCTTTGTTTCTTTGTTTCTTTGTTTCTTTGTTTCTTTGTTTCTTTGTTTCTTTGTTTCTTTGTTTCTTTGTTTCTTTGTTTCTTTGTCTTTGTATCTTTCTCTGTCTTTGTGTCTTTGTCTTTGTATTATTAGTATAGTCACTATTTTAATTTTTTATTTTGTTGTGAATTTTATATTTTTGTATTTCATCTATTTTTGAATTAAATCGCTTTGTCCATAAAATTTAGAAAATTTTTCATGACAATAAAGCTTCTCTCTCTCGGGCGCGCTCTCTTTCTATCTCTATCTCTTTGTCTTTGTCTCACGTCTTGTAATTCTGATTGGTTTTATTCCTTATTAAAACTTTCGTAGAACGCCTGATCCAATAATCATTTTGAAATTCAAAATAAATTATTGTTTTTTAAAGTTGCATTTTTGTTAATGGAATTTTAATTTCACGAAGTGACTTATTCAAAGGATACAAAATTTCCAAAAATTGTCAAGATATCTATTGAGACTTGTGTTATCATAAAACGGAAAAAATTGTTTAGCTGGTCACATATATTATTATTTTGGGAGCAAAACGATGAAAAGAGGATAGGATACTGTTTTTTACATCACCAAACAAGTATGTCCTTATTATGGTATAGAATATAGAAAATTATTCAATTGATTGCCACGAAATAAGAAACGCAGATAACTCCACACAAAGAGTAGTTGATAATTTTGCGTACGTTGAAACCATTCTCGTTATCCAAATACTTATCTTGATGTGTCAAAAGAAATTTTCCACGACTTAAAAATAAATAATGATAATTTCACTCAAATTTCTACTATCTAGTTTTTCAACTTTTGGAAATCTTCAAATTAATTGTTAAAAACATTACTGCGGCCTATCTAACCTATATTTTATTATGTTTTTATAATAAGAAATCAATTATTTTTAATGGTATTGCCAGTTAAAACATAGAAATTTGGAACAAATACTTCTTTAAAAAAAATCATTTTAAATAAACTATATACACTAAGAAAATTGTTTCCGATCAAAATTTATTTTATTGATCCTCCGATGATGATGAATAATCCTTGTTCTTGTTCTGCATCTAATAGTTATCTGCTATCATTTTTAGAGTCCATCTCTCAGGATTATCTCTCTATTACCTTTCCCTACGTGCAAATACTGATCCTATCGCCAGCTACACCTTAGCCTCTTGTGTCTTCGACTTTACTTTCAATATAGTCTCCATTCCTTCACTGTCTTTGCAAAACTTGCTGATAAGTTTTTGTTTAGCAAATTTGATGCGTAAAATATTTCTAAGGAGTTTGCTGGTAGAACAGTAGAGCAGAGTATGCTGTACGGTGCGGAGGTGTGGGGTGAAAGAGCGGGGGTGAATGTGAGGGCTAGGCCACTCCTGCGGGTGCAGAGAGGGATACTACTGCATCTGGTGCAGGGGTACAGGTTAGTGGGTGGATTGGCAGCAGCGGTGCTGGCATTGGACGTGATGGCTAGAACCAAGAACAAACACTGGAGGGATGAGACCAAAGAGGAAGTACATAAATGGATGGAGGAGGAAATAGAGAGAAGGAGGGAGGATTATTAAGGCGCTCTAAAAGGAGCGATTGGGAGTAGGGGAGATTGTATGGACCGGAAATTCAGGGAGGTGAACTACTTCTTGACCCAGGTGCTCACTGGACATGGGTCGAGAGTAGGGTACCTCCACAAGACTGGGAAAAGAGACTGGAGAGTGCGAGAGGTGTGAAGTGGACCATGATGTGGGCATCTGTTTTGAAGCTGGAAGAACGAGGAAGTGCTGAAGAAGTTGGAGAGGAAACTAGGGGAGGCGGTGTATTGGGAGAACAGGGTGGAGAAGGAATGGAAAGAGATAAGTGACGTAGTGGAGACCATGATTAGGGGGAGAGAAGGACTCGATATGGCATGAGAGGTAGGAGTGATAGATAGGGAGAAGACGACGAAGTTAGAGGAGAGTGTGTGAGGTAAAGCCGCTCGTCTCGAAGTATGATAGGGTAGTGATTCCGAGGCGGGGGTAACGGCGAGTTTGAGGTGGGTTTGGTTGGTAGGCATTCCCTGGGGATGAGTTCAACACTGTTTGAGTCCTGGACCGGACCTATTCGAACATGAGTTTCCCATCTCGAAACGGAAAAAAAAGAGTTTGCTGTCCTTAATCCTTAAATAATGTTTTCTTGAAAAAACACAATAAAAGTTCGATTTTGTATTGTCGTAAATTGTTCCTGAAATTTCTAACCAATATTAAAGCGAATAAATAAATTAACGTAGAACTTCTCTCAAACAACGAACCCTTTGAGTTGAATGGAATGAAGCGTTATCTATCTACTATGGACCATTATATAACACCGTCACCCGATAATTTTCGCAGAGCGCAGTTCATTTTCTTAGTGAATCGTGATGCACAAAATACTTTAGCGCCTCTATTTTGTCCTGTTAGTGGTTAATTTAACGCATCAGTTGGCGTGGAGTTCGTGTATGCAAATTTAATAGTAAGTTGACACGCGAAACTTTAGTTTTGCATAAGATTGTCGCAAAATATTACATCGGTCAACAACCGAAAGACTTTCAGGTGCTCGGTTTTCTTTTTTTTGATATTTTACTGCCTAACTGATAAAAGATAATGTTTTTCATCGAAACAATACAAAAATCACGTACACAATAATAGATTAAGGTTAAAATGAGTTCATTTCTAATGAGTTTTAATAATTTGACAAAAATCTTCATAAAATAATAATAGAAAGTTAATATGAATTTTATCTGAGATATTAGAATCACATTTACCCATTCCAAGACTGAAAAAATAGATCGTTAGGCATTGTCCTACTTGAAATTTAAAAAATAAAGCGTGGGGAGCTTGAAAAAGATCACCAGGACGCATTTCCATGACTAAGTCTAAGACATTGACCTTTAGCTGCGTGTTACATAAAAAAATATTTTACTTTTGCAATAGTTCTTCCTTGTATGCCGTTTCTTGTCCTTGATATGGAAATAATTGAATATACAGTGTGTTTACATTATTATCTATATGCGATCAAGTACAAAATTTGGCTTGAATACACGGAAAATAAGAAATAATCAGTTAAACTAAATTGTCAAGCAGAATGTTAAAGTTGGTCTCACCAATATCTACAGCTTGTTAAACGTAGGAAAAGACGTGAGTTTTTGAGATATGGGAGCGTGTTTTATTAACAGATACATGAATGGAGGTTTCTTCTTCCATGCCACAGAATCTACATTCTTCTTCCTCCACTATTTTGAGCTTTTTCAGGAGCTCATTCAGGCGACAATGTCCCCTTAGGATCCCTGTGAAAACTCTTAGTGCAGTTTTACTTTCACTTATGCATTCATTTGATCTCAACAAGTAGTAATCACCCAGAAGAATCTTTGATTGCCTAAGTCCTACTAGATCTTTCCAACGGTCAGATCTTCTCTTTTTTCCGGCTTTGCCTATTTCTTCCAATATTACATTGGAGCTGATACCGCAAAAGGGTTCCGGCCCCTAAAAGGGTGTTTCAGTCCCCCTATTTGCTAGTTCATCTGCTATTTCATTTCCTTCTATTCCAGTGTGTCCTGGAATCTACAGTGAGGTGACTATATTGACTCGCCTAGTTCATTGAGTTTGCCTAGACATTCCCACACCATTTTGGAAGAGCTCAGTACTTCAATGGCTGCTTGACTATCCGACATTATGACAATCCCCTGCCTTCTATATCCTTTATCAATATTGAACTGGGTACACTATCTTATGGCGTGAATTTCCGCTTGAAAGGTACTTGGGGTTTTTCCTGAGCTTTCGGAATGTTTGCTTCCTGTTAAAAAAGACATCACTGAGTTTTATGTGTGGCAATGGAAGATTCTGCTTGAAGTCGAATGATATGGCCATGCATCTTCCTGCTCTGGGTTCTCCTTTGTAATATCTCTTCAACTTTTCGCAAATGAAGATCTTTTTCAATCATCAGTTGATTTTTGCAAGCTGCTTCATCAGTAGATTCTTTCTTTAATGTCAGTTCGTCACACTTAGCACAAGTATCCGTTCTTGGAACACCAAACGAAATGCTGAACTCGTTTTTAAAAATATTATATAATATATAATATAAGAAACGTTAACTCTTACTTCATTTAAAATCATTTTGTACATTTTTCTAACGCTAAGTTCCTCAGGCAAATAAACTTCATGAGTGAGTAATGAGATTGTCTGCCTCTAAAGGATCTTATGTGCAGCCGTATTTTTGAATAAAGTAAGACCGGTCAAATAACTATCCTGTTCATTTTTTGAAGGAAAGGAATTAAATGTTGTCAATAAACTTGCACACTGATCAGCTCCTATGCTTTCCTTTACATCTGGAACAAAAAGAAGAACCGTGCTACGAACTGAATTTACTATTTTAACTAATATAATACCCACTGTAAGTTCTAAAACGAATCCTATCAAAATGTGATAGCCTACAAAAAATAAAAACACATAATTCTTATTTTGTGCAAGAACTTACCTACAATCCGGCCCTGTAGATCTTGCTGGTTTAACAATACCCTTGTGATTGATATGCGCATCTCCAGCAACTTTAACTTTTTTATAACATCACTTTTTCTGCTTTTTAGTAGACCAAGCAACATTTGAATCGGGATCTCTCAAAATATTTGATGACATGTTTATATACTAATATACAATGCAACAAATGTATAAAACTCAGTAGAGGCCCAAACACGTCGACCTAGGGATGCGCGATACTATGCTTTTCGATGCATTCCAAGTATCGATAAATTTGTAGTGTATCGATACCTTGCGATACAGGATTTTTAGTGGTAGCGGCAAGTGGCGTTATCTATAGTGATGAGCGATATCGTGATTTCTTAATCACGTTGTGAAATGATATCGTGCTTTTTTTAACGAAACTAAAAATAAAACACGAAAAATGCAGTTTTTTGAGGTTATGTGAAAAAGTCACTAATGAAAAAGTTGTAGATTTTCTCAAGATCTACAACTTTTATAATCAACTTTTTATTCTAGGAACTCAACTTTGGCCGGAAATCGCAATAATGTCTTTTTCCACCCCCCAAAAAAGTGTGTTTTACCGAAAAAAGGTCATAACTCGAAAAATTTCCAATATTTTAATTTGAAATTTTTTTTCATGGTTTGTGACTATCAAAGCTACCTTCTACTAAATTTTCATCAAAATCGAACATTTTTTAACGAAACCAAAAAAAAAAAATGCAGTTTTTTGCGTATTTCGAGCTCATTTTGAAGTTATGTGAAAAAGTCACTATTGAAAAAGTTGTTGATTTTCTCAAGATCTACTACTTTTATAATCAACTTTTTATTCTAGGAACTCGACTTTGGACAGAAATCGCAATAATGTCTTTTTCCACCACCCCAAAAAAGTGTTTTTTACCGAAAAATCGTTATAAATTGAAAAATTTCCAATATTTCAATTTGAAATTTTTTTTCATGTTTTGTGACTGTCAAAGCTACCTTCTACTAAATTTTCACCAAAATCGAACATTTTTTAACGAAACTAAAAATAAAAAACGAAAAATGCAGTTTTTTGCATTTTTCGAGCTAATTTTGAGGTTATGTGAAAAAGTCACTAATGAAAAAGTTGTTTTCTCAAGATCTACAACTTTTATCATCAACTTTTTATTCTAGGAACTCAACTTTGACCGGAAATCGCAATAATGTCTTTTCCAACCCCCCCCCCCCAAAAAGTGTGTTTTACCGAAAAAAAGTTATAACTCGAAAAATTTCCAATATTTCAATTTGAAATTTTTTTCATGGTTTGTGACTATCAAAGCTACCTTCTACTGAATTTTTATCAAAATCGAACATTTTTCATCGAAACCAAAAATAAAAAACGAAAAATGCAGTTTTTTTGCGTTTTCGAGCTAATTTTGGAGTTATGTGAAAAAGTCACCGCTTAAAAAGTTGTAGATTTTCTCAAGATCTACAACTTTTATGATCATCTTTTTTCTCTAGAACCCTAACTTTGGCCGGAAATCGCAATAGTGTCTTTTTCCACCCCCCAAAAAGGTGATTTTTACCGAAAAAACGTTAAAATTAGGAAAATCTCGGATCGCTAACGTATCGATACTTCGAGTATCGATAAATTAATATTCGATACTCTACTGTATCGATACCTTACGTTCCGATCCGTATCGAAACGTAATAAACTAACACTGAATTATAGAATTATTAAAAAATACTACCATGGTCAACTGACGTTGGTTGTTTTTGATATTTCTCACTGTGATAAAGGCTGTTTTTGCTATAATGCTGTATCTTTAAACCACTAGAAATAGCTGAGACATCGGTAGTTTATATCTAAACAAAATTTATGTATACATAATAGGCTATCGTTCTGCTTAGCTGGCGCCAAAAATGAAAATTTCCTGAAAATATGACATGATAAAAACCCCTCAATTGATCTTTCCAAAATGTAAAAGTTTTTGAGACACACTGTACACAAAGACATATTAAGTTAAAAAATTATTTTACTTAAATGTCGGTACCTACTGGAAAAAACCTATAAAATTATACAAATTTATAAAATTAGACGTAATATATTATTTAATGAGTTGAAAAAATTATGCTAACGATTTTAGTATTTGAATAATAATAGTAATTTGTGAAATCTAAGGTTGATTAAATATACTAAAATGTTTTAATAAACGTCCCAGAATGCCTAATTTGATATAATCACAAGGTGGAGCTGGCATTTTTTTAAATTTAGGTGCTTAGAATACGTAAATTTTTATTTTTATATTACAGGAAAAACTACTGAGTAAACTTGATGAAACAGAGCCGGAATTAGCGACATGTCAAGAAGAAGAAGTAAGTTTAGATTTAATTTTCACTCACATTATCATTTCCACTTAATTATGTCACCGAAATTAGGCTTTTAGAGGTGAAAAAAATATTAAAAAATCATTTTTAATTAAAAAATCGTAATTTGTACATACATACAGGTATATCGGGTCTCCAAGTTAAGAATCAACAGAATGGGAATATCTGAAAGGGTAAGATTTCCCAAAAAAGTTTGATGAACATTTTCTGGCTTTATATTTTCACATCGACTAGATTAATGTTAAAATCACGTAATTTGAGCTTGAGTTTGATACCACCAATCACTTCAATACTCAAAATTAAAAAATAACGATCGTTCAAGGACTATTTCCTTCAGGAGTGAGCTTATCTAACTAATATATAATTTTACAATACCTCGATTGATTGATTAGTTTGGCACTACCAGTCACTGGCTTAAAGACCTCGGCACCTCAGCCTTTAGGCTTTTTCTGCTCTTGGTTATACCATTTATGTGAAGAGACCAGTAGCCCTTATCAGGCTCAACAGTCTTTTCACTAGGTCCTTTTTGGAGAAATCCTCCCTTGGATACTCTAGTCCTAGAAGTCTATATCTCCAATAAGTGCTTCACATTCGAAGATAATGTGAGAGGCTGTTTTCTCCTCTTCCATGCACAACCTCCCTATTGTATGCATGTGCTTCCTTAGGGTACAGTGACCGGTGAGTAATCCCGTCACTTTCCTTACCTGGCCTCTGCTGAGGTTTAATATTGCGTTAGTCAGCGACTCCGAGGGTTTTTTGACCAGGAGTTTGCTGTGTTCCTGTTTTGGCACGTGTCTCCAGTACGTCTGATGGTTAGTTTGAATCCACCGACATGCACAACCACGTGCAGCAGATATTGACATTCCAAATACTGGTTCAGGACCAGTGAATGAAGTTTCAGACCATAGCTTTGCTGCCTTTTCAGTGCCTACAATACTTTTGTGCCCCGCGACCCACTTAAGAGTTACTCTATTATGGTTTGCCAGTGTTAAAAGTTTTTGTAGGGAGTCCCAGACCAGTCTAGATCTGACTAGGGACATGCTAAGGATTTCAGTGCTGCCTAACTATCCTAGAGTATGAGGATTTTTTGGCCTCTATACCCCCTTTCGATGTTCCTTTGCAAACACATTTCTGCCTGGAATACAGATGCAAACTTCCCGAACGATGCGCGACCCACTTAAGAGTTGCTCTATTATGGTTAGCCAGGGTTAAAAGTTTTTGTAGGCAGTCCCAGACCAGTCAACCTCAATCAACCTTTTTAATATAAAAACTTCACTTCTGGAGTTATTATCTTTGCTCCCCCTGTATACTATACTCTTACTAAGCTGCACAAATGAATGTATAGTACACAAATATCATTTAGTCCTTAAAATACGAAAGCCATACTCATCATATTTTGACATAGACTAAATTCTCATACTTTTTCAACAGCATGGCAACATTTTCCAGCTATGACGTTTATTGGTTTTTGTATTTTACGAACTATTTTAGTGTAAATACAAAAATAATAGAAGTTCAAAGTATGTTTGTACAGATAAGTTAAATACTATTTAAATATTTTTTCGTAGTGTGTTATATGTATAAACGCCAAAGCAACAATGCAAACATCTCCTTGTGGCCATCAAGTTGTATGCAGAAAATGTTTCGTCAAAACCATACAGATAGCTGTATCTCAAAGACTCCTTCCATTGAGATGCGTCATTTGTAGAGCAAAAATTCTTCGGCTTAAAACTGGACCTATTCTTCCAACTTCAGCAAGTGGTTACTCCATGGCATCTAGAACATCTTCAGTACCACAATCGGATAGTTTATACAGTGTTAGTAGTGGAGGATCATCCATATCTTCAACATCCAGCTCTTCCAACAGCAGCAAAGGTAAATCTACTGCTTCATCATCTGCTTTTTTTCGGGCCGAGATGGGAACCTCATGTTCGAATGGGTCCAGGACCCAAACAGTGTTGGACTCATCCCTACCAACCAAACCCACCTCAAGCTCGCCGTTACCCCTGCCTCAGAATCACTACCCTAGCATACTTCGAAACGGGCGGCGGTACCTCGCAAACTATCCGCTCATACCGTCGTCTTCTCCCTAACTTTCACTCCCACCTCTCATGCCATATCGAGTCGTTCTCTTCCCCAAACCATGCTCTCTACTACGTCACTTACCTCCATCCATTCTCCTCCCCCCTCAACATTATCTCCACCATGTTCTCCCAATACACCGCCTCCCCTAGTTTCCTCTCCAGCTTCTTCAGCACTTCCTCGTTCCTCCAGCATCTAAACACATGCCCCACATCATCCTCCACTACACACCTCCCGCACACTCCAGTCTCTCTTTTTCCAACCTTGTGGAGGTACCCTACTCTCGACCCATGTTCAGTGAACACCTGTGTCAAGAAGTTGTTCAATTTCCCGAATTTCCGGTCCATCCAATCTCTCCTATTCCCAATCGCTCCTTTTAGCGCGCCCTCATATTCCTCCCACCTTCTCTCTATTTCCTCCTACGTCCATTCCATTCCTTTCCTGATTTTCCCTTCGCAAACCCGTGCTGGTTTACCCTAAAACCCCCATCCCTACCAACTTCCTCCTCAATCATATCCTTTATTATCCCCTCCATCAATTCACCCATACCACAAAGCAGGCAGATAGGCATGTAGTCCCCCACCCGCTTTCCCTCTCTACCCACCTTCTTCAGCAGCATCACCCTGGCCACCTTCCATCCTTCTGTAAACTCCTCCTCCCTTAGCACCCTGTTGAATAGCTCGCAGAAGTACTCCCCATTGACATCCAACAGCCTCATCATATCATACCTCAGGCTAATGTTCTAACCCCCCCCCCTCTTCTACTTCCCACTTCTCTACCGGCCTTATCCCCCTCATTTCCCCTACCCCCCTAGTATCCTGGACTTTTCGAATCCTGCCTCAAATTCCTCCTTCTCCCTCTGTGAACAATTTGTCTATAATCTCCTTCTCCCAATCCTCCTCTAGCACCTCGTTCCTATTTCCACCCATCCTCTTCACCGCTATCTCATACACCTTTCCCCGTGGATTGTTTTCTAGTTCCCCAGTAACTCTTCCCACTTCCATATTTTTTCCTCTCTACCCTACGCTCCAGTTCCTTCTTCTTCTCTTTGTATCCCCCTTTTCCCTATATTCCTCCTCTTCCCCTCAGCATCCGTCTTCGTTCTTTCTTACACTTCCTCCACAGCTCCTCTATTTCCTCATTCCACCAGTAATTAGCCTTTCGCTCACGCCTATTGCCCCTTTTCCCCTCTCTTTTACAGCCCCGTATCACCTTGTACAATTCATCTACATCATGCCCAAGTCCCCTTTCTATCTCCTCACTTACTTTCTTCCTCATACTCTCTGCCTCGGCCTTCGTCCACCTCCATCCCCACTCTCCCGATAATTCCTTTCTCCCTTTCCTTATATCCGTCTCCACATACCTATCTAACCTCAAGCTTTCCTCATCCTCCGGCTACTCACTCTTTTCCCAGCCATTCATCACATGCTGTTATATCAATGAATGACGAACCCCCGTCAGCTCTCACGAAGGTAGGCTGTAGTCCATCATTCAGCACTGCCAGCCCGTTGGATGTCCTCCAGGATCTCCCCTCTCCTGTCCGTTTTCTTGAGACTCTGAGTCTATCCACCCACTCCCCTTTCATCTCCCTCAACCCGTTCTTAATCCTCTCGATCCCCTCCTGATCGACTTAACCCGATATCCTTCAAGATTATCGCCCCATTCCTACCCTCCTCTTCCCCATCTGTACAGATTGTTACCTCCGCCACCTCTCCGTCACCCACGCCACCATCTTCTTCAGCACCTCCACCTCTACCTGCTCAAGCTAGTGGAGTCCAATGCTGTCCCCGCTCCCCACTTCCCCAAACAGTCGACTCATCAGCTCGAACACCTTTTTCTCATCCCTACAATCTCCCTCCATCCGACAGATCAACTCCTCCGTCTTCACCCTTACCCCATTCCTTTCCGTAGTGCGTTCCTCCTTAACCCACTCCATTTCGTCTCATTTTCCTCCTAGCAACGGGTACATATCCCTAAACATCCTCTGTATCCCCTTCTCCATTCCACTGTCTTCCTTGGTCACCCATACCACCTTTACCTTCTCATCTCCTATTATTGGATTTCCCACCTTCACTTCTATTCCCTCCCCCTTTTTACCATCCCAGACCCTATCTCTAACCTCCTTCCATCCTTCCCAATCTCTTTGCCCCCCCCCCTCCCATCGTGTTTGCATTATCTCCTTCCTATCGTCCTCCCTCCTCAACTTCTCCAATTTCTTGATGCGCTGCTCTCTCGCTGCCTTCTGTTCCTCCAGCCTTTCCACCCTCTCCTCCAGCCGTCTTACCATATCCTTCAATCTCTTTACACTCTCCCTCTCTTCTTTCTTCCCATTATCCACTTCCTTTCTCCTTCAGTTTCCTCTTCTGTTCCTTGTCTTCCAGAAGCGATACCTCCTTTCTCTTCACCCCAGTATCACTCCACCCGCTCGTCTCCCCCGCCTTATCAGGCTTTCGTTTTACTTTGCTCGATCTACCAAAAATTCCTTGCCTTCCTTCATCCATCACCTCCTTTTCTAATATTTTTCTAATATTCATCATTACTTTCAGGAAATCTACCTTGTTGTGGTGGCCGATGTTTGGGAGCTTATCCACGACAACCAGTAACTGGAGCCATTAAAAGATCTCAGCAACATGCAATGAAAATGAGAATACAAGATTACTGCAGGCCGGAAAAAACGCACGTGAATCGTTTGCCACCTATTAGAGAACTGCCAGGTCAAAGCCCTCTTCATAATGTACCACCAGCTTCTACCAGAATCAGGTAAAGATCTGAATATTTGTTGTTTTTTAAAATATTTTTCATAAGACTCAGTAAATTAACTGGGGTAAAACGTCAACCTGACCTAAGCACCAGGTCTCCAGAGTATCGTGGGCAATGAAGAGGCTGACAAACTTGCAAAAAGAGAGTTAGAGGGTACACAATCTGATCTAGGAGAGAATCTTGGTATACCAAAATCTGTAGTACGAGGAACTGTAAGGAACTGGATGAGGGAGCAGCAACATTTGTGCAGACTGGTACAAAGGACAAAGGTGCTCAAAGATTCATACCAATGAAATCCAATACGCAGGCTAGTTGTTCTAATGTAAAGGTGTACTTTGCAGTGTCTTTTAATCTCACAGATTCATTGCGCCCATTCGGTATATTTTCTGAATGACGTAGAAATATAATACAGATGTAAATAGTGTTTTCACTTATGGTGTTTTTTGTTCCTTCCTAAAAACCTTGTGCAAGAATGGAGAGACATCAAGGACTATACAACCCTGATTATGCCAAATCCTTTTTCTATTTGTTAATTAATATGCTTTTGTATGTACGAGTATTTGTGTAAATTGTTCTTTATTTAAATCAATGCAATATTCCTCAGTTCCGTTTTTACTCTAATTGTAAGGAAAAAAATTTCGCCTATGAATCTAAGAGATGCATTGCGCCCGATCTCGGGAAAACTACTATTGCGCCCAACGGAGAGTTAAAGAGCTTAAACTTTTGTTATCAACAATGTATTTGAATGATATTTAGAGTTTGTTACTGTTTTAGGTGTGCGCAAAAGATTGTGACCCAGCTAGAGCTGCCTTTGATGAAAAAAGGTTACAAATATGAGAAGCTACCGCAGGATGAGGATGAAGAAATAGAAATTAGCACGAAGCCGATAGATAAAGATAAAAGATGGTGGCGCGATAGAACAAAAAGCGAAGAAAGAATCGATAATAAAAAGAATGAAATAGTAGAAAAACAGATGGAGCTGAAAGAAAAAAAGTCGAAAGCTGTGAAATTTATCGAGAAGGCTAATAATAAAAATACCAATGAAGAAAAGTTGTAAAGGATTTTATAAAGTTGGTAGGAATAGATTTTAAAAAAAATTATATCAAACTCATCCTGTTATTGTCAATTAGATTTTAAACAGTCAATATATAATTGCAGATTTTAACGACAATTTTAGTAGTATTTATAATATTTTGATTCGTCTCACTGACTAAATTGATAATATTTTAAAAACGAAAGGAAACATTCTGTGATGTAATTAAAAAATAGGAGTGAGTGAAATTTTTACAAAACTGACCTTGGTACCCCTCAAAAATACAGTTCAAGCGCTCAAACTCTACTGCCACGAGATTTAATCCTTAATACTGTCTTCTACCAATCAAAAACACACGAAACAGCATGCAATAGCGATTGAGCACGTTCAGGCGGACTCAACGGTTGAGTTGCTGACTTAGCGGTTGCGTTCAGGCGGGATGCTGACCTTCTGCTTGTTATGTTGGCGAGTTCTGTAATAGTAAACACTTTTGGACTGTTTATTATTCACTATTTATTTATAACAAAACCGTAGCTTACACTAGTATTTAATATTGCCGTGAAACCGTTCTGTCAAGATCCCCAGCTGACTTCACTCCGGTCCGCCATCTGATAAACGTTACAGTGTTGCCATCAGCCAAAATACCTAACAGAACTTTCTTAGATCTAATTAAATTTACAAACATACATAATCATCTAAATAACTAGGTTTTTTTATTTCACGTCTAGGTCATTTGAGTTTTCTATAGTAGGTTTAGGGGAAACAGTCTTATTAGGGGAAGGGGAACTAGATCAAGAGATACACTTTCAGGCGCACTAGAAATGTCATTACGTTTACATTCTTCATAGGTTTCTGTTAAATTTGAACTTTTATTATTACAATTTAGAGGTTGATAATTATCGGGAGAAGTATATGCCGGGGTAAACTGTTGCTGAGTATAATAAGGTGCTGGTATCAGGTTGGTGCCACATGTTTCTTCGATAAATTCCAGTGTTTGATTCAATTAGGTATGAACGAGGCTCTTCTAAAATTTTGAGTATTTTAGCGTAAACTCTTAAATCCGTCACCCAGACATAATCTCCTACCTCTAGGTCAGATAATTTTCTGGACCGGTGTCTTTTATTGAATTGTTTGATGGACTTTTCTTTTACCTTACTTTCCCTATTGATCGAAAATTGCTTGTCGATTGGATTATTAAGTTGGCTTGGCAACAATGGCATAAAAGAGCGCACCTTTCTCCCAAACATCAACTCGCTTGGAGAAAAACCGCACTCTAAAGGTGTTGTTCGATATGCCAGTAAGGCTTTATAAAGGTCATCATTTTTTCTTAATAGTTATTTGTGTATTTAGAGCGTAAAGTAACACATTGCCGCTTGAGAGAGAATGTTGCCGCGCGACGCGGAGCGGCAATTTTACTTTAAGCTCGAAAAACACACATAATTTTTTCTACAGTCGCCCTTTTAATAATTAAAACAGTTTTTTATATAATCTTAGGTTATAATAGGAGTGCTAGAATAATCGTCATTTCCGCTATTCATCATGATTAACCTTGAAAAGATCTACTGACTAGGGATGTTAAAAAATAATCGATTTTTATAGAAATCGATTATTATTTTCTTATAATCGATTTTTAGTTATTGATTTTTATTGTAATATTAATCGATTTTTAGTAAATCGATTTTATAAATTACGTGTTTAAATCGATTTTCGGAAACGGCTCCTATTATTTATTGACTATTTTTCAAAATTTTGACAACTTTTCACGATTATTGACCATTTCTCAAAATTTTCACAATTATTGATCATTTTTCGAAATCTTAACAATTATTGACCATTTTTTACAATTATTGACCATTTTGACTGTTTTTCAAATTAGTGACCATTTTTCCAAATTTTTGATAATTTTTGACCATTTTTCAATATGATGACAATTTTCAACCATTTTTGACAATAATTGTCCATTTTTAACAGTTTTGAACAATAATTGACATTTTAAAACCATTTTTGATAGTTTTTGACCATTTTTGACCATTTTTCAAAATTTTAGACTATTTCTCAAAATTATTGACCATTTTATATAATTATTGACAATTGTTGACAATTATTGACTATATTTCAAAATGTTTGAGAATTTTTCAAAAACTTTAACAATTTTTGACAATAGTCAACTAGTTTTCAAAATTTTGACAATTTTTGACAATAATTGTCCATTTTTGACCATTTTTGATGGTTTTTGACAATTATTGGCCATTTTTGACAATTTTTTAAAATTTTTGACAATTATCAACTAGTTTTCAAAATTTTGACAATTTTTAACAATAATTGTCCATTTTTGACAGTTTTTGACAGTTTTTGACAATTTTTGACCATTTTTGATAGTTTTTGACAATTATCGACCATTTCCCTAAATTTTAACATTTTTTGACAGTTTTTAAAAACAGTTGACCATTTTTGATAAATTTTGGCCATTTTTGACAATTTTTCAAAATTTTAGACCATTTTTGATAATTATTGAGAATTGTTGACAATTATGGACCATTTTTCCAAATTATTGAGAATTGTTGACAATTATGGACCATTTTTCCAAATTTTTGACCATATTTCAAAAACTTTAACAATTTCTGACAATTATCAACTATTTTTCAAAATTTTGACAATTTTTAACAATAATTGTCCATTTTTGACAATTGTTGACAATTTTTTACAATTATTGGTCATTTCTGACAACTTTTCAAAATTTTTGGCAATTTTTCAAAAGTTTTGACCATTTCTCAGAATTATTGACCATTTTTGACAGTTTTTGACAGTTTTTGACAATTATTGACTATTTTTGAAAAAATTTGACCATTTTTCAAAAAAAATTTAAAATTTTTGACAATTGACCATTTTTGACAATTATTGACCATTTTTGTGAGTTTTTGACAAAAATTGTCCATTTTTAACAGTTTTTGACAATAATTGACAATTTTTGACCATTTTCATATAATTTTATTTAATTTTTAATCTGCTAAATTGTTAATTATTCATCAATTGAGTTAATTCGGAGGGCGTGGTTTGATTAAATAAGCGAGCGAAAAGATTCCTTTTTTGCGCTAGAGCGTAAAGTAACAATCCTCGGCATTTGTCGACTTTACGATTTCATTTGATTATAGTAATTAGTCATTAGTCATTAGTCAAATCATATTCACTGGAAAACTTAAATTCAGACTGAAATTGTCTGATCTAACTATTTCAAGAATTCCATATCTAGAAAATTAATTTGTTTATAATGACTAATTCGGTCATTTTTATAAGCTTAAATATTTCAAAAAAAAATGAGTACTAGTCTGTAACAATAAGATTCCAAGTATTATTGCTCTTAAACAAATCTAATGCAATTTTCTGCCAAGCACGGTCAGGAAAACTTTCGCCGACTCGATAGAAGAGTTTGATCGTGAATTTGATGAACCCACAGCTTTGTCCTTTGGGACCTGCACTTTTCCAATGTAGCGTTGACTGCCTTGCAGCTCCTTGTTTTGATTAGCTTACAATTCAGCTTGTTTTGCCTGCAGAACATACTCTTGTAAAGTCAGCTTAACTTTTAATTGAACTCCTTCCGAAGTTTTGGAATCAAGCATACCTACTACTATTCTGTCTCTGATAAGATCTTCTTTTAAATTGCCATAATCACAATACTCTGCCAATGAATGCAAATTGGTAATAAAAGAGTCTATAGATTCTCCAGGTTTCTGAAACCTAGAATTACATCAATTTAAACCTTTCGAAAATAACATTCCTTCTAGGTATAAAGTTACTTTCAAAACTATCTAAGGCTTCATTATATGTAGCAGGAACGGTTAGGAATTGGACCATAACTTCCTCGGCTTCTTCGCCCATGATGTATGTAAGAAAATATATTTTTTCCTTTCCGGACTTGCCTAATTGTCCTGACTCTGACATATATCTTTCAAATCTTTTACGCCATGCAGCTGGCTAAGAAAAATCAAGTTTTTCCGGTGGACTGACATTTACAGTGGGTATAATGTTAAAGTTATTTATTATACACTTGCCCGAGCTTTCCAGTTGATGCTGCTACGAATGGTGAGGAATCTTCAGACCCTGATGTAGATATTAGATTTTTGAATGATTTGGTTTCTAGATTGTAGAAATAACACGTGTTGTAGCCTTTGTATGTGATTTCAACAAGTTTTCACACATAAAAACACCCACCGCTGCCACCATGTTATGTTGGCGGGTTCTGTAATAGTAAACACTTTTGGGTTGTTCACTTTTTATTTATAACAAAACCGTAGCTTACACTAGTTTTCAATATAACCCTCCACATGCCGTGAAACCGTTACTTGTCATCCTGTCAAGATCCCCAGCTGACTTCACTCCGGTCCGCCATCTGACAAACGTTACAGTGTTGCCATCAGCCAAAGTATCTAACAGAACACTGCTGACTCTCAACATGTTTTGTGCTGAACGAACACGCCCATTGTTAGTCGCAATGCTAGGTATTTTCTAAATTCAAGCTGCAAAGCTGTTCTGTCAAATGTCAATTCGTATGTAGATCCAATCAACGTCTTTTGGAATGGCGGTTTGAAAATATGAAACTTCACAGAATGTTTTATGCTTCTTTTAATGTAAATCATCTTTTAAATATAAATGAATCCTTATAAGAATCAAACAATAATAGATTTAACGATATTTTTTATGCATGCTGCCTTCTTATATTCTAAAAAAAAAATCAAAATATTACGAAATATTTACGGAAATTATACAAGAATTAAAGTAGTGAGAAGAGATATAGATTATTAATAAAATTCGCAAAGCTGTAAACTTTACGCAACTTTATATAAACTTAATATGGTGACTGCAAAAAATGTTAACCCTGTCCCTCCTAATGGTAATTACTCCTTTTTACAGGCAACCATACATACTTACTCAATTACAGTTTTCTGTAAAAATTTTCATATTTTAGTAAAGCGTGTTATCAATAGATGTTAACTTAGAAGTGTAATTCAATGTCTGTAGGGGCATATAGCCCGAGAAGTAGTTGTTGCTTCTTAGTGAACGGTCTCTGTTCTTTAAAAAATATTTTTCAAAAACTTTGTAAGGCGTTATAATAGTATTAAACTATTATCTTCGACAGCAACTTTCTCTGTGATTTTGTCTTTTCGTTAAAAGGGTAGCTACGAGCAGCCATTGAGTTTAAGCTCTTAGTTATTGTTTATGTGACTTCTAGACTCGTTTTTTTTTCAATTTTCCACTCCTTTTTTGGAGCTCACCATTTTAAGTTAACTTAAGAGTTTAAAAAAAGTCCTATTCAACGAATTTGCAGTTTCTCATTAGATTTTAAAAAGTGTTAAAATAAAATTTTAAAAACTAAATAATATTCAACTAAATAGATTTTATCTTCCCGATCCATATGATCACTCTGTATATAAACAACTATCTCGTCTTTTAGAATATAGACAAACATATCCGAAAATCAAAATGAAAAATACAATAACTGTTTTTAACGAAAAAAAAAAATGTAATCAGTACAAATCATTGAATTTGTTTTTATACACAGTGAAAATAAAAAGTTTTTAATGTTGGCAATAATATTTAGAAAAAAAGATGTTAATTATAGCGTATTTTATTGCTGTAAGTGTATAGAGTTTAATTTTGTAACTTGTAGCTCGTTATAGAATGTATTGGGTAACAAAAATTTTTTATGTATCTTGTATATTTTTCAAAAAAAATTAATTTATAATTTGTGGATATCCGGTATCGACCACAACTCGTTTGACTTCATGTTAGCTGCTGTTGCAAGGTGTGGAGCAGACGACAGAGGATGAAAAACATGCTTTTCAACAGGACAGCAACGACAACCTTATTTGGAGATTCCATGGATATATCGATAATGAAGGGATGCCCACAGGGAGGAGTCTTATCACCTTTTCTGTGGGACCTTGTCATAGTCGAACTCCTGGAGGAATTGAACAGAAAGTGGATACACACCCAGATAATCTGACAATACTTGTCAGGCAAATACCCTGATGCAACAAGCTCTAGAAATGAGGAGATTTGGTGTAGGAGAGAATGCCTAAGGGTGAACCCTGCAAAAACTGCGCTCATTCCCTTCACTAGAAAAAGGAAGCTTGAGAGACTAAAACTGCCTCTTCAACAGATGTGTCTTAGCCAGGAGGTCAAGTATCTGGGCATAATTCTGGATGCAAAACTAACCTGGAATTCACTCCTACATGACAAAACCAATAATAGGAATATGGCCCTAATGGCTGCCAAACAGGCGATAGGAAACACAAGGGGACTAAATCCACGGATCGTTCACAACTGTGGTGAGACCCATGGTTGCTTATAAAGCCTTAGTTTGGTGGCCAAAAACAGATCAGAGGAAAGCCGAACTGGAGCTATCAAAACTTCAGAGGCTTGCCTGTCTGTGCATAACGGGTGCGATGAGAAGCCATTCTAAATATTCCGCCTCTTGCTCTGCATGTTAAGGCGGAAGCAAGAATGGCTGCATACAGGATGGAATGCAATGGGAATTGGCACGAAGGAACCAATAACGATAGTCAATCCAGAATCACAGATGTTATCACAAACTCGCTTCTCGAAATGAGAACAAATAACATGTTGGCCACAATTAACGACAACCAACTAACCATATCCAGCTAAACTGGGATGGTTTGGAAGCATGCAGTCAGGAAAGAACGTTGGTGTGGTACACACAGACGGATCTGAAACTGACATAGGAACATGGTGCCAGATCCAGGTGCAACGTCCACGCATCGTTGGGGAAGTTTGCATCTGTATTCCAGGCAGAAATGTGTTTGCAAAGGAACTACGTAAGGGGGTATAGAGGCCAAAAGATACTCATACTCTCAGATAGTCAGGCAGCACTGGCATCTTTAGCATGTCCCCAGATCAGATCTAGACTGCCTACAAAAACTTTTAAGCCTGGCAAACCATGATAGAGTAACTCTTAAGTGGGTCCTGGGCACAAGGTTATTGTAGGCAATGAAAAGCCTCTGAAACTGCATTCACTGGTCCTGAACCAGTATTTGGAATATCAAAATCTGCTGCACGTGGTTGTACATTTCGGTGGATTCAAACTTAACAACAGACGTATTGGAGACACGTGCCAAAACAGGAACACAGCAAACTCCTGGCCAAAAAACCCTCTGACTAACGAAATATTAAACCTCAGATAAGGAAAGTGACGGGATTACTCACCGGTCACTGTACCTTAAGGAAGCACATGAATACAATTGGCATATATAGGGAGGTTGTGCATGGAAGAGGAGAAAACAGCCTCTCACATTATCTTCGAATGTGAAGCACGGTCTCATTGGAGATATAGACTACTAGGACTAGACTATCCAAGGTAGGATTTCTCCAAGAAGGACCTAGTCAAATACTGTTGAGCCTGATAAGGGCTACTGGTCTCTTCACATAAACGGTATAACCAACAGCACAAAAAGCATAAAGGCTGAGGTGCCGAGGTCTCTAAGCCTCTGACTGGTAGTGCCGAACCAATCAATCAATCAGTGTCTATTCGAGATATTTTTCACCGATTTTTTCGAAAATATAGGGTAATTCGAGGATAGATGGCCCAGAAGGTGAGATGGCGCAATGGTTTTACAGCGCAACCGCTAGTGCCACAGAAAAGTAGAGACGTCATGATAGCCTTTAGTTAGTTCATATTAAACAAGCCGCCGTATCGTCTGTGTTTACAAGTTACAACCCTATTTAAAAATTATTTATTTTATGATCCAGTTGGCCAAAAATATTAGGTATTCCGAATTTTTCCTTGGTGCTGGTGAACTTTGAATTTAGCAATAATTTCAGTCAAGTTATCATCTTAAGTAAGTGAAAACATTCTAGTTTTGTTGTTTAACCTTAAAATGGCGAATATTTAGAAACGTGTTCAGTTTATTAGGTACGACGATAGATGGTTCACTTATTTTTGAGGTGAGATGTCTCGATATTATTTTTTTCCCAATATGCCTACCAATTACAAGCGCACTGGAAGTTGTTCCAGGGCTAGTTGGACTGAGCAACAGTTAACCGAAGCCATTCAAGCCGTTAATGAAAACAGAAAGGGAGAAGAAAGAAAGGTCCTGTTGGACCCTCCTCTACATTGGGCCGAAGAAAAGTTGGTCAAACGCATCTTCAAACTTCGAAAAATTTATATTTATTTATTTATATTGCTTGATGGCCATGCTTCACACTGCAGTAACGTAGAGATGCTAGAATACTGTGTTGAACACTACATCATATTGTTTTGTTTGCCAAGTCATACGACACAATTTTTGCAGCCTCTAGATAGGTGTTTTTTCAGATTTTTGAAACTAAACTACTAATCAGCTTGTAATTTATACATTAAAAATAACCCAGGACGAAAGCTCACTAGATTACAGTTTGGAAAGTTACTTGCTGAAGGATGGAACAAGTCTGCGATTGTAAATAGTGGAACTTCAGCATTTAAGGCTACTGGTATTGTGCCATTTAACCCATCTACTATTCCAGATGACGCTCATTTGACTGAAAATGGTAAGTTAGCTAATGTCCCTGATGAAGTTCAAAGTAAACAAAATTCTGCTGGTAGTTCTCAAAGTTTTCCCAAAGCTTTAGCTGATGATAATCAAGATACTGGTTATCATCTCGCATGTTCCAGTTGTTTCTGCTGACGTCGATTCCGTTCGACGAAGGAGCAGGCAGCTGGTAGAAATATTAACCACAGAAACGACAATTGAAGAGAAAAAGAAAAAAGCGGCCAAAAAATCAAAGAAAGGAAAGGACATTAATAAAAAGGAACCAGTTTTGAAGAAATCAAAATTAATCAAAAGAAAACCTAACAACGCTTCCAACTCATCTTCGGACGAGGATTTAGAAGCACCGACATTGGATGACTCTTCAGATGATATGGACGACGGTGACGAATCTTGTACTGGTTGTGGTGAGGTGTATTCCCAAACCACAAAATCTGACGAATGGGTTAAATTCTTACGTTGTTCCAAATGGTTTCACGATTCCTGCTCCAAGTTTGTTAACTTTTGTCACGAATGTGGTGTTTTTATGTGCAAAACAAAGTAACTTGTTGGCGAAAATACCTTTTTTTCTAGTTGCGCCATCTCACCTCAGCACTGTGGGGGAGATGGCGTTGGTGAACTATTTTAATGTTTTGCATAAATTGTAAGTTTTATTTTTGTATTAACTTTTGTTACTCAATACATGTTCCTAACACAATTCTTGAAAAGAAACGGCAATTCTAATTCGACGCATAAAAATATTAAAATGAAATTTCACAAGATGGGCCATCTATCCTCGAATTACCCTACTATTTCTAAAAACAAATCTTTACATGCCCTAAAGTTGGTTCGCTCCCCAGAAAGACCGCACGTACATAGAATCACGTGCATATTGAATGACCTAGGCAAGTGGATGAAGTTGAACAGTGGCGTATTGAGAACGATTAATAATCACAAATAAACCAATATTAATAATAGAGAGTTTAAGTGATGTCACGAACGTTAACGTTAACGCAAGAATATTACGTTTACGTTCAATTGTATAAAAGAGAGTTTAAGTGATGTCACGAACGTTAACGTAAAGTTTTGTTTACACACATTAACAAACCTAACCTTTTGTTTTTTAATTTTCTACGAAAATTTGCATTTTAATAATTCTTGTTATTATCTATTTCATCCTCAATCACAGAACAAGATCCAAATCATAGATAAACTCACTTAATAACAAAATATGGGAATCGGTAATCTCCGGTAGGGCTTCGGACAGCATCGATTAACGTTAGACGTTTACGTGGGAGCACGTAAGTTAACGGAGGCCCGTAAACCTTAACGTGAATATTTATTTACTGCGCATGAGCAGCTGTCAATTTACACGTTTACGTTAACGTTCGTGACATCACTTAAACTCTCTAATGTTTATCAGATCGAAAAACACATAAATAACACAATTCTAACAACTCAAAACACAAATCAAGTAAATTAATTAATTTTAATACTAACACAGTCAGTATGTACGAACCTGTAAAAACTTCCGTTCCCCTACTGCTAACAATAAGCCGACTTAGAATAGATCATCCATGGTCTTTGTTTATATGCGGTTTTTCTTGGAACCGTACAGACTGTAGTCTCGTAGCAATCAACAGAATCCAATCTGTAACTCCCTGTAGATTGTCTCGAGAGTATTGCAATTAAAGCCAATTTTACTATAGTCCCACCCTGTAGATTGGACCCTGTAAGCTGCTACGTAAGCGAGGTACGTTACTTTTGAAGTTTATGAACTGAAATAGAAGAATTTTCAGTCACATTCAATTTTGTGCTTTAATTTTAAATTTACAATACACAGTTTGTAAAGTAGATTAAGATTTTCATTGAGCCAAAGTAAAATTATTATTGTAAATATACATATATCATGGTTGGCAAACAATATTACTTTGGATGTATATATACCTCGAATTATTGTAAATGCAATAAAATTTACCCAAATTATCGTTATTTTATTCCCATTCACTTGAACAAATCTATTAGGTTTGTTACTACCCGCTATTCCCCTTTATCCCCTAAACGGGTTTAGAAGGTAGTAAACCGGAAAGAATGGTTAGTGTGGAGGTATTTTATCCACTTAACCAGCTTCGATGAAGTCTTTTCTTCCCGGACTTCTCGTTCGCGGAGAGTAGGTGGGTAAAACCTAAATGAGGGAAAGTTTAAGTGTTTCACCTCTAGTGATGGGATAGTCTGTGATCCCTAAGATTGAAGGGGTAAATGATCTACTCAGTAGGCGTGTTGGCTTAAGATCTAAGCCATATTTTTGCGATCTAGCGTCTTTAAGCGGATTAAAGCGTTTCATTTTCGCGAATAAGTAATGACGTCACGCTTAAAAACGCTTGAAGCGGAAACTGGCGTGGTCGGGAGTGCGCCAGAAAACTTTGAAGTGGTTCAGCTGCTGTTTGTCATTCAATTGACAGCATTGACAGAATAAATTGATAGAGAGTGGACCAATGGAATTTCAATAGTTCATAAAAATGTTTCTTTAGACATTCGAAATAAAATATAAAAGTCATAATTTAGATAACGGCTTATCCATTCTTCCTCACAAATTGATCTGATGTGATAGTCTCTTGGAATTGAAGAAATTATTTGCAAACTTTTTATTCTTCTTGAGAGCTGATTTCTCATTACAAGGACCACCGAAAAAGCTGTATCCTCACTGAGCACCACCAAGTCTCTCCTCCTTTTCATTCTAAATTCTAAGATCACAAGTTTTAACAAAAGCAATATTATTATACCTATATTAATATTATGTTGCTTACTACAGTTTCAGAATTTCAGAAATAAAAAAATAAAGAAAGTAAAGTATGTATGTGTCGTGAGAGAAATGTCATTGTCATATGTCAGAATATCGCTAGATATTTCCATTTTTGCGAAGTTAAGCGTGACGACACCGTTATGAGGTCACGCTTAAGCTACAATGTTAATCCGCTTAAAGACGCTAGATCGCAAAAATATGGCTCTATTTCTGTGAACCTACAGATTGACACAAGACATAATGGAAGAGTTCTATATAAGGTCAATGTAGCCAACACAATAAAATAAAATGATCAAAATGACATATGAAATGGGGGTCACTGAAAGGGTTCACCTATTGACTTAATTTTTCAGTTTTTCAGATATAAACCATGTTTTATGCAATATATCTTGTACCCGAATGATAAAATGCTCGTTTTAATTTAGGGAGTTTTGCTTTCTAATGTTTACCACAAATGTCACAGGTAACTGTCAACATAGCAACATAGGCATAGTTTTAGCTTGGTATTTGTTTTGTATGTTTCAAATTTTCAAAATTGAATTATAATACACTGGAAAGACATATATACAAACGAATAAAGTTTATAAAAATAAAACCACGCTATGACAACCAATGTTATGACGTTGACTTTGACAGTTAACAGACAGGCCATAAGCCTTAAGAATCAAAATTCCCTAACTTAAAACAAGCTTTTTATATTATGGGTACAATATATATTATATAAAACATTGAGTATATCTGAAAGAAACAAGAAGTAAGTTAAATGGTGACCCCTTTCAGTGACCCCCATTTCTTATGTCATTTCGATAATTTTAATTTATTGTGTTGGTTACATTGACCTTATATAGAACTCTTCTATTGACAGCGCTTGGCTTGCCTTATACCAAAAATAACAAATAATTATTCTGATGAAATATTTAACTTATTCTACGGAAAGATTCCTCAGTAGTATACTTCTGGGATTACACTTGTTTCCTGGTAAGTATTATATTATAGCTAGCTTATGAATACTTTGTTAACATGATACTATTTACATTGAGTGATAAATCTTATATGGCTAAATTAAAAGGGGGAAATCTGTTTTAGATATTAAACTATCGCGGAGGTTAGCAAGTATAGGACGAACTATATCAGATATACTATTACTTCCCCTGGATGCGCTTAACTCAGTTAATGGAAAATGGTCTAAAATAAAGTCTGAATGAACTCCAAATAAACTGTATAGGGTAAGGTACACTTCCAAATTGTTTTTTCTTTCTTTCATATATTTAATAAGTCTCTTGTTACTGGCGAATTTCCGGATTACTGGAAAACATCATATGTCACTCCAGTTTATAAATCAGGTAGAAAATGTGACATCACAAATTATCGTCCTATATCTATCCTCAGCATAATTCCCAAAATCTTTGAAAGTATTATTACTGATTATCTTACCTACGACTGCTCGAGCATTATGACATCGCAACAATTTGGTTTCACCTCTAAAAGGTCTGCAGAATTGGGTTTACTCACATTTGTTGACTTTTTGTCTGATGCTTTGGAGAGGGGTTTGCAGATCGATACTGTGTACACTGATTTTTCCAAAGCTTTCGACAGGGTCAATCATGAACTCTTGCTGCATAAACTTTGTTTGTATGGTGTGGAAGGTCCTGTATTACAATGGTTACGTAGCTATCTAATGAATAGATTACAAATGGTAAGAGTTAATCATTACTATTCTCATACTTTTCCTGTAACTTCTGGAGTTCCCCAAGGGTCTCATCTTGGACCATTATTGTTTAACTTATTCATTAATGATATTATGTATTGCTTTCAAGGTAGCAAAGCTTTGTTATTTGCTGATGACCTCAAATGTTTTAAAGTAGTTAATAGTAATGATGATGCTTTAATTTTACAATCTGATTTAAATAGCTTATCAAATTGGTGTAAACAAAATAATATGAATCTAAATGCATCCAAGTGCCATATTATGCGTTTTCATCGAATACATCACCCAATAGCTTTTGATTATAGCATTAATAATGAAACTTTAAATTCTGTTTCGCAAATAAAAGACCTTGGTGTTATATTAGACTCCTCACTCACTTATAAGTCCCATGTTACTGCTGCTATTCAAAAATCTATGAAGATGTTAGGTTTTATAAAGAGGACCACTTGTGATTTCACTAGCATCACTGCTATTAAGTCTCTTTATTGCTCTCTGGTCAGAACACACCTAGATTATTGTTCTCCAGTATGGTCTCCGCATTACATTTCTTATAAAGCGAAACTAGAATCTGTTCAGCACACATTTCTAAGATACATTGCCTTTAAGATGAATGTCTACCATCGTTATGATATTTTGGAACTATTCTTAAACATCCCTACCCTAGAAATTCGCAGAAAGCAAAGAGATCTAATACAGCTTTTCAATATATTAAATGGAATATGTAATAGTCCTGAGCTTCTCTCTAAAATATATTTATTTGTTCCACCTCGTCTTACCAGGCAGGTGCAAACCTTTCATGTTTCTTTTCATAGGTACAACTATGCAATGAATAGTTTTCTCCCTAGGACACTTAGATTAGCTAACTCTATTGAGGACATTTCAATTTTTAATGTCTCAACTTTCAAATTTAAAAAGCATCTGCTAGAGCTTAAACTTTGATATATTTTTAAAATGTTTTTAAAATTTTTAAAATGTTTGATTGCCTATTGATCTTGTAGTGTTATCACTCTCAAATTTAATTTTACATGTTTTTTTTTCTCTTTGTTTTTGTTTTCAACACAGTAATTTTTAACATTGTAACTTTTAACACTGTAATTTGTAACAATGTAATTTTTATGTGAATTGGGCTTGCCCGTGAATAAATAAATAAAATATGTACTATCGTCACTATCTAACTAGTAACCGAAAGAGATGAACTCTAGCCGAGAGGTATCACAAAATTTGTTAATCAGAAAGATCTTACTTGAACTGATCACGTCGGAGAATCCTGATGAGGTTACCTACAGGCGGTGTTCTGTTCTGCAGTTGTAGTTATCGATGTGTAGTAACTATACGCTTACTGTTGAAGACGTCGTCTTGAAGTAAAGGTACCAAAAGAAACTGAAGGAAACGATGCAGAAGATCCGAAAGAAAAATATTTAAAAAGAAGAAATGAAGGAAGAAAGAAAGAAAGAAGGACTGAAAAGAAAATATAAATAAGAAACTGTGTTGGTGATTGAGTCCCAATAGATATCGGGTAGATTACTTACCCTAGATGGTGGGTGACCTTTAAGTGTTTTGTATTTATAAAATCAGGAACTATATCCATGCATACGCATGCTCCTTAACATCCCTTTGTATTGGAGAATCCCTGATTGTTAATTTTCCTAAATCACAAATCCGTATTAAACGTAGGTTGAACAACCATGTAGACTTGGAAAAAAAGCGCAATACAAAATGGTGGTTTCAAACCAGTCCTATCTCACTGGCCTTGAAAGGTCAAAAGAGGTCTTCTACCTTTTGAGTTGGGGTCAAGGTCAAATGGCTAACTGGATACACAAAGAATCAAGACACCTTTGGAATGTGTAAAATACTCTCACCAAGGTTAACCTATGAACCAGTTACTAATGTCAACAAATAACAATGATTTGTTTCTTCCACTTGAATAAAAATATTTACAATGTACAGATTCATGACTTTAAAATAAATATATACATTTTGGAGGTAACAAATAAATCTTTTATGCATCACCCTATTTATTAATAAATTTTATTGTTATTGCAGGGTGAACCGTAACAGGTTATCTTTTTTCCACCACTGGCGTCGCTAATATTCCTTTTGTACTGCTCTGAACTGCTTGTACCAAGCTGGAGTAGTCTTTCCCAGCCCTATATGAATTCCCAAGAATTAGGAAGAGGAAACGAAAAGAAAACTACATGCATTCTTTGAGATTTATTCATTGAAAATTACTTAAACTGGCGCAGTTGAAGTACCTACCATTTGATATTCTTATGATTAGACAGAATGGAATTCGTCACTTGACAATCCCAGCCAGAGATACGTATTAATAACAGCAGTAGCAAGAAGGCAATCCTGGGATTATGGAAAAAATTACCTCATTAGATGCTGATGCATCTTATATTTTAAATCTTTTGTTGAATTGAATTTTGATACGTCGGCAAATCGCGCGTTTCAATTGAGTGTATCGTTTTTTTTTGGTGCTGACTCGCATCACTTTATTTCAGATCACATTAACTGAAGTGAGCTGTGATCTCCCAAAGCTTACCAATGCCTCTCTCTGGATCCCGGAGGACGTCCTCAAGACGCAAAACAGTGAAGACGCAAAATCCCGATCTGGCGGTGGGAACACCACCCTCCACTATCAAGAACACCTCTCCGTCTTCGGAATTGGAGATGAGAATATGGCTGTCCTCAAGAAGAGGTCGAAGAGGATAATCTACGCGTTCACCTCATTAACAATGAGGGCCACAGAAAAGGAAGCCGAGAGTACCTCTGAAGACCCGAGAATCTTGGAAGTCGAGCCACCTAAAGTGGATATCGACCCCAAGGCCACCAAGGATCCCGAAAAGAACGTCGACGCATCTAAACAGATGGCAATCGATAACCTGGTGGAGGAGGCACCTGAAGTCAGCGAGGTCGTCTCTCCCCTAGCGGAGGAGCAAATAGACCTCTAAAGTCACCAACGACTACCTTTACCCACGAGCGGGAAAGTTGGAAAAAAGGTAATTATTATACAATGCAACCTCCAGCACAAAAAGGCGGCAACGGAAACACGGATGATACAATAGCTTTGGTCCAGGAGCCCTGGATAATAAAGACCAAAATTATTGGTTTTAGTAGCCTAACTGGTCAAATTTTCAGCCTACCGAGCAATCCTCAACCTATGTCAGCTGTTTACATTCCTAGGAAATACAGAGCCTCTCCGATGGCACAATTCTGCACCTCAGATAAATTTATTTACCCATTTATTGTATTTTAGAAAAGTTTAGTGGATTACCCCAAAATGGCCCAACGAAATACAGCTGCCTTAACTGAATTAATGGACACTATTGCCAGCTTCAAGGTTCTCCTCTCGATAAAATACTAGACCGCATTATTTCTCAAAGAAAAACCCCATTGAAAAATGCTTTTCTTCAAGTTAAAAAGGCAAAAAGCGGTCTTCTTAAAGAAATCGGCGGAAAATTTAAGCTAGGTAAGTACCCTTGCTTAAAGGTCATCTGAGCAATAATATTAACTTGTATCTATCCTCAGGTCTTGGCTTTAAGGACTATGCCATATTTAAAAATTTAAGGATGGTGGAAAAAGAAGTTGTGAAGAAGAGGTAAGGGTAGACGACGAAGTAAAAGGCGTAAACGAGGCAGAAGGAGACGTAGGAGTGAATTTTTTTATATGGATAACTAAATCCAGAAAGTAAAAGAATGTTCTTTTCTGTTGATATGAATATTTTAAATTTTTTTTTTCAGTTTCGAAAGGATTTTCATTGCTTAAACTGGCAAAAAGTAGCCCTCTACCCATCAAGGAATTATGCAGAAAAGGACGGCATGGTAGAAGTCGAAGGAGACGTGAGAAGGGAGGAAGGAAAAAAGATGAGTTACCGTTGGAGTACCCCAGGGGTCGGTCTTAGGACCTACCCTATGGAATACAAAGGGGGCAAAAACGATCGTATACGCGGACGACCTAGCGATAATAGCGGAAAATGACACGAATTGGGGTATCATTGAAACAGTAAACAAATCAATGATAAAGATAGGAAAATGGATCTAGAACTCGCAGTAGCAAAAACTGAAATTATAATACTGAGGGGACCGATATCAAATTCCAATATCAGAATAACCTAATAGTACCGCTGAGAACGGCTAAGTACTTGGGCATCATCTTTGATGACAGACTGGCTTTCTCTAAACACATAGAGGCAGCTGTAGCAAAAGCGGAGCGGAAGACAGGATCTCGACACTTCAGAAGATTATGCCGAATATAGAGGGTCCCGGGACGCAAAAGAGAAGAGTAGTATTAGAGACAATTCACTCTATACTACTGTACGGAGCCCCAGTGTGGAACGAGGTCCTGTCCAAAGAAAAATACAAACAAATGATGACGAAAGCACAAAGGAAACCGCTGCTTCGGGTCTGTAGTGCATACCGAACAGTGTCTACGATTGCACTACAGGCAGTGTCTGGGACTATACCCATTGATATACTGGTAAAATAGACTGTACAAAAGAAACGATGTAAACGAAATAGTTAGAAAAGAAGAAAGAGAAAGAAGTCTCATTAGGTGGCAACAGAAATGGCAAAGTGAGAGATCCAAAGCCTCATGGACGAGGACTCTAATACCAGACGTGAGAAAATGGTACGGATGCGCACACCACCGAACGAATTATTTCTTCACACAATTTTTAACAGGGCACGGATCCTTTAGGAAATACACATATGGTATAAAGAAAACAGCAAATGATCTGTGCCCTGAGTGCGGTGTGACGGACGACGCACAACACGTGGTATTAGAGTGCCCTCGATATAGGGGGAGAAAGGAATGGGTTGAGGATAGCGGCGGGGTCTCTCGATGGTAAGACCGTAATGGAAGCTGCCATGGAAAATAGAGAGACATGCCCAAGTAATAAAGTGCGTTACTCATATAGTGAAGGTACAGGAAGAAAGGGAAAGAAACCGACAAATACAATGAGGGAGAGGAGTAAAACCGGCACACAACGACGAAATGTTCGATAAGAAGGGTACCGTCTGTGCCGGTGGAGAAGAGGGTGGGTTTTTAGATGGTAGGCGATCGGGTGCGGCTCTACTAAGAGTGGTATGGACGCTCTTGATCTTGAACACGATAGTGAGTGACAAAAAAATTGTCAGAGCTTTAAAAGTTTGTTAAATTCGGTTTTATTTTGTTTTGCAGAAAGTACGGAGCCGATGGATCGCGGTAAACGTGGAAGAAGGAGTAAAGGATGGAAGCGAGGAAGACGCTGAAGGCGAAGAACTGTAGTTGTAGAAGATGGAGAAAGTCCCAGGAGCTCAGAATCTAAGGAAATATCAAGGAAATCGTCTGAAGAAAATCCGAAAACCGCAAAAAGCAGACACGGAGAGTCGAGAAATCTACTCTAAAAACTAGATATAGGTTTGTAAATACCAAAGAAAATTTATCGGGTTAGTCTTATTTTTCTATGCTTAGTTCCAGAACTGCCGAGAAATCGTATCGATGAAAACGGAAGTGGTCATTGCATCCAAAACTTCCACCACGATGGCGGTCATTATGGACATCCTCCGCATCAAGGCTATTACGGGGGAGAATATTACGACTAGTCCATTGTACTTTTCACGTAAAAGTCCAAGACTTGATAGAATATGATGTGCGTCATGTACGTTTTAGAGTGGCTAATAAAATAAATTGTCTGATTCTAATTATTTTTTTTATTCAAGAAATATTTGAAATATCTAAGGCCACACGAAAATTGTGGTGGTTCGTATTTATACGAACTCTATGCATTGACGATAACGTCGTCCAATATTCGTTGGAAGTTTAGTACCTACGCATCCATCTTTACCATAAGCGTGAATCAGAGCAAAGTCCTCGCAGTCAATTTTTCCATTGCTATTGCAATCCTAGAAAATAAAATTCTCATATAAATAGCTATAGTCTTAGCTATAGTACAGACGTGGCAAGTGGTAAGGACAATGAACGGACGTGGCGAAGACTTGACGTGTGCAATGTATACAGAATGAGTGGGATAGTGACGGGAAAAGTCAGTAAGTAGAGTTTGATTACTCACTGGTTAGGAAAATGGAGTTCTCAAGAGACCGGTAGCCAATGACACTATGGTGGATTAAAAGTCCTTTTGTACTTTTACTATTTATTTTTAAAACCGCACTTTTACAAATACCTTCATTAGTAATAAGAATGCAATGTCAGTATGAATATATATTTTATCATAAACATCGAGTTGATGTTTAAGCACAAAGTCTAATTATATTCCACCTATATTTTCGGAAGACCATCTATAAGTAATTTATTATAGTTTTGAATAAAGTCACTTACCGATAATACTCGTGTCTATGTTTATTAAATAATCTAAATATATTTTAATTTAATTGTTAAGTCAGCTAACTATTGAAATTAGTACAATGATCTACAGGGTGTCTACATGTAGGCTTCATTATTTCGAATGGAAGCCGTTTTCACCATCGAGTTTCATGTGAAAAACAAGTGGATTGAGTCTATTCCCCAAGGCCCTAACTGAGTGGCTACTACGAAGTTCTTCTAACACACTTCTGATGTGTGATCTTGGCAGTACCAATTGCTGAACTATACGTACTCCATCGGGACTTTCCCATCTTTGAAGCAATAGGCCATCATGAAGATACAGTGAATCACACTGAGCCCAGTTTTATTTTGAGCTTCTACCATATCTGGCTACCTCTTGCCAAGTAGATCTGACTCAATTTTTAAGCCATTCTCTTATAACTTTCAAGTCATTGTCTTTCTTTTGACTTTTTCTAAGGATTTCAAGTGGATTCTGATTATTAACACTATCTGGCTTGGTTGGATTTCTGGATTATGCTTGTCTTCTTTGATACGATACAAATTTCCAAACTAGTCAGTTTAAAATTATTCTGACAATTCAAGTTTTAATGTTAATTTACAACGTGCCCAAATCTAAAGTATATCCATCGAACAAACAACGATAGATGCGTGATCGAAGTATGATCACCATGCGCCTTTGCATCTATTGGCTAAAATAAATATGCCTCCCTACGCTGGCCAATCGGATTCAGAGTCGGAGAGATCACGTGCTCTATGCACGATACTGTTTTGGAACACTCCGTTGCTTGGATGGACAGAGTATAGTAACTTTTTGTTTCATGCATTTTATATGTAAATAATAAAGAAAGAAAAAAGGACGAAAAAGGAGGAAAAAAGGATGAAAGTAATGAATAAGAAGAACCACTTTTCGACAAATACTCTAAACATTTTAAAAATATAACATACCCGTTTGTGTTTCTTCATATATCCCTGTACAGTTAGTGCCGAACAGTATAAATTTTTTGTACAAGTAGAAAAAGCGTCGGGATCTTCAGGAGACATACCTTTAATTGTTGGTTTTCCTGAATTGTTCCAATACGCTTTGGTTATTGCAAATGGACCAATAGATTTATCTACAGACAATTAAATATTTTACTCAAACACGAGATACAGCAAATTTAAACTGCAAGATTAAAAAAAAAAATACTGTACAAGTTAATAGCTTGTTGCTTGCTATTGACAATGATTAGAAAGTGTGCTAGAGTTGTGAACACCAACACAAAAATCAAGCAGGTATTATAAAAATCTTACCTCCCCAAGTTACGGACGTGCTACATCTAGAAATAGATTCACAGATACATCCTAGACAGTCTGCGCTGACTGGTAGGTCTTGATTTACAGCACCTGGTTATAAAAACAATAGTATAGATAAACAAACGATTGTTTTGTGATTTTATTCTGCAATTGTTTTGTTGCTCTCTGATCCAGTTTTAGGTATACAAAGAACTCTTCCTGGTTCAGACTGTGTATCCTCTTTTTACAAATTCGTCAGCTTTTTCGCTGCCCTCGATACCCATGTACCCAGATTGTGGATCTCACTATAAAGCCTGTTTCATTCATTCGTTTGGGTTGAGCCCAGGCACTTGAACTGAATCTTTGTACAATTTCCCATGTTATCTACTTCAATTCCAGAAGCTTCGTGTCTTCTATAAAGGCCACTAGTTTGACTGGAGGGATTTTCAGTGGTTGTGATGGTTGTATTAATTCCTCTCCAAAGTGCTTCCGTTTAAGTACTTGGAAGCTCTCGTAGAAGCAGAGTATGTGAGTAGGTGATTCATCATCAAGTACACATTTTCCGCACATAGGTTCACTAACTTTACCCATTTTGTGCAGATGTTTCCTCGGGATGCAGTGTCCAGTCACCAGGTCGGTAACTGTCTTCAAATGTCTCTTACCCAGTTTCAATAGCCTGGTTGAGAGTTCCTCGTCTACCTTGTTCAGTACACTCTTTGTATGGAAGTGCCCTTGTGTCAATCTCCATTTGAGTTGGTGTTCCCTATCTGGCCAGTTCCCGATTTCCCCTCTTATGCAATCTTTTGTGATTCCACAAAACGGTTCCGGACCTATCAAGTCTCCTTTAGAGCCTGCTTTAGCTAACTGGACCGCCATTTCATTGCCTGCAATTCCATATCAGAGCCTGGCTGTCAGTGAGTATAATAATAATTTTAGAACTTTAGTTCTTTACGTTAGGTTGGAGCGAGAGGGGTCACGCAGCAAAAAATCTGACCGTTACGTGACACCTATAGTCGGTAATAGGTCTGGCGCTGGGGGATCGCGCAGCGAAAAGTCTGACCGTTATGTTATGTTACATGCGGTGTGACATGTTAAAATTTCTGAAAAATTGTCAAAAATTTTGAAATATGGTCAAAAATTTGGAAAAATGGTTAATAATTGCCAAATATTTTCAAAAATTGTCAAAAATGGTAAATAATTGTAAAAAATTGTCAAAAACTGTAAAAAATGGTCAATATTTAAAAATTTTGAAAAAATGGTCAATAATTGTCAGAAATTTTGAAAAATGGTTAATAATTGCCAAAGATTTTAAAAAATTGTCAAAAACTGTCAAAAATGGTCAATATTTGTAAAAATTTTGAAAAAATGGTCAATAATTTTCAAAATTTTTGAAAAATGATTAAAATTTTTGAAAAATGGTCAATAATTGTCAAAGACGGTCAAGAATTGTCAGAACCAATCCAAAATTGTTAAAATTTTGAAAAATGGTCCAAAATTGTTAAATATTTAAAAAAATGGTCGACGATTGTCAAAATTTTTGTAAAATTGTCAATAAATGTCAAAATTTTGAAAAAATTGTCAATAATTGTCAAAATTTTGAAAAAATTGTCAATAATTGTCAAAATTTTGAAAAAATAGTCAATAATTATAAAAAACTGACTAAAATGGTCAATAATTGTTAAAAATGGTCAACATTTTTGAAAAATGGTCAACATTTTTGAAAAATTGTCAAAAATGGTCAATAATTGTCAGAACCTGTCAAAAATGCTCAAAAATTGTCACAAATGGTCAAAAATTGTAAAATATTTTAAAAAATGGTCAAAAATAGTCAATAATTTTTAAAATTTTGAAAAATTGTTAAATATTTTGAAATATGTACAGTAATTGTCAAAATTTTTGAAAAATTGTCAAAAATGGTCAATACTTGTCAGAAACTGTCAAAAATGGTCAATAATTGTTAAAATTTTAAAAAATGGTCAAAATTTCGAAAAAATGGTCAATAATTATAATAAATTGTCAAAAATACTAAAAAATTGTTAAAAATTGTCAAAATTTTTGAAAAATGGTCAATAATTGTCAGAACCTGTCAAAAATGCTCAAAAATTGTCAAAAATGGTCAATAATTGTTGAAATTTTGAAAAATGGTCAAAATTTTTGAAAATTTTTGAAAAATGGTCGATAATTGTCAGAACCTGTCGAGAATGCTCGAAAATGCTCAAAAATGGGCAAAAATTGTCAAAAATTGTCAAATATTGTCAAATATTAAAAAAAATGGTCAAAAATAGTCAATAATTGTTTAAATTTTCAAAAATGGTCAAAAACTGTTGAATATTTTGAAAAATGTACAATAATTGTAAAATTTTTTGAAAAATTGTCATAAATGCTCAATAATTGTCCGAAACTGTCAAAAATTGTCAAGAATTGTTAAAATTTTGAAAAATGGACAAAAATTATCAAAATTTTGAAAAAATGGTCAATAATTATAAAAAACTGTCAAAATGGTCAATAATTGTTAAAAATTATCAAAAATTTTGAAAAATGCTCAATAATTGTCAGAAACTGTCAAAAATTGTCAAGAATTGTTAAAATTTTGAAAAATGGACAAAAATTATCAAAATTTTGAAAAAATGGTAAGTAATTATAAAAAACTGTCAAAATGTTCAATAATTGTTAAAAATTGTCAAAAATTTTCAAAAATGGTCGATAATTGTCAGAACCTGTCGAAAATGCTCAAAAATGGTCAAAAATGGACAAAAATGGTCAAAAATTGTCAAATATTTAAAAAAGTGGTAAAAAATAGTCAATAATTGTTTAAATTGTCACAAATGGTCAAAAATTGTAAAATATTTTAAAAAATGGTCAAAAATAGTCAATAATTTTTAAAATTTTGAAAAATTGTTAAATATTTTGAAATATGTACAGTAATTGTCAAAATTTTTGAAAAATTGTCAAAAATGGTCAATACTTGTCAGAAACTGTCAAAAATGGTCAATAATTGTTAAGATTTTAAAAAATGGTCAAAATTTCGAAAAAATGGTCAATAATTATAATAATAACTGTCAAAAATACTAAAAAATTGTTAAAAATTGTCAAAATTTTTGAAAAATGGTCAATAATTGTCAGAACCTGTCAAAAATGCTCAAAAATTGTCAAAAATGGTCAATAATTGTTGAAATTTTGAAAAATGGTCAAAATTTCTGAAAAATTTTGAAAAATGGTCGATAATTGTCAGAACCTGTCGAGAATGCTCGAAAATGCTCAAAAATGGGCAAAAATGGGCAAAAATTGTCAAAAATTGTCAAATATTGTCAAATATTAAAAAAATGGTCAAAAATAGTCAATAATTGTTTAAATTTTCAAAGATGGTCAAAAATTGTTGAATATTTTGAAAAATGTACAATAATTGTAAAATTTTTTGAAAAATTGTCATAAATGCTCAATAATTGTCAGAAACTGTCAAAAATTGTCAAGAATTGTTAAAATTTTGAAAAATGGACAAAAATTATGAAAATTTTGAAAAAATGGTCAATAATTATAAAAAACTGTCAAAATGGTCAATAATTGTTAAAAATTATCAAAAATTTTGAAAAATGCTCAATAATTGTCTGAAACTGTCAAAAATTGTCAAGAATTGTTAAAATTTTGAAAAATGGACAAAAATTATCAAAATTTTGAAAAAATGGTCAGTAATTATAAAAAACTGTCAAAATGTTCAATAATTGTTAAAAATTGTCAAAAATTTTGAAAAATGGTCGATAATTGTCAGAACCTGTCGAAAATGCTCAAAAATGGTCAAAAATGGACAAAAATGGTCAAAAATTGTCAAATATTTAAAAAAGTGGTCAAAAATAGTCAATAATTGTTTAAATTTTCAAAAATGGTTAAAAATTGTTGAATATTTTGAAAAATGTACAATAATTGTTTAAATTTTCAAAAATGGTCAAAAATTGTTGAATATTTTGAAAAATGTACAATAATTGTAAAAACTTTTGAAAAATTGTCAGAAATGCTCAATAATTGTCAGAAACTGTCAAAAATTGTCAAGAATTGTTAAAATTTTGAAAAATGGTCAAAAATTATGAAAATTTTGAAAAAATGGTCAATAATTATAAAAAACTGTCAAAAATGGTCGCTAATTGTTGAAAATTGTCAAAATTTTCGGAAAATGGTCAAAATTTTTGGAAAATATTGTCAAAAATGGTCAATAATTGTCAGAAACTGTAAAAAATGGTCAATAATTGTTAAAATTTTGAAACATGGTCAATAATTGTTAAAATTTTGAAACATGGTCAAAAATTCTCCAAATTTTGAAAAAATGGTCAATAATTATAAAAAACTGTCAATAATTTGCAAAAATTGTCAAAATTTTTGAAAAATTGTCAAAATTTTTGAAAAATTGGTCAATATGTAATTGTAAAAATTTTGAAAAATCGTCAAAAATAGTCAAAAATGGTCAATAATTGTCAGAACCTGTCAAAAATGGTCAAAAATTGTCCCGCAACACGTTCTACTTTTTTAGTCCGGTATATCCAGGCTATAGCGGCAATCGACTCTCCTATAAAGCCAGAATTATCAAGTAATTTGGATATTGAAGATGATTCTCCAATAAAGATGATAATTAAACCGCGAATTGATGTGGAAAATCCCGAACATTATTTATAACTATCATTTTATTTTCACGATTATAAAGGGTTTTATTAACATTCATATTTTTTTCTTTATATCGCAGAAAATGGATGTGGTATGCCAAAAATTGCGCGTCAGAATTAATCATATATGAACAGGATATAAATTGTTAATAAATCCGACTTGATTTAAAAAAAAAGGAATTGAAGAAAATTAATTCTCATTAATAAATTTTTACAAAAATACGCTTCAGCAATATTAACCTATTCCCTGGTACCATGAACGGTTTTACACTCGCACAAACTCACACTAGCTCAAGTGGTTTGGTCCTTTATACTCATGTACTACCGTTTTTTAATAATTTTTAAAGCCTGATTTAGCTTGGTAGACATAAGCATGAGTGAAATCTTCCAATAGATTCTTTGAGAAATTTTGTTTTTGGCGATAAGAGACTATTTTCAAATGTATATATTGTGAAAAAATTACAAAATTAAAAGAAAAAGTTGCTCTTACCTTGTAAAAGTGAAGCTACCATAGTCAAGATAAAAATATGTTCAGTAACTGTCATTATAAATAAATAAAAAGGCTTAGAAATAAATATAGTGACCCAACTGAAATTGTTCGGAATACTGAAAATGGATAGCTGATAATTTCTGCAATGATTCATGATGCCGGATATGGCGTAAAAATCATCACACAGATTATACTTTTGTTGGTAAACATCACGTTTTTAATTTCCAAAAAAATACATACAATAGATTATCTATTTTACACAAAAAATTTTGATAAACCCCATATTTCTAACGATTTTCTTGAATAATAAAAGTGAAAAGCAAGTAAATGTAAAGCCGACTTTTAGTTATCTGGGTATACAACACATTATACAGCATCGCGTGAAACGTATTGCCTATACTTCACCCTATATCTACAGAGTGTTTCAAAAAAAGGTAACCCCGGTTCTAGGATAGGTAGAAAACTGAAAAATAATTCGGTTTTGCTTAGTAAAAAATTTTAGTAACGCCATCCGTATTCAAGATAAAGGACGTTTACGTTTCATTACAATGTTGCCAGTAGTTTCTGCAAAATCGTAGAAAAAGTGTATACATTTTTTTTCTGCAACGCCCTTTATCTTGCATACGGATGGCGTTACGAAATTTTTTACTGAGCAAATCCCAATTATTTTTCAATTTTCTACCTATCCTAGAGACAGGGTCACTTTTTTTGAAACACCATGTAGAACAATTGTTGTGGGTGATAAAATGAAAAACTAAATATAAAAAAAATTTTATTAAAATAAGTCACAGCTTAATAAGGGCATTATACATTTTAAAATAGAAAATAGCACTTAAATCTAATTGTACTGTCCAACAAATTGTTTGCATTGACGATAGCGTTCTCCAAAAGGTTCTGGAAGTACACCTGCGCATCCATATCCTCCATGAGTGTGAATTAGAGCAAAATCGTCGCAGTCGATTTTTCCATCACCATTGCAATCCTGAAAAAAATGTTTATTCAATAAATGACTACTCAAAAGATTTTATTTCCTACAATCAAAAGTACCACTAAAGAAAATTTATATATAAACCTACCTGTTGGAATTTTCTCATGTATCCTTGTACAGATAAAGCTGCGCAATATGTATCTCCAGCACAGCTCGAATAAGCATCTGGAGCATCAGGAGATTTTCCATTTAGAGTTGGCTTGCCTGAATCTGCCCAATAGCCCCAAGTTAATCTGAAAGGACCACAGACATCTCCTAAAAACGATTAAAAATATTATTCACTAAAATGTTAAATACAACTACTTAGTGTCCATCGTATTTGAAATTATACCCGATCTTTATTTGGACGCTCTGTACAATAAAAATCTCACCTGAACAAGTTGAGGTCGTGTTACATCTAGAGATGGCTTCACATATACATCCCAGACAGGCTTGGGTCACTGGCAGGTCTTGACTTACCACACCTGGACATAAAAAAAACAAGACACGTTTATTTTATAGATAACATCTTGGAATCGTGCAAAAAATAAAAATGACATGCCGGTTTTATAAATGAATTCAAATTGAAACAAAATAATGTTTTGATGGAAAACTTTATATTGATCATAGATAAAATCAAGATAATCTTTAAAAGTTTTAGAATCTAGTGGCCATATTGAACACTTGTTGAGTTAAGTAATTGGTTTGGTTTAAGTAATAAAAAAAAATCATAGTGTAGAGATCCATAAATAACATATATTAGAATTATAAACAAACCTAAACTTCTTTATACAAACAAGTCACAAATATATAAATTTGTTTCCGAGGCATTTTCTTTCCACAAAAACACACACTTCTTCTTCTTCTTCTTTTCTCCTTCTACCTTTTCAGATGTCGGACGATGGTTCCGGTTCCTCTTGTACCCAATGCTTCCACTCTTCCCTGTCTCTTGCTAATCTTTTCATTTCATCTAGAGTTTATCCTTTCTTATTCCCTATCTCCTTTATTCTATCCACTTTCTTCTCGGTCAACCCCTTCTTCTGTGAATAGTACTTCCAGCTTCAATTTTCCCTGCTATTCTTCTTAGGTGCTTCATCTCAATTGTGTTCATCTTGGCTTCATCCTTCTTTCTCAGTGTCCAATTTTAACTTGCATATGTCATTATTGGTATCGTTATTATTTTGTGGATCTTCATTTTCACTTCCATATCAATATCTCTATATCCCAGTATTGTCTTATTTAGCGTGTAGTACAGTCTCGTTGATTTCTTCTTCCTATTTGTTATTTCCGCTTCACTCTTCCCATCTTCTGTCAATATAGTTCCCAGATATTCAAACGTCGTTACTCTTTCCAATGCCTCGTCTTTACATTTTATTTCATTAGTAATTTGATCCTGTTGTTTACAATTTATGATCATCATTTTAGTTTTATTTGTATTCACTTCCATTTTCATGTTTTCTATTTCTTCGGTCCATATTTCTGGCATTTGCTATCAATACCACATAATCTGTATATAGTAGTTAATTCTATTTTACTGGTTTCAGATTTGTGTAGCCGATTATCGTGTTCAACTGCTCAATTTTCTACTTCATTCGCTTCGTTATTTGATCCATCATCAATATAAATAAAAGCGGACTTAATCTATCCCCCTGTTTTGACCCTTTCTTCATTAAAATCTCTTCTGATTTCATTCCTGCTATTTGTAGTTTAGCCCTTACGTTCTCGTAGGTGCTTCTGATAGCCCCTTTTAGTCCCCTAGTTATTTACATATCATCCAAGCATCTTGGATATATATTATCATTAGTTTGTCTGTCTGGTTTGAATGCTGCCTGTTCTTCTTCCAATTTATGTTCTACATATTCTCTTAGTCTGTTTTCCAGAATTGTGGTGTATAGCATATAGCTAGGCATATGGCTCTATAATTATCACATTGCATCTGGTCCCCCTTTTTATATATTGGTATTATCAAGTTATTTTCCCAGTCTCTAGGTATTCTTTTTTCTTTCCATGCCTCTTTGCATACTTCCCAAATCCATTGTTTTCCTTTCTGTCCCAGCCATTTTATCATTTCTGGAGCAATGCCATCTTCTCCACATCCTTTTCCTGTCCTCATTTTATGTGTAGCTTCATCTATTTCTTCTATGCTTATTTCCTGATCTTCTTGATATTCTCTGTTTATCCTTTCTTCCTGTGCTAAGGTGTTAAATTTAACTTCGTAATATGTATCCCACGTTTCCATTATCTCTGTCTCTTCTGTTTGTAACTGATTATTCATATTTCTCACTGCTTTAATTTCTGTGCCTTTATACCTCCTCTCATTATTTTTATCTGTGTCCAGAATTTTCGGTTATCTACTTTATATGTTTCTGTCAACTGCTCACAAAATTTTTTCCATGATTCCTTTTTCTCTTGTCTTATAGTATTTTTACCAATATTTTTCTTTTTATTATAGTCATCTTTATCTTCTTGTGTTCTTGTTTGGATATATTTTTTCCAGGCCTCTTTCTTTTCCCTTACCTTCTTTTTTATCTATTCATTCCACCAGCTCGTTCTTTTTAGGTGTTTTCTATATGTTCTCCTTCCACATATCTTCTCTGCAGTTGTTAATAACTATTTCTTTAAATGCCGTCCATATTTCTTCTAAAGTCCATTCTACTCGTTCATTTTCTATTTTTTGAAATTCCTCATTGGTATATTCTCGATATCTATTTTTGTTCTCTTCTGTATTAAGTTTGTATATTGCTAAGATGTTGTATCTTCCTTTATTCTCATATTTAACGCACATTCAGCCACTACTAGTATCTGTATGATTGGACCCTATTTCTGCTTCTATTTTTGTATCTATCCTCAGTATATTCTCGGTCAGACTTTGTGTGAATACTATGTAGTCTATTAGGCTTATAGCGTTTCTTTCTTCTGACACGAATGTATATTTTTGCTCTATATTTTGATACCACATCGTATTTCCTATTATTAGATTCATTTCTTCTACAGAAGTCTACCATCCTTATCCCATTCCTGTTTACAGTTCCTCTCCAAACTCTCCCATGCATTCCATGCCTCTATTTTGGTCTTTACCTACTCGATTATTATTATTGCCTCGTTATCTTCTATTGCCGCATCTAACTTCCTTTGTAGATTTTCGAAAATTTCGTAATTTCTTCGTTTTCAGCTCCTTCTTCTGGGCCATAGATCTGTATTAGATTTATAGTCTCCTCTCTATCTATCTCTATTGATAATAGTATTATTCTTGAGTTCACTGGTTTGAATTTTATCACTTTCTTATTCACGTCTTCTCTAAATATTATTCCTACTCCCTCATTTGCTCACTTATCATATGGTACTCCAGAATAGTATAATGTATGTTTGTTTGATAGCTGTATTTTTCCATTTCCTTTCTTTTTCGTTTCGCTTATGCCTAGTATCTGCTCCTTCTACTGGGCCATAGATCTGTATTAGATTTATAGTCTCCTCTCTATGTATCTCTATTGATAATACTATTATTCTTGAGTTCACTGGTTTGAATTTTATCATTTTTTTATTCACGTCTTCTCTAAATATTATTCCTACTCCCTCTTTTGCTCACTTATCATATGGTACTCCAGAATAGTATAATGTATGTTTGTTTGATAGCTGTATTTTTCCATTTCCTTTCTTTTTCGTTTCGCTAATGCCTAGTATCTGCTCCTTCTACTGGGCCATAGATCTGTATTAGATTTATAGTCTCCTCTCTATTTATCTCTATTGATAATACTATTATTCTTGAGTTCACTGGTTTGAATTTTATCACTTTCTTATTCACGTCTTCTCTAAATATTATTCCTACTCCCTCCTTTGCTCACTTATCATATGGTACTCCAGAATAGTATAATGCAAGTTTGTTTGATAGCTGTATTTTTCCATTTCCTTTCTTTTTCGTTTCGCTTATGCCTAGTACCTGCTCCTTCTACTGGGCCATAGATCTGTATTAGATTTATAGTCTCCTCTCTATGTATCTCTATTGATAATACTATTATTCTTGAGTTCACTGGTTTGAATTTTATCACTTTCTTATTCACGTCTTCTCTAAATATTATTCCTACTCCCTCATTTGCTCACTTATCATATGGTACTCCAGAATAGTATAATGTATGTTTGTTTGATAGCTGTATTTTTCCATTTCCTTTCTTTTTCGTTTCGCTTATGCCTAGTATCTGCTTCTTCTACTGGGCCATAGATCTGTATTAGATTTATAGTCTCCTCTCTATTTATCTCTATTGATAATACTATTATTCTTGAGTTCACTGGTTTGAATTTTATCACTTTCTTATTCACGTCTTCTCTAAATATTATTCCTACTCCCTCTTCTGCTCACTTATCATATGGTACTCCAGAATAGTATAATGTATGTTTGTTTTATAGCTGTATTTTTCCATTTCCTTTCTTTTTCGTTTCGCTTATGCCTAGTATCTGCTCCTTCTACTGGGCCATAGATCTGTATTAGATTTATAGTCTCCTCTCTATTTATCTCTATTGATAATACTATTATTCTTGAGTTCACTGGTTTGAATTTTATCACTTTCTTATTCACGTCTTCTCTAAATATTATTCCTACTCCCTCCTTTGCTCACTTATCATATGGTACTCCAGAATAGTATAATGTAAGTTTGTTTGATAGCTGTATTTTTCCATTTCCTTTCTTTTTCGTTTCGCTTATGCCTAGTATCTGCTCCTTCTACTGGGCCATAGATCTGTATTAGATTTATAGTCTCCTCTCTATTGATCTCTATTGATCTCTATTGATCTCTATTGATCTCTATTGATCTCTATTGATCTCTATTGATCTCTATTGATCTCTATTGATCTCTATTGATCTCTATTGATCTCTATTGATAATACTATTATTCTTGAGTTCACTGGTTTGAATTTTATCACTTTATTATTCACGTCTTCTCTAAATATTATTCCTACTCCCTCTTTTGCTCTCTTATCATATCGTACTCCAGAATAGTATGTTGTATGTTTGTTTGATAGCTGTATTTTTCCATTTCCTTTCTTTTTCGTTTCGCTTATGCCTAGTATCTGCATTCTATTACACACACACACTCAAGTCACAAATAAATAGCAATAAATGTTCTTTGGCAAGTACTTACTAGACAAAAAGGAAAAAGAAACATTATTAAATTCACAAAATAAAATATAAATGGCGCTTTTTCATTTTTGCAAATCTCTCTAGTACAGCATCAGAATTTAAATCTAGCAATGCTAATGCCACTAACCTTTATTGGCCCATTTTTGCTCTAAGCCACGTTTTCAACCTTTTAAGAGTTGAAAAACTTCTTTCTGAGCTTGCTACACTCACAGGCATGACTGAGATTAAATATAGAGCTAGGTGTACATTTGGATGAGTATCCTGATCGCAATCCTGTACAACAGATAATGCCGAACTAGGTAAATTTTCATCGTTCGTTCGTGAAATTTGATAAATATTCTGCTAAGTTTTGTTTTATTGAAGAATAGTCCTCATTGATGTCCGATTTGATGTTTGAAGGAATTAAACTATTTATGTTAAGAATATGATGTTACTATTTATTTATTATTCTTGGGGGGGGGGGGGGTGATTTTGTAATGTTGGGGTTTAAAGGTGTGGATAGGCCTCTCAATTGATGGTGTTGCTGGAGGGTCATCTTAATGGAATAAAACAACTATTTCTGGAACTGGGATAAGTTCTATTTATTAAACTACTGTACTACTATACATTACACTACTTAAGATTACTAACTATATTTAAGTACCTAGCCGTATAGCATACTTATAATTAAAGATTACTGTTGATTAATTCATCTTAGATTGATTTATTATTGACTGATCACTGGTCAATCTATTATTGATTTCTGCGTTATCGCTTGACGAGTCAAGTTCACCGTAAGTGAATATTAAATAATACATGTTTATGTTTATTTCACGCTCTGAACTTGACTTCGTACCTGTCGACCTTCTTACTCATATTTATGTAATATTTCAACGTTCTAATGATTTATTGAAATTAGTCTCAAGGGAATTTATTTCTTATTTAAATATTATTGTTATCTTATTATATTAGGCCATAAGGCATCACAATTTCCCCCATTATCCCACCCCAAATCGACGCCCTTGAATAATAAAGTTGTTTTTGATACATATAAAAATACAGTACAGTTTAATAAATTGACATTTAAAAGGGTGGCTGTATCTTCCAAATTAGATTGTTTACAAATAAATACAAAGAAGCAAAACAGATTAAGGATAGACGTTTTATTCCAGTGGCGTTCCATATTTTATTTAATATAATCCTCAAAAGAAGTTGGGGGATGAAAAAGAAGCTGAATATACCACAAGTAGATATTTACAAACGAGTTTCGCGAAATATTGTGTTCTGTCTCTGATAACATACTTGTACAAAACAATGCAGTTATTAAAAATAAATGATCACGATTCAAACAGCGATAGATTTATGGAAATATAAAAAAGAAAATCCGGTACAATACAATATTAATTTCATTTTCCTTAAACAAACAATTGAATTCACGATTTCCATGTAACGTGTTCAATGCAATGCAAATTAGGTATACATTTTCCCAGAACGTATTGAATCTCATATTGTTAGAATATACTATAACAAACAAAAAGGATATGTCATGTAACAAAATTATTTATAGAAGTGACGGATGCTGAATATAGATTAAGATCAATGAATTTTATTTACTAAAAAACTTTGTGTCAAATATAATAATTCTAACCGTCTGCTACGATAAAAAACAGATCAGAGGAAATCCGAACTGGAGCTATCAAAACTTCAGAGGCTTGCCTGTCCGGTCACTATACCCTAAGGAAGCACATGCATACTATAGGGAGGAACCTATCTGTAGGTTGTGCATGGAAGAGGAGGAAACAGCCTCTCAGTGTGAAGCATTGTCTTATTGAAGATATAGTCTCCTAGGACTAGAGTATCCAAGGGAGGATTTCTCCAAGAAGGACTTAATGAAGAGACTAAGAGCTACTGGTCTCTTCATATAAACGGTATAACCAAGAGCACTAAAAGCCTAAAGGCTGAGGTTCCGAGGTCTCTGACTGGCGGTGCCGAACTAATCTCAATCAGCTACGATAAATAATATAAATAAGACAGTTAGTAACTGTCAAAACATTTTGGAAATACTGTGGCAATGAAATTAATAAGATTATTCACTCCGCGATAAATCAGGACCATACGATTAACTAAAAATATTAACTTGACAGAATTATGAGAAATTAAACCACAAGGAAGTGTATTGAGGATATAATTTAGTATAGGGGAGACCGGGGCTTGTTGTTACACCAAAGAATACACCAGCGAAGCCCGACGCATTTTCTTTGATGTTTTGGTAACCAGAATGTATGACCTTGAGAGATCGTCGTTGACAGATAACTTAGTAAATACACTGAGAAAATGATAAAATTTTCAAATATCGGCGATACAATTGGTCGACAAAAGTGGAGTGTGACAAGTATCTTATTATAAAAATGGCAATTTTAAGACATGCGCATACAAAAAATGATCGGAGGATTCGCTTCTTGTTAAGTGGTGTATTCTTTGGTTACACGGGGCAAATTGTTACACTCCCTTTTCGCGCTTAAGCGATCCATCTCCTTCTTTCTATGAGTTCTTTAAAATAAAATGTTACTGAGTTTAAGGTGATTACTATTCAATTTCCGGAAGTAACAACTTACCCCTACTCGGGGCAATTGGTTACGTTTGACACCATCCCAATCAAAGTGTTTTTTTCTGTTTTCGGCTGAAAATGTATTGATGCTAATTTTTCTTAAGGAAGGTCAAATACTAACAAAGCATCATACCAAATCTCAGCATCTCAGATCCATAAAGAGCCACAAGAAAATATAATATACGAAAATTGTAACAACAAGCCCCGGTCTCCCCTACTTAATGAATAAAAAATTAATTTTTTATTATTTTGAAGATTATGTGGTTATAGCATATCAGAAATCTAAAGATACAAGGTGAAACATTACTCATCTGATACGTATTTTTTAATATTGATTTACAACCTTGTTAAACGACCTTACTAAAAATATCGCTATTCCTTATTTTTTATTTTTATGGAGTTATATCGTTTAAAAATAATTTTAGATTTTGTTATTTTAACGATTTTGAAAACTACAACTGGATATTACTCATCGTAGAAGGTAGAACCTTGGAATAATTTTCATAGGATTATGAAATCATTACTAATAACAATAATAGGTATATTAATAGATTTTTTGATAATTCTGAGTAAAACATTTTCAAATGACGTTCACAGTTTTTATTAACAATCTTATGATTTTGTTGATCAAAAAATGTGGTACTTCCACTTCTACACATTATATTATATAACAGTACTTTGTACAAGTGAAAAATAAATTTTATTATTTTTATTATAAATATATTTATTTATTTTTGTATACCAAAGAAGACATCTTTTTGAGCTTTAAAAAACGACTTTCTGATTAGAGTAAAGTACAGGCAGAACATATGATCATTTATTACCATCACAATGTAAAGTATGTCAACACTAGAAAATAAATTGACAATTTTAACCTAACCTCTAACAGGTGAAAGACGTAACCGACAATCTTGTGTGAATTGTTACAACACAAAATATTAATAAACTATGTACAAATATTACCAATAACTGTTTTCAAATTATATTTACTTTTTAATTTGTTTACCTATCATTTTATAACGTAATCAATTTATTTATTTTTTATAGAAACACCGCAAAAATTCGTCTTCTATTAAGGTTTCAACAGATTCAGTACAGTTTTTCGGATGATAAAATTGTTTTTTTATCTATAATTTTTTTCAAAATTCGAATTCAAAAATGTGTGTTATCAAGTGATTTCGTGTGTTCTTTAGTGAAATTGAAAGTTCTTCAATGTCGTTGAGTCTTTTTGTATGTTATTGAATGTTTTGGTGTGTTATTATGTGAAATTGTGCGTTATTGGATGTAATAATGACTTCTAGCTTATTTTTGAGTATGTTCTTGTGTGTAGTTCAAGTTCATTGTTTGTCATTGTATGTTTTCAAATTAAATATTGTCTAAACTGCACAATATCGGATATTTTTATGTAGTTTTAGAAGGTCCCGGATGTTATCGAGCGTTCTTGTGTGTTTTTCAGTGAAATTGAGAGTAGGTATGTTTTGGAGTGTTATTATGTGCAATTGTGTGTTATTGAAAAGAAAGTAAAGATCCAGATTTAAAAGAAAACCTGATCAATTTAAAAGCAGACATAGCATATTTGACAGATTTAACAAATTTAATGACATTTACTTACAATTACAAGGGAACAGCCTCAATTTAATAAAAACAAAGAGTGTAATTTCAGATTTTCTTGGAAAATTGAAATTTATGAAGCAAAATATAAGTCGGCGCAAATTTCCCAGTTTTCAAACTTGTCACAGGTAGAATGCACTGATGAGGATATTCAGACATACGTTCAACATTTAATTGCCCAGCATGATGACTTGAAAATCAAATTTGAAGATATTCTGTCGATGGAAATACCTCCATGGATCATCAATCCATTTGATGAAATGAAAGTGGAGAATGTGAAATTACAAGAGGAGCTACTCGAGCTTAGCACTAATGAGGAGCTGAAGGTGAAATTTAAAAGAGGGTATCAAACATTTTGGCTGCAAGCGGAAATACCCGAAAAATATCCTGGACTGAGGGGAATGGCGAGAAAGCTTCTGATATCGTTTATCGTTTCCCTCGTCATATCTTGTCGAAAAAAATTTTAGTGTCGTTACAAACCTTTTAACAAAAAAAAGGAGCTGATTGAATATCGCAGAACGAGGAGATTTGCGGTGATTCCTAACAAAACTGAAGCCAAATATTGATAATTTGCTGTCAATCCATCAAGTACATCCCTTCCATTAAAATTATGACTATTTTGTTATTGTAGTCATTGTAGAAGTTACGTTACGTTATTAATGTTTAATTTTAATTATATTACGACTGTTATAACAATAATAATTAACAGTGTAATAATTATATATTTGAATAAATACAACACAAGAAAATAAATTAGTTTTATTTTTCACCACTCCGAAAGGGAAGTTTTCTAAATAAAATAAGTGAGAATTGATTGGTTTTTTATGCTGCGAGTAGATTTCAAAAAAGTAAAGTTGGAAGGAATCACTTTTTTGATTGGCCAACTTTACTTTTTGACATGCACTCACAGCACGATCAATTGAATAATTAACCAACGCAACGCAAATTTCTATAGTTAGATCTAATTAATCTTCACATTTTTTGGTGAGTTCTGGGAATATGGTAGAAATGAAGCTGAACTGGAACCAGAAAGTGATCTATGAGGAAAAAAAGTTTGGGAACCACTGCTCTAGAGAGGGGTATCATATTCAATGGGATTAAGCGCACTCAATATTGAAAGAATCCAACAGTAAAAGACGAAAAATCGAAGAAAGTGCTTTAATACAACTAAATGCGGATAAATGTGTAGTATTTCAGACGAATGTAGTCAAATTTGGATACCAATGTTAGAATTCCAATAATCAATTACCTGCGTTATCAGGATAGTATCATAAGTTTTTATCTAGGCTTTCTCATGATTTATCATTGGAATTGTTGTTAATTAATACACACTTCAATACACAAAACTGATATAAGCAAAAAAGCGCTATCCTTAATAAAACCGCTCCTTGAGCGTGCACTTCACTGGATCCCATTCCTAGTGGACTATAATATTGTTAGAATGTCATACAAAAAAATATTTTGTTTCACATTATATCAATGAATTGACCTTAACAGTCTTAAACTTGAAAATATTATTGATTGTCTAGATGTCGAATTTTTTCGTTAGTGTCAGATAGATACCAAATTTTATGAACTGAATTGTTCTTGATAACGGTAGCTGGAGCGCTACCGAAACGTTGAATTAAGAAATATAAAAAAGATTGTGGTTTAACTTCCCAAAATAATTACCAAAAAGAATTCAAAAAGTTGCTCTTACCTTTTAAAAGTGTAACTAGCACAGTCACCGCAACGATATATTTAGTAGCTGCCATTATTCTTATGTGTAAATAAATAAATTAAAAACTAAAAGTTTCTCAACCAGAGTGGTACTAGTGTAGCACTAACACTGTTGGTCAAGGCGTGTTTTGCAGATCATTTATGTAACAATAAAGGCGGATCAAGAATATTAAGCTCGTCTTACAGAAAACGGATACTTAAAGATAAACATCATTAAAATTTTTGTATACTTATTAAATATACCATCAACTAAACATAATTACGCAATTAAGGTATTGCAAGTGAAAGTTCAAGGTATTTTATTTAATTAAATACAATCTTTTATTTTTGTTCAATTTTGAGAAAGAGCGGAGGGTATATGTATCGAAAGCGAGAGTATGTAGTAAATAATATAAAGTGTATCGAAAGCGAGAGTATGTAGTAATAATGAAAAGTGTATCGAAAGCGAGAACTAAAATATAAGACGTATACTTGTGATTTCAAAGTATTTGAAAAACGATGAAAAACTCCGTCAATAACAGTACCACTGTTAGTTGTTGAAACATTTCGATCCGTGTTCATTTCGAGCGTGAGTTCATCATTTAAAAAAATACGGAAACTGACAGAAATTAACCTCAAAATTTAATAAAGCTATATTTACCACCTCTCGCGCTCATTGGTCAAAGTAAACAGCGCGCGCTTCAATGGCTTCATGTTACACACTTCCGTCCCATTTCATGAAATCACTGCCACAAATTGGAGAGAACCGAGCGGAAAGATCAAAAACTTGTTAACAGTTCAGACTACGTTGGTCACCGTTAAATATACTAGATCACAACGAATATACATAATATTTTACAAAGAGTAGTATAGTAATTCAAAAATTTATAGTCTCAACTTAAAAAATAGATTTTTTTCTGCTGCTCACAGTTATTTTTTCTCATTTGACCACTCTGTAGGTCTTTTTATTTTTGTATTTGGTTACGAAGTCTCCTTTTGTTTTTATCATCGTGTTCTTTGGCCTGAGCTATATTTATTATTACTTTTACCGGAAGGTGTAAGCAGAGCTTAGCTATAAATCCGCTTAAATCCCCATATGAGAAAAACCTGTTATTTATAAGGATATAATATATGAAGTAAACAATGTCATTGGCGTCGATGACTTCAATGAGTTATATGGAAACTTGAGTCAAAACTGGGATGGGCAACTTACCAAAAATATGAACAATTATATTCTTTGAATGCAGAGGTGTTTGAAATAGAAAAAAAAACAGAATTAAAATGATTTTATTTCAAGGTTATTTGACATGTAGGTATGCTCACGTTTATTATAAACAAAAATTATTTAGAATACGAAGAAAAGTTTTGACAATTTTTTAACGAGAAGAGTTTGTTTCCAACATGATTTTGACATCATTTAGACCATCTCAGTCACTTTCTTCTAGTTGTAATATCAAAGGAATAAATTTATGGGAAATCTATGCACAAATATCGATAATATTTGTTTCTAAATTTTCCAATAGAAATAATACTCAGTAACAGATTAAAATGTTTTATTATTTAAAATAATTAAATTTTCGTCATATATGTTGAAAATAAATATTTATATTTCCCATCAAAAGTCTACTGAGTTCCATTTTGTAGTTTTAGTCTTTTGCATTCTGATTTCCCGTTTAATACATGTTTCTTTGCCATTAAAAAGGGAAGCTTGTGTTCCAGAGTCATATTATTCTCTGGTGGTAAACCTGAAAGAAGAAGAAATATCCTTATTTTGAAATGGACCTATCCCAAGTTATTAATTTACCTATACACGCTTTTAAAACATTTTCAATACACGCCCTTTGTTTATTCAGGGCATTAACAACTGGTGTTCCATCTGGTACTACTGGAGCTTTACAAAGATAACTTAGAATTGACAGTACTGGATGAAAACCAGTATAATCTTCGTCTGTATCGTTTTCTCTTTTTACTTTAATTCTAGTAAAAAGTTCTCCTAGGATAATCAAATCCAACATAATAGGGGTAGCTAGCAAAGAATCTTCGCAAGTGTTGTGGATGACTATTGTATTTAGACCGCCCATCATTATTTCTGAAGTGTACTCGTCAAGTGCTCTTTTAGAATCACCTAAAATTAATTAATTAAGAACAGCTCACATTAACAAATATACAATTAGTCATAATTTTTAACGATATGCAATAACTTATACAGTTTCTTGATAAACGTGTTGCATATACACCAGACAGTAAAAATACAGTTTATTAAACTGTTATCAACTTACCAATATAAGGAACGTATTTAATCACAACTACGTGGTCTGGTTTTTCACCAGGTTCGTAAAGAATGTCATTTGATTTAACCATATCATCTACCACGTTGCTTTTAGAAATCTAAAAATTTTTTTTGTTTATTCTTACAATAATAACAGTTAAGTAGAGGTGGGTAAAAACTGAACATCTACAGTTTTGACCGAGAATTTTACCAAATTCACAGTTTTAATTAAGAACTTTACCAAATTCCCTGAATATTTAACCAAAATTAGAGTTTTAACCAAGAACTTTACTGAATTCACTCAATATTTAACCAAATTTGCATGTTTAACTTGAAATTTCATTAAATACATTGGAAATTTAACGAAATTTACAGTTTTAATTAAGAATTTTACCACTCACTGAATATTTAACCAAAATTACGTTTTTAACCAAATTTACAGTTGAAACCAAGAACTTTACTGAATTCACAGAAATTTACAGTTTTAACTAAGAATTTTACCAAATTCACTGAATATTTAACCAAATTTACCGTTTTAACCAAATTTACAGTTGAAACCAAGAACTTTACTGAATTCACTCAATATTTAACCAAATTTACATGTTTAACTTTAAATTTCATTAAATATATTGGAAATTCAACGAAATTTACAGTTTTAACTAAGAATTTTACCAAACTCACTGAATAATTTAGCATAATTACACTTTTAATCAAATTTACAGTTTTAACCAAATTTACAGTTGAAACCAATATTTTACTGAATTCACTCAATATTTAACCAAATTTACATGTTTAACTTGAAATTTCATTAAATACATTGGAAATTTAACGAAATTTACAGTTTTAATTAAGAATTTTACCACTCACTGAATATTTAACCAAAATTACGTTTTTAACCAAATTTACAGTTGAAACCAAGAACTTTACTGAATTCACAGAAATTTACAGTTTTAACTAAGAATTTTACCAAATTCACTGAATATTTAACCAAATTTACGGTTTTAACCAAATTTACAGTTGAAACCAAGAACTTTACTGAATTCACTCAATATTTAACCAAATTTACGGTTTCAACCAAATTTACGGTTTCAACCAAATTTACAGTTGAAACCAAGAACTTTACTGAATTCACTCAATATTTAACCAAATTTACATGTTTAACTTTAAATGTCATTAAATATATTGGATATTCAACGAAATTTACAGTTTTAACTAAGAATTTTACCAAACTCACTGAATAATTTAGCATAATTACACTTTTAATCAAATTTACAGTTTTAACCCAATTTGCAGTTGAAACCAAGATTTTACTGAATTCACTCAATATTTAACCAAATTTACATGTTTAACTTGAAATTTCATTAAATACATTGGAAATTTAACGAAATTTACAGTTTTAATTAAGAATTGTACCACTCACTGAATATTTAACCAAAATTACGTTTTTAACCAAATTTACAGTTGAAACCAAGAACTTTACTGAATTCACAGAAATTTACAGTTTTAACTAAGAATTTTACCAAATTCACTGAATATTTAACCAAATTTACGGTTTTAACCAAATTTACAGTTTAAACCAAGAACTTTACTGAATTCACTCAATATTTAACCAAATTTACGGTTTTAACCAAATTTACAGTTGAAACCAAGAACTTTACTGAATTCACTCAATATTTAACCAAATTTACATGTTTAACTTTAAATTTCATTAAATATATTGGAAATTCAACGAAATTTACAGTTTTAACTAAGAATTTTACCAAACTCACTGAATAATTTAGCATAATTACACTTTTAATCAAATTTACAGTTTTAACCAAATTTACAGTTGAAACCAATATTTTACTGAATTCACTCAATATTTAACCAAATTTACATGTTTAACTTGAAATTTCATTAAATACATTGGAAATTTAACGAAATTTACAGTTTTAATTAAGAATTTTACCACTCACTGAATATTTAACCAAAATTACGTTTTTAACCAAATTTACAGTTGAAACCAAGAACTTTACTGAATTCACAGAAATTTACAGTTTTAACTAAGAATTTTACCAAATTCACTGAATATTTAACCAAATTTACGGTTTTAACCAAATTTACAGTTGAAACCAAGAACTTTACTGAATTCACTCAATATTTAACCAAATTTACGGTTTCAACCAAATTTACGGTTTCAACCAAATTTACAGTTGAAACCAAGAACTTTACTGAATTCACAGAAATTTACAGTTTTAACTAAGAATTTTACCAAATTCACTGAATATTTAACCAAATTTACGGTTTTAACCAAATTTACAGTTTAAACCAAGAACTTTACTGAATTCACTCAATATTTAACCAAATTTACGGTTTTAACCAAATTTACAGTTGAAACCAAGAACTTTACTGAATTCACTCAATATTTAACCAAATTTACATGTTTAACTTTAAATTTCATTAAATATATTGGAAATTCAACGAAATTTACAGTTTTAACTAAGAATTTTACCAAACTCACTGAATAATTTAGCATAATTACACTTTTAATCAAATTTACAGTTTTAACCAAATTTACAGTTGAAACCAAGATTTTACTGAATTCACTCAATATTTAACCAAATTTACATGTTTAACTTGAAATTTCATTAAATACATTGAAAATTACAGTTTTAACCAAATTTACAGTTGAAACCAAGAACTTTACTGAATTCACTCAATATGTAACCAAAATTTTCATGTTTAACTTGAAATTTCACTAAATACATTGGAAATTTAACGAAATTTACAGTTTTAACTAAGAATTTTGCCAAATTCACTGAATATTTAACCAAATTTACAGTTTTAACCAAAAACTTTACTGTATTCACTCAATATTTAACCAAAATTTTCATGTTTAACTTGAAATTTCACTAAATACATCGGAAATTTAACGAAATTTACAGTTTCGAGTAAGAATTTCAGCAGATTCACTGAATATTCAACCAAATTTACAGTTTTAAATAACAACATTACTAAATACACTGAAAATTGAACTTGAAATTTAATAAAATTTACAGTTTTAACTTGAAATTTCGTAAAATTCACTGAAAATTTGACCAAATTTAGAAAACTTGCACTTTAAATTGGAAAAATTCTTAGTTTCAACTGAAAAATTTACAAAATAAATACCTCTTTTGACCTAAATTGTTCCGGCGCAGATAAATTCTTTCCGTCATTATTCCCAAGATGATTGTAACTAACAATACTGACAGGCTTGATACCAGCTCCAATCAAAAAATCCACTAAGACACTCTTAATTTTCGTCTGACCAGATTTAAAATCGTCCCCAGCGATAAACACACCTTCCTTTTCGGCAAAATCCACTATACCCGGAACAAAAGTATTCTGCGGAGATCCGTTAATGTAAGTACACCCTGTAGCTATGGAAGCGTAAGCGAAAAGTACTGAAGGAGCTATTTCGGCGTGGTTAGAAAAAATTGCCATTTTTATATTTTCCACAGTATCGTTAACACCTTCTATGACGTTACTGAAACACTCTGTATTCGCTGTCCATAGAACAACGACTTTATCCAGATTTTTATTTCTTTTGAATTCTTCTATGTCTGATTTTATTCTATCCAGCTGTTCTTGCTTTCCGCCAGGTATAATGTTATCAGCTCGTGATTTCTGTAAAATAAAATAAATTAATTAAAAACTATAACAACAATATTAGTTTTTAGTTAACCTGATTGGCAGCTATGAATTGTGGTACATAAACCGAAGGCCTCGGTTTTAGACCTTGTAAATGTGGCTTTAGTTGCTGTTGAAGAGATGGTTCCAGTACTTGAGCTCTTTCCATGGATTCAGCCAAATTGCTTGCGTTTATATCCCAACCGTCTATTACTATATCGTCTGGGTGTACCATTGGTAATAACTGTGAAAAGGGCACGTAAATTTCGTCTCCCAGAGATACAGTTGCAGCTTGAGTAAGTGAACCTTGAAATTTCCAGATTTTAATTGGATTATTTTGTTGTAAATAAAATATATACTTACCGTACCAGTTGGACTTTTGAATTTGCTTTCTGGTTTGCCATGATAAATTCAATTTATTCGCTAGTACAGCTGCTGTAAATGTAGATCCATTATTTCCACCCCATCCTACCAACATAACACCCAGCTTGGGTACTTTTTTTGACGTTTTTAACACCAATTTTTGGACCAGTGGTGTCACCTACAATAATAGCAACTATAGTTACAAATATACCAACCCCGTTCAGCTTAGAAGTGTAATCTAATGTCTGTCGGTGCATATAGCCCGAGAAGTAGTTGTTCCTTCTTAGTTCAACGGACTTTATAATAGTATTATTTCTATTATCTTCGATCTATTGGTAATACGCTTTACTAAAATATGACCATTTTACAGGAAACTGTAATTAAGTAAATAACTACAAAACCGAGATGGTTTTTTGACAATATAGTATTTTGGTTTGTGGTTAGATGTGGGGATGTCGCTGATATCAAATTTTTAACGTTTCCTTTAGTTAGGTTATTATATTGATGACGTGATTTCAGCGTTGTCTCCAGTCCAAGATTATGCTCTTGGACGGATCTACCTTGTACTGATGAGGCGCAAATACGCCGAAACCGGTCTACAAGTCATTTTGTCCCTTCTAATTACAAACCAGAATGGTTGGTTATATCTTGCAGATATTATTGTTTACAATTACAATGCAAATAAAAAGCTGGAAAAGGTACTCATTATACAAAAGAAACGCTTTTCAGTTGGCAAATGTATGTCCTAATGACGTCATTCGATATGATGAATTATTTAATAAACGTTTTTAGTGGTAAACAACATGTATTAAGTTGATCTATTTATATCCTTTCACGATGGATACTATCTTGAATGTTTTTTATGTGAATTTTATTAATCAAAAATTGATCTTTTAAGTGAGGCACCGAGGCACGTAACTCCTACAATTCAACAGTTTGAACGTTGTAATGGAAACCAATCGATTCAGGGGAATATTTTAGATATATGCATTTTGAATCGATATTTCCTAGCATTAAGGGAACTTAAAAAAATTTAAATCGCGAAATATTTCCATACCTACCCCTGTGTTCAAAATTTACAAAAACATAAATTTTTAGTGGCATGAAAAATGCTAAAAATTTGTAAAATAGGGTTTTTTGAGACGAGAAATCGACTGGTCGACTTAGTTTTTTGATAAAATAATTATAACACCTTCAAAAAGTGCTAAGAAATTTTCAAAAAAAAACGGATTTTTAACATAAAAACTCTTGTAAATACCACAGATTATGAATTTTGGATTGAAATTTCAGGTGAGTATTCTCGAAAGATTAGTCTATTTGGAAAAAAAATTACCAAGAGCCTAACTTGAAGGGTTTCCGTTTTATGAATAATAAATGTAAAAGTGGTCAAAATATTCAAAAATCCACTTTTTGAAACCAAAATGTACTCATAACTTGACTAATTGGAGTTAAAGAAGGTTCTAGTGACCATCAATCGATTTAGGGGAAAATTTTACATATAAAAGTGAATTTTGAATCGATATTTCAAAGCATTAAGGGAATCGATTTATTGATATATATTTTTATAAATAGATCACCCTATATTCAGTTAAATTTTTTAATTGAAATAAATAAAATAAAATTTCGAAAGAGTTAACTATACGTACATACAGAGGGCTCTGTAATTATTTTTAAATTGTAAGGGTTCAGTAAAAATTTAATCTCAAAAATAAATTTATTTACAAAAAATACGTAACTCCTACAATTCAACAGTTAGAACGTTGTAATGGCCACCAATCGATTCAGGGGAAAATTTTAAATATATTAGTGAATTTTGAATCGATATTTCCTAGCATTAAGGGAATTAACTTAAAAAAAATTTAAATCGCGAAATATTTCCATACCTAACCCTGTGTTCAAAATTTACAAAAACATAAATTTTTAGTGGCATGAAAAATTCTAAAAATTCGTAAAATAGAGTTTTTTGGGACGATAAATCGACTGCTCGACTTAGTTTTTTGATAAAATTTTCATTTAACCTTAAAATTTTCGAAAAAACGCTTTTTTAACATAAAAAGTCTTATAAATACCACAAAATTATGAATTTTGAATTGAAATTTCAGATGAGTATTATCGAAATACTAGTTTATTTAGAAAAAAATTTCCAAGAGCCTAACTTGAAGGGTTTCCGTTTTATGAATAATAAATGTAAAAGTGGTCAAAATATTCAAAAATCCACTTTTTGAAACCAAAATGTACTCATAACTTGACTAATTGGAGTTAAAGAACGTTCTAGTGACCATCAATCGATTTAGGGGAAAATTTTACATATAAAAGTGTACTTTGAATCGATATTTCCAAGCATTAAGGGAATCGATTTATTGATATATATTTTTATAAATGGATCACCCTATATTCAGTTAAATTTTTTAATTGAAATAAATAAAATAAATTTTCAAAAGAGTTAACTATACGTACGTACAGAGGGCTCTGTAATTATTTTTAAATTGTAAGGGTTCAGTAAAAATTTAATAACTCAAAAATAAATGTATTTACAAAAAATACGTAACTCCTACAATTCAACAGTTAGTGTAATGGCCACCAATCGATTCAGGGGAAAATTTTAAACATATTAGTGAATTTTGAATCGATATTTCCTAGCATTAAGGGAATTAACTTAAAAAAAATTTAAATTGCGAAATATTTCCATACCTAACCCTGTGTTCAAAATTTACAAAAACATAAATTTTTAGTGGCATGAAAAATTCTAAAAATTCGTAAAATAGAGTTTTTTGGGACGATAAATCGACTGGTCGACTTAGTTTTTTGATAAAATAATGATAACACATACAAAAAGTGCTAAGAAATTTTCAAAAAATCGCATCTTTAACATAAAAACTCTTGTAAATACCACAAGATTATGAATTTTGAATTGAAATTTCAGGTGTAATGGCCACCAATCGATTCAGGGGAAAATTTTAAATATATTAGTGAATTTTGAATCGATATTTCCTAGGATTAAGGGAATTAACTTAAAAAAAATTTAAATCGCGAAATATTTCCATACCTAACCCTGTGTTCAAAATTTACAAAAACATAAATTTTTAGTGGCATGAAAAATTCTAAAAATTCGTAAAATAGAGTTTTTTGGGACGATAAATCGACTGGTCGACTAATTTTTTTGATAAAATAATTATTTCACCTTGAAATTTCAGATAAAACGCATTTTCAACATAGAAAGTCTAGTAAATACCACAAAATTATGAATTTTGAATTGAAATTTCAGGTGAGTATTCTCGAAAGATTAGTCTATTTGGAAAAAAATTACCAAGAAGGGTTCAGTAAAAATTTAATAACTCAAAAATAAATTTATTTACAAAAAATACGTAACTCCTACAATTCAACAGTTAGAACGTTGTAATGGCCACCAATCGATTCAGGGGAAAATTTTAAATATATTAGTGAATTTTGAATCGATATTTCCTAGTATTAAGTGAATTAAAGCAGCAAAAATTTAAATCGCGAAATATTTCCATATTCGAAAATCCACTTTTTGAAACCAAAAGGTACTCATAACTCGACTAATTGAAGAGATAGAACGTTCTAGTGACGATCAATCGATTTAGGGGAAAATTTTACATATACAAGTGAATTTTGAATCGATATTTCCAAGCATTAAGGGAATCGATTTATTGATACATATTTTTATAAATGGATCACCCTATATTCACTTGCATTTTTTAATTGAAATAAATAAAATAAAATTTCGTGAGGGTTGTCTATACGTACATACAGGGATCTGTAATTATTTTTAAATTGTAAGGGTTCAGTAAAAATTTAATAACTCAAAAATAAATTTATTTACAAAAAATACGTAACTCCTACAATTCAACAGTTAGAACGTTGTAATGGCCACCAATCGATTCAGGGGAAAATTCGTAAAATAGAGTTTTTTGGGACGATAAATCGACTGGTCGACTCATTTTTTTGATAAAATAATTATTTCACCTTGAAATTTCAGATAAAACGCATTTTCAACATAAAAAGTCTAGTAAATACCACAAAATTATGAATTTTGAATTGAAATTACAGGTGAGTATTCTCGAAAGATTAGTCTATTTGGAAAAAAATTACCAAGAGCCTAACTTGAAGGGTTTCCGTTTTATGAATAATAAATGTAAAAGTGGTCAAAATATTCAAAAATCCACTTTTTGAAACCAAAATGTACTCATAACTTGACTAATTGAAGAGATAGAACGTTCTAGTGATCGATTTATTGATATATTTTTATAAATGGATCACCCTATATTCAGTTATATTTTTTAATTGAAATAAATAAGATAAAATTTCGTAAGGGTTGTCTATACGTACATTTAGAGGGCTCTGTAATTATTTTTAAATTGTAAGGGTTCAGTAAAAATTTAATAACTCAAAAATAAATTTATTTACAAAAAATACGTAACTCCTACAATTCAACAGTTGGAACGTTGTAATGGCCACCAATCGATTCAGGGGAAAATTTTAGATATATGAGTGAATTTTGAATCGATATTTCCTAGTATTAAGGGAATTAAAGCAGCAAAAATTTAAATCGCGAAATATTTCCATATTCGAAAATCCACTTTTTGAAACCAAAAGGTACTCATAACTCGACTAATTGAAGAGATAGAACGTTCTAGTGACGATCAATCGATTTAGGGGAAAATTTTACATATACAAGTGAATTTTGAATCGATATTTCCAAGCATTAAGGGAATCGATTTATTGATACATATTTTTATAAATGGATCACCCTATATTCACTTGCATTTTTTAATTGAAATAAATAAAATAAAATTTCGTGAGGGTTGTCTATACGTACATACAGGGATCTGTAATTATTTTTAAATTGTAAGGGTTCAGTAAAAATTTAATAACTCAAATTCATTACAGGTTCGTCAGAAAATCCAGTTTAGTAATTTAAAAGTATAACATCCTCGTTATTTCGATTGATTCGCCCTGTATTTTAATATTTGTCTACATCTGCTAACTTTGACATAATTTTTATGATATGACCGCCAAATAAATAAAATCAATATCCTAAAAATACAACCGAATTATGCAACATATTATCTAAACGAGAAGTGCGCTGGAAAATGTGTATATTTGAAAAGTGGAAATGTCCATTCATGTCGGCAAACCGGAAAGCGTTGTCTGTTGAAAAATCGATAGCGGAAAACATGTGATGCTGGGGGATTTCAATAAAACCTATCCAAAGCTTTTTGTCACTACCATAAACGTAAGATGGGGACAATAAGGAGGTTCAGTCTTTCTAAAATATATTTTTTCATTAAAAATCGATTAATATTCCAGTCTTAGACCTTTGGTTTTTACCAATATAAAATTTTGATAAAACTAATGATGGTTCATTATCTAAATTTAGAGTAGATGTGTTTTTCTATCCTATTTAGATTCTAGTTATAAGCCATTGCAAGGAAAATAACTTTGACCTTGAAAACATTGTAGGAAAACAATATTTCATGAAAAATTACTTTTGATAGGTTTCAGTTATTTTACTGGGTAATATATTAAAAAAAGATAACAACAACAACGGAACTTCTTATCTACATGGAAAATAGAAACTAATCGTCTGCCAATTTAATAAATTTCAAAAATACATTCAATTTATGATCATTATTTGCTTGCAAAGAGAAAATATGAAAAAGTATCAAACTTGTGCCATCAAAAAAATTCAATAACATAGTTCATCATATATAGGGTGTTATATGTTTAGAAGGAATAGAACAAGGTTATCACTTTATGGTACCGGTAATAAAGTAAGACGTTTTAATGTATTTGTTCATTACCCACCTCTACAGTATTGCCTCTTTTCTGGGTCCTGTTATACTCGTAAGAATATTTACTTTCGATATAGTCATCGGTATAATTCACATTTTCACTTTTCACCACAATATTCATTATCAAATCCGTTGGTTTACCATTCAACTTAACTCCTCGTAGCCGGTGAAATTTGAATGAGCATGAAAATTGTGGTAGTGGAATCCGATATGTATATTACGTTCAAGTGCGTATGGGAAATTTTGATTTTGCGCAGAATAGGGCGAATAGGACCGTAGTAAGAAATTTTCTAAACTTGATATTATTATTAGGGTTGCGCGATACACTAGAAAGTATCGATATTAGGTATCGATACGGATCGGAACGTAAAGTATCGATACAGTAGAATATCGAATATTAATTTATCGATACTCGAAGTATCGATACGTTAACGATCCGAGATTTTGCTAATTTTGACGTTTTTTCAGTAGAAATCACCTAGCTTTTTGGGGGATGGAAAAAGACATTGCGATTTCCGTCCAAAGTTGAGTTCCTAGAATAAAAAGTTGATTATAAAAGTTGTAGATCTTGGGAAAATATACAACTTTTTAATTGGTGACTTTTTCACATAACTTCAAAATGAGCTCGAAATACGCAAAAAACTGCATTTTTTGTTTTTTATTTTTGGTTTCGTTAAAAAATGTTCGATTTTGATGAAAATTTAGTAGAAGGTAGCTTTGATAGACACAAACCATGAAAAAAAATTTCAAATTAAAATATTGGAAATTTTTCGAGTTATGACGTTTTTTCGGTAAAACACACTTTTTTGGGCGGTGGAAAAAGACATTATTGCGATTTCCGGCCAAAGTTGAGTTCCTAGAATAAAAAGTTGATCATAAAAGTTGTAGATCTTGGGAAAATCTACAACTTTTACATCAGTGACTTTTCCACATAACCTCAAAATTAGCTCGAAAAACGCAAAAAACTGCATTTTTTGTTTTTTATTTTTGGTTTCGTTAAAAAATGTTCGATTTTGATGAAAATTTAGAAGCAGGTAGCTTTGATAGTCACAAACCATGAAAAAAAATTTCAAATTAAAATATTGGAAATTTTTCGAGTTATGACGTTTTTTCGGTAAAACACACTTTTTTGGGCGGTGGAAAAAGAAATTATTGCGATTTCCGGCCAAAGTTGAGTTCCTAGAATAAAAAGTTGATTATAAAAGTTGTAGATCTTGAGAAAATCTACTACTTTTTCATCAGTGACTTTTTCACATAACCTCAAAATTAGCTCGAAAAAAGCAAAAAACTGCATTTTTTGTTTTTTATTTTTGGTTTCGTTAAAAAATGTTCGATTTTGATGAAAATTTAGTAGAAGGTAGCTTTGATAGTCACAAACCATGAAAAAAAATTTCAAATTAAAATATTGGAAATTTTTCGAGTTATGACGTTTTTTCGGTAAAACACACTTTTTTGGGGGGTGGAAAAAGACATTATTGCGATTTCCGGCCAAAGTTGAGTTCCTAGAATAAAAAGTTGATGATAAAAGTTGTAGATCTTGAGAAAATCTACAACTTTTTCATTAATGACTTTTTCACATAACCTCAAAATTAGCTCGAAAAATGCAAAAAACTGCATTTTTCGTTTTTTATTTTTAGTTTCGTTAAAAAATGTTCGATTTTGGTGAAAATTTAGTAGAAGGTAGCTTTGACAGTCACAAAACATGAAAAAAAATTTCAAATTGAAATATTGGAAATTTTTCAATTTATAACGATTTTTCGGTAAAAACACTTTTTTGGGGTGGTGGAAAAAGACATTATTGCGATTTCTGTCCAAAGTCGAGTTCCTAGAATAAAAAGTTGATTATAAAAGTAGTAGATCTTGAGAAAATCAACAACTTTTTCAATAGTGACTTTTTCACATAACTCCAAAATGAGCTCGAAATACGCAAAAAACTGCATTTTTTGTTTTTTATTTTTGGTTTCGTTAAAAAATGTTCGATTTTGATGAAAATTTAGAAGCAGGTAGCTTTGATAGTCACAAACCATGAAAAAAAATTTCAAATTAAAATATTGGAAATTTTTCGAGTTATGACGTTTTTTCGGTAAAACACACTTTTTTGGGCGGTGGAAAAAGACATTATTGCGATTTCCGGCCAAAGTTGAGTTCCTAGAATAAAAAGTTGATTATAAAAGTTGTAGATCTTGAGAAAATCTACAACTTTTTCATTAGTGACTTTTTCACATAACCTCAAAATTAGCTCGAAAAATGCAAAAAACTGCATTTTTCGTTTTTTATTTTTAGTTTCGTTAAAAAATGTTCGCATTTTGGTAAAAATTTAGTAGAAGGTAGCTTTGATAGTCACAAACCATGAAAAAAAATTTCAAATTGAAATATTGGAAATTTTTCGAGTTATAACGATTTTTCTGTAAAAAACACTTTTTTGGGGTGGTGGAAAAAGACATTATTGCGATTTCTGTCCAAAGTCGAGTTCCTAGAATAAAAAGTTGATTATAAAAGTTGTAGATCTTGAGAAAATCAACAACTTTTTCAATAGTGACTTTTCCACATAACCTCAAAATTAGCTCGAAAAACGCAAAAAACTGCACATTTTTCGTTATTTATTTTTAGTTTCGTTAAAAAAAGCACGACATCATTTCACAACGTGATTAAAAAATCACGATATCGCTCATCACTATAGATAACGCCACTTGCCGCTACCACTAAAAATCCCGTATCGCAAGGTATCGATACACTACAAATTTATCGATACTTCGGATGCATCGAAAAGCATGGTATCGATACAAAATATTGAGTATCGGAAGTAAAAGTATCGATACACTGGAATATCGGATAGTATCGCACATCCCTAATTATTATTAAATTTGTTTTGAATTAGTTAATGAATAGTTTTTCATCTACATGGATTTTTTTCTTTTACCTACAGCAGACCTTAACTTTTGTACAGTAGGAAATTTATTAAAAAATTTGTAAAATCGAAATATAAACTTCCGAGGCAAACGGAGTTGGGTGTTTTTCAATTTTTCACCACCCTCTTGAAGGGGGAGTACTGTAGAGCAGTTGACAAAGAAGATTAAGTGAAAGCAAATTAAAAATTGCAGCCGGTCCTGGTTATAGATACAAATTAATCATTTCCTTGTATTGGAATGTATTTTGCATTGTTTTTTCCAAATATCCAACAGCTCTAGCCATTCAGCTATTTTTGCTGTCTCAGAAATATACCAAAACTAAATATTAAACACGAGAGAAGATAACTAAGGGTTTCCTATAGGTCTGGGCGAGAGGCACTGTAATCCTAATCTCAACTTGAGTATTGGATATTTTTCAATGAGGGAAAGGGTGGATTACATTACATAAGTATTTGGCCTAGTCAACTGGAAATATGTCTGTTTTATTGATTTAACTAGCACCGGAAAAGACGGAAGCAGTACTGCTAAAGTCCATGAGAAAAGACAAAAACCTGGCAAGATTCAAAATGGGAGAAGCACGCATAGAACCAAAAAGAGCCATAAAATACCTTGGAGTCATGCTAGACCAACAAGGCACATTGGCCGACCATGTAAAATAAACCATTCGGAAAGCAGAGTCCAGCAGTACGAAGAGGGAGATCATAGGAGCCACAATAGACTATATACTATGTCCATTCAAGCCACGGAGTGTTCCAAAACTCCGACTCTGTACCAATGTACTAAAGACAATGAATTCTGCCGGCCGATTGCAGTTAAATCCGATTGTCCAGCGTAGGGAGGCATATTTATTTTAGCCAATAGACGCAACTTCCATACTTCGATCACGCATCTATCGTTGTTTGGGTCGCTCTGTTTGTTCGATGGATATACTTTACGCTACTCTACGCTGCACCAATATGACACCGAGCCACAGAAATCAAAAAATACAAAGACCTGTTGACTAGCGCACAACGGAAAGCGGAATCATTCCCATTCACATCAAAATAGACAAAATAAGGCAACTGTACCAAAGAGAACATGGAACAAAGAACCCTGCAAAAACAGAAGAGAGGGAAATCTCGATGAACAAATGGCAAAGATGTGGCACAGTGGACAAAGAGGCATATACCAATAGAATGGGTGGAATGCCCTTTCCTCAAGACATACAACTACCTTACGCAAGCTCTAAGCGGGCATGGATCTTTCAGAGCCCGAATAGGGAAAACAGAAGACAACGAATGTATATACTGCATACTGCGGAGAGATAGACAGCGTATCTCATACTCTGTACAAGTGTGTTCGATGGGCACAGACCAGAAGTGAACTAAAAGAGCAAATCGTTGAACAAATAAACGAGGAAAATATGATGGGAGAGATGATGAAGTGTAAGAAAAACTATGAAAAAATACATAAGAACAACAATGAAAGATAAAGAAAAGGAAGAAAGAAAATACAAAACCTTAGGTTAAACCGAAGTTAACAAAGCCCCTCCCCACCCTGAAGACATGCCATCAAGGCGGTTCCGGGGTGTCTTTTGTGGTGTTTAGTGGGTATGCACTCTAAACAACGGGAGCTGCGAGCCCCACACTACCTACCGTACGCGGGAGGTGTTCATAAGGAGAATTTTCACCACAAAAAAAAGTTTTATTGATTTAAAAATGCCCCCCCAAATTTTGCTGCTCCGGGTGAATGTACAGGTTGTTCTCTCCCTAAGGCAGGGCCTGTCAAACATATTAATTATAATTAAACAGGAAAAAGAACATTCTATGACTAAAAGAAATTCAAGCAGGAGTACCTCAAGGAAGCGATCTTGGACCAGTACTTTATCTGTTATATAGGGGAATTGTGCCCGAGATGGCATACTTGCTGAGTTGGCCTAGTCGCTATTTAATGTACATCATTTTGAATTACGCGCCTTTTGTTGCGCCCCCTTAAAGCCACCGGCTTAAACAAACTATTGCGTTAATTGGAAGCAGGTCTTTGAGTGGTCGAAAAGTACGTTTGTCACATTTTTGTTTACCCAAAATATTTTTAAGTGTCGTTCGCAGATAGTTTGGTGGGTAACCGGAGGGACTTGAAGGTCTTATTTAAAAATAACCGATAATTTTATGAGATGGCATGCAACAATTTTTATAAGATGGCATGGTATGCCATCTCAGCAACTCAATTATTAATTGGAAACAATGTTTTTTTAGACATGGGTCGCTACAAAATAAAGTCAAATAGAGAGTCATGGAATGAAAATAATATGCAGGAAGCCATCTTAGCTGTGAAGGCGAAACGTATGGGGTGGCTTCTAGCGTCAAAAACATTTAATGTCCCTTTTGGGACTTTAAGATGTAGGGCAACTAAGGAGGAAGGCTGGAAAAAAGGTTACATAGGACGTCACAAAAGCACATTCAATGAAAATCTAGAAAATGAACTGGTCCAACATATCAAAAAAATGGAATCCATGTTTTTTGGGCTAACAACGGATGACGTCCGAAAACTGGCATTTCAAATTGCGGAAGCAAAACAAATCCCTCATCGATTTTCTACTGAATAAAATAAAATGGCTGGGTGGACCTGGCTGAATGGTTTCAGGCAACGTAATCCTACGATATCCTTACGATCACCTGAGAGTACTTCTTTTGGTCCTCTTAATGCTTACTACAATCAAGAACTAACTAATTGGCTTAAAAATAACCCAGGGCGTGTAGTAACTCGATTCCAAGTAGCTTCTTTATTCAACGCAGCATATATCAAGGCAGCAACCATTCTCAATGCTCTAAGCGGATTTTCTGCGACTGGCATAGCACCACCACAAGATGGTCAGTTAAATAAAGTCAACGTCATGACAAACTCGGTGCCAAGTTTCCAATCTACCAAGGTCTCTAACGAAGAGACCAATGAAACTTTAGTCCTGCCAGGTCCTTCATCATGTTCTCAAAACATATTTCCAGGAACAAATATTGAGGAAATTTCACCAATGCCAAAAGTATCAGAGATAGTGCGACGAAAAAGAAGAAAAGGGTCATATGGTAATCTAACAACAACCCCTGAAATTGAAAAATTGAAAAATGAGGAAGCACAAAAGAAAGAAGTGATGTTGAGAAAGGCGACGAGAACTGTTAAGAAGAAAATTGGTAGAGAGATTGAGCAGGACGAGGATGCACAAAAAAAAGAAGGGATGATAAGAAAGTAGGAGAGAACTATGAATAAGAAATGTGTTATGGAGGATGAGAATGAAGATGAGCAAGCCGAGGGTTTTGACGTAGGAGATGAGGAGGACTCGCCTTGTATTTATTGCAATGAACTTTACTCCTGGTCTCTATCAAGGGAATTATAGTTCCAGTGTCACATATACAGTGTGGAAACCACTTATGGAATAAAATTCTTTATGTCATTATTTTAGAAAATTATAAAAATGCCGAGACAGGTCAACTTTTGAATTGAGGGGGACACTTTTTGGCGCTAATGTCATAAACGTCTGATTCACCCCCTCCCTACTGGAGACACCCCTTACATTTTTTCAAATGGCATTAGGTATCAAGTCACACCTCATTTAAAAGGTCTGGTAAATCTCTATTCAATCATTTTGTTTTGCCTTTGATACGAGCCTTCCATTGTTATTTAATCATTGTTTAAAATTTGCTCTTTTTCAACTTTTATTGCCTGAATGTTAACGGTGGTCACTTTGACGGCATGATTAAATAGCAGTTTTTCCTTGTTAACAGTTGTCTTTTTACTATTTGTAAATTTTTCATTCTTTAAAGAGTCTTTCTATCATAACAAAATGTGGGAGCATACGAAAAGTTGAAAAAGAGCCAATTTTAAATAACAATGGAAGGCTAGTATCAAAGGCAAAATAAAATGATTGAATAGAGATTTACTAGACCTTTAAAATGAGGTGTGACTTGATACCTAATGCCATTTGAAAAAATGTTAGGGGTGTCTCCAGTAGGAAGGGGGTGAATCTGACGTTTATGACATTAGCGCCAAAAAGTGCCCCCCTCAATTCAAAAGTTGACGTGTCTCGGCATTTTTTATAATTTTCTAAAATAATGACATAAAGAATTTTATTCCATAAGTGGTTTCCACACTGTATAAGAAATGGGCCCATGCAGAATGTGCTGGAGTAGACAGAAAGACAAAAATGTTCAAATGTGAAATTTGTACCTAGTTTTATATTTTTTTTAATACTATGCCATCTCATCAATAGTTACTTTCATGAGATGGCATACCATGCTTCTTTTTTAAAATATACTTTTTCGTTTGTTAATAGAAAAACCGTTTAGGTTTTGTGAAAACTTTATTTATTCCATTTTTATATATTTCCTACATAAAAATATTTTTTTGGCCATAAATTAAAAAATTATAGTACCCCAAAAAAAGTATGCCATCTCAGACACACTTCCCCTACACATGACATGACATGGTCAAGGAAGATCCACTAACATTGTTTTGCCTGGTTTTTTCCAAATATCAGCAAGGCCCACTCTAGCATTTCAGCTATTTTTGGCAAAAATAAGAATTGCTGTCCCAGAAATATACCAAAACTAAAGATTAAACACAAGATGGCTAAGGGTTATCTAGAATTGACATCTGGGCGAGAGGCGCTGTAATCCTAATCTCAACTTGAGTATTGAATATTTTTCAAGAAGGGGAAGGGTGGATTACTTGGAAATATGCCTAAGATTTATTGATTTAAAAATACCATCCAAAATTTTGCTGCTCCGGGTGATTGTACAGGTTGTTCTCCCCCTAAGGCAGGCCCTGTCAAATATATTAATTAGAATTAAACAGGAAGAAGAACGTTCTGACTAAAAGAAATTCAAGCAGAAGTACCTGAAGGAAGCGTTCTTGGATCAGTACTTTATCTGTTATATACAAATGACATGACATACAAGAGCTAGAACAAGTGGCCTTAGTAATATTTGCTGAAGACACAAGAATTCTTGCGACAGGACATGGTCAAGGAAGATCCACTGATATTGTACAAACAGCTGGTATATAAAAAGATTTTCAGGTGCCAGAATTTTGACCGAAAATTGAAGAGAACCAAACTACATGAGCTTGTGTAGTGGTTTGTTCGAAATTGGAGCATAGTGCGCGAGTGAAAAGTAAACCATTGAGTATTTTATTGACCAGAGAAAAAAAACGTAGAGTCCAGTCATGAGACTGCCGACAGAAGTAAAAACACCCAAAAAGGAATCCCTTTTAAAAATTGTATCGTAAGCCCATCGTATATGGAATTTTTTATAAATAAATTAATCCTCTTTAAAAATTCTATCTTCCGCCTAAGGTAGATGTAAATTTTTACAAATAAATTAATCCCTTTTAAAATTTTTTTGTACTTACGCCTATGGTAGAATAAAATAGTACACATACACAGTAGCTCATGGAAAGTGTGACGATGATTTATGCAACATTTCATACGCTTGATTGTTAATTGTGTTGCATAACCGAAAGTATTGTGTGTTGCATAAAAGCTTGTCGATGACGAAAAATTTATGTTTTTTCACCCCAAAGAAGTGCTCAACGCGCTTAAAGAAGTTTTCACTTCAAAAACATGAAAAATGTACTAAAAAGGTTGCTAAAAGCCATTTAAGTCATTACTGAAAAATATATTTGGTTTTCCCACGAGTCAAAATCGAATTTTGTAATTTTTCATTGAAAAATATTTAGTTTCAATCATTATTAAATTATAACAATAATTTGTATTAATATTTTCTGTTCGCAAGCAAAATATCACCGATTTATTATGAATCACCCTATATATAATTCATATGAATCTTTAAATAAATATATTGTTCTTTAAAACAATTGGAGATAAACTATATAAAAAATAGATTTTAAAAAAATATAAGAAATTTATTAAAAATATTGTTTAAAAAAATTTAATCCATCCCCGTATATATATATGTAAATATCTTTTTAAAATAATTGGAATTAAAAAATTTCAATTAAAAAAATAAAGTAATTAAATAATAAAAAAAATGCTAAAAATATTTTATTACAAAACGCACACCATCGTAAAAATATTTTAAATAAAATTATTACGGCTGAGGAATGGAGATAAACTAAATAAATATAAAATAAATAAACAGCCTAGCACCGAATATCGTCGAGAATATAACGACAGAAAATACCTAACTAAAAGTTGGGTCGTCTCGAAACCCACTGCGATCGGGAGTTATAATTAATTCCAGAGGGTATTTTGCGATTTTGAAAGAGGGGGCAGCACAAAGTAAAATCAATATTCAGCCGGGCCCCCCTTAGTGTACTCATTCAAAGGGCGCGGTAAGTGTCGTGTGCCGAGTAAGCTTTATAGTTTCTCTACCTTACCGACTAAAACAGTGTAAATAATCAACAAAATGAAATGAGTTTAATGTGATTTTAATTTTAAAATAAGTGTGTGGTGTGTAGTTAATTCGGTAACCTTACAAACAACGATGAAGTTGCAGAAAAGTGTGCGTCTTTATACCGATAAACACTTCGAGAACATTGGCAACATCTTCACTAATCTTTACGAAGACAGTTTATTGACAGATTGTATTTTGTATTGCAAAGATGGGTCTCTAAAGGCACATAAAGTTATTTTGGCAGCAAGTAGCCGGTACTTTAGGCAAGTTTTCGTCGAACACAACGACGATAATGCTATTTTTATGTATGGCATCTCGTACAGTCAGCTTAAAAAATTGATCGAGTTGATTTATCGTGGAAGTATAGACATTCCCAACGAGAGTTTCGACTCTGTTTATGGATTATGTGAGGAATTAAAAATTACTGGAGTTAATATAGAATCTACGGAAATCGTAAGTACCCCATTTATTATTTTTCTACTTTGTTGCGTTAGGCTTTAATTGTTAATAAACAAATACGTCTACTAATACACAAGGTCAGTCATAGCATTCTCCTGTGTTGCCGCGACAATGTTTTGTTTGTAGCTTTCCTAAAAATTTCGAAGTTCTTTTTATAATCATTATTTTATAATATTTAACAATTTTTTATATTTTTTCTTATTGGCTGGGAATAAAGAATAGGTGCTTTTACACCCTTTCAAAAACTTGAATATTCAACAGTTCAATGTTTTTCTTTTAATATTTAAATTTTGTTTTACCTTATATAATATTGTTCTTAGGTACCTAAATTATATTTAATAACACCGTCCAAGAAATTGATAATATTTATATAAACAAAGCAGTAGGTGCCTACCCTTTACCTTCTATGCATGTAACTTTTTACTATTCTTATTATTAAACAATAGTTATTTATGCAACTAGTGCAAAAAGTATGTGTTTATTGCACGCGACGTGAAATTGGACAACACGTTGAGTGCCATACACATTTTGCACGAGTTGCATACAATATTTTTTCTAAGTGCATGCAAAAACCAAAAAATGACCTATTTAGGTTACTCTAAAAGGACTAAAAATGGCGTCGATTTGAATGTTTATGTTTGTCATGATTAGAAAACGCTAAGTAAATTGACAGATGAGTGCAATAAATTTTTTTTCACTACTAGCCTCTAAACCTAACTTTATTGACTTTTGTTGAGGTAGTAAAGTTGTTCATTATTGCACTAGAGCAATAAAGAACTAGTTTTTCCACTAAATAGAGTTCAATAAAGTTTTGTTTTTTGCATGAACGTAGAAAAAATTATTTATTATTATACTCAGTATTCCACTAAGATTGGAGTGTTTTTAATAGCGATCAATTACATCAAAATTACTTCAAAATAAAATTTACTATTCTATCGTTGGGCAAAAAAGATGTAAATCCTTCTTTTTTTCACTTTCCATCTTTTCTATATATTGATTATATTAAAATATAAATATTAGTTGCTGGAGACTATAAAAGATCTACTTATAAAACCTTTTTAATATTGCTTATCTCATAAGCTTCAAAGTCTAAACAATACTGTTTCTTATTTAGGTTGCTCTAAATGGACTAAAAATGGTGTCGATTTGAATGTTTATGTTTATCATGTTTACAAAACGCTAAGTAAATTGACAGATGAGTGCAATAAAATTTTTTTTCACTACTAGCCTCTAAACCTAACTTTATTGACTTTTGTTGAGGTAGTAAAGCTGTTCATTATTGCACTAGAGCAATAAAGAACTAGTTTTGCCACTAAATAGAGTTCAATAAAGTTTTTTTTGCATGAACGTAGAAAATGGACCTCGACAATAATACCTCACTTTTCTACCTTGGCGCATAATAACTATTATTGCACTAGAGCAATAAAGAACTAGTTTTGCCACTAAATAGAGTTCAATAAAGTTTTTTTTGCATGAACGTAGAAAATGGACCTCGACAATAATACCTCACTTTTCTACCTTGGCGCATAATAACTATTATTGCACTAGAGCAATAAAGAACTAGTTTTGCCACTAAATATAGTTCAATAAAGTTTTTTTTGCATGAACGTAGAAAATGGACCTCGACAATAATACCTCACTTTTCTACCTTGGCGCATAATAACTATTATTGCACTAGAGCAATAAAGAACTAGTTTGGCCACTAAATAGAGTTCAATAAAGTTTTTTTTGCATGAACGTAGAAAATGGACCTCGACAATAATACCTCACTTTTCTACCTTGGCGCATAATAACTATTATTGCACTAGAGCAATAAAGAACTAGTTTTGCCACTAAATATAGTTCAATAAAGTTTTTTTTGCATGAACGTAGAAAATGGACCTCGACAATAATACCTCACTTTTCTACCTTGGCGCATAATAACTATTATTGCACTAGAACAATAAAGAACTAGTTTTGCCACTAAATAGAGTTCAATAAAGTTTTGTTTTTTGCATGAACGTAGAAAAAATTATTTATTATTATACTCAGTATTCCACTAAGATTGGAGTGTTTTTAATAGCGATCAATTACATCAAAATTACTTCAAAATAAAATTTACTATTCTATCGTTGGGCAAAAAAGATGTAATTCCTTCTTTTTTTCACTTTCCATCTTTTCTATATATTGATTATATTAAAATATAAATATTAGTTGCTGGAGACTATAAAAGATCTACTTATAAAACCTTTTTAATATTGTTTATCTCATACGCTTCAAAGTCTAAACAATACTGTTTCTTATTTAGGTTGCTCTAAATGGACTAAAAATGGCATCGATTTGAATGTTTATGTTTATCATGATTACAAAACGCTAAGTAAAATGACAGATGAGTGTAATAAATTTTTTTTCACTACTAGCCTCTAAACCTAACTTTATTGACTTTTGTTGAGGTAGTAAAGTTGTTCATTATTGCACTAGAGCAATAAAGAACTAGTTTTGCCACTAAATAGAGTTCAATAAAGTTTTTTTTTGCATGAACTTAGAAAATGGACCTCGACAATAATACCTCACTTTTCTACCTTGGCGCATAATAACTATTATTGCACTAGAGCAATAAAGAACTAGTTTTGCCACAAACTAGAGTTCAATAAAGTTTTTTTGTTGCATGAACGTAGAAAAAGTTATTTATTATTATACTCAGTATTCCACTAAGATTGGAGTGTTTTTAATAGCGATCAATTACATCAAAATTACTTCAAAATAAAATTTACTATTCTATCGTTGGGCAAAAAAGATGTAATTCCTTCTTTTTTTCACTTTCCATCTTTTCTATATATTGATTATATTAAAATATAAATATTAGTTGCTGGAGACTATAAAAGATCTACTTATAAAACCTTTTTAATATTGTTTATCTCATACGCTTCAAAGTCTAAACAATACTGTTTCTTATTTAGGTTGCTCTAAATGGACTAAAAATGGTGTCGATTTGAATGTTTATGTTTATCATGTTTACAAAACGCTAAGTAAATTGACAGATGAGTGCAATAAAAATTTTTTTCACTACTAGCCTCTAAACCTAACTTTATTGACTTTTGTTGAGGTAGTAAAGTTGTTCATTATTGCACTAGAGCAATAAAGAACTAGTTTTGCCACTAAATAGAGTTCAATAAAGTTTTTTTTTGCATGAACCTAGAAAATGGACCTCGACAATAATACCTCACTTTTCTACCTTGGCGCATAATAACTATTATTGCACTAGAGCAATAAAGAACTAGTTTTGCCACAAACTAGAGTTCAATAAAGTTTTTTTGTTGCATGAACGTAGAAAAAGTTATTTATTATTATACTCAGTATTCCACTAAGATTGGAGTGTTTTTAATAGCGATCAATTACATCAAAATTACTTCAAAATAAAATTTACTATTCTATCGTTGGGCAAAAAAGATGTAAATCCTTCTTTTTTTCACTTTCCATCTTTTCTATATATTGATGATATTAAAATATAAATATTAGTTGCTGGAGACTATAAAAGATCTACTTATAAAACCTTTTTAATATTGTTTATCTCATACGCTTCAAAAATGGACTAAATATGGCGTCGATTTGAATGTTTATATTTATCATGATTACAAAACGCTAAGTAAATTGACAGATGAGTGCAATAAAATTTTTTTCACTACTAGCCTCTAAACCTAACTTTATTGACTTTTGTTGAGGTAGTAAAGTTGTTCATTATTGCACTAGAGCAATAAAGAACTAGTTTTGCCACTAAATAGAGTTCAATAAAGTTTTTTTTTGTATCAACGTAGAAAATGGACCTCGACAATAATACCTCACTTTTCTACCTTGGCGCATAATAACTATTATTGCACTAGAGCAATAAGGAACTAGTTTTGCCACTAAATATAGTTCAATAAAGTTTTTTTTACATGATCGTAGAAAATGGACCTCGACAATAATACCTCACTTTGGCGCATAATAACTATTATTGCACTAGAGCAATAAAGAACTAGTTTTGCCACTAAATATAGTTCAATAAAGTTTTTTTTGCATGAACGTAGAAAATGGACCTCGACAATAATACCTCACTTTTCTACCTTGGCGCATAATAACTATTATTGCACTAGAGCAATAAAGAACTAGTTTTGCCACTAAATAAAGTTCAATAAAGTTTTTTTTTGCATCAACGTAGAAAATGGACCTCGACAATAATACCTCACTTTTCTACCTTGGCACATAATAACTATTATTGCACTAGAGCAATAAAGAACTAGTTTTGCCACTAAATAGAGTTCAATAAAGTTTTGTTTTTTGCATGAACGTAGAAAAAATTATTTATTATTATACTCAGTATTCCACTAAGATTGGAGTGTTTTTAATAGCGATCAATTACATCAAAATTACTTCAAAATAAAATTTACTATTCTATCGTTGGGCAAAAAAGATGTAAATCCTTCTTTTTTTCACTTTCCATCTTTTCTATATATTGATTATATTAAAATATAAATATTAGTTGCTGGAGACTATAAAAGATCTACTTATAAAACCTTTTTAATATTGTTTATCTCATACGCTTCAAAGTCTAAACAATACTGTTTCTTATTTAGGTTGCTCTAAATGGACTAAAAATGGCATCGATTTGAATGTTTATGTTTATCATGATTACAAAACGCTAAGTAAAATGACAGATGAGTGCAATAAATGTTTTTTCACTACTAGCCTCTAAACCTAACTTTATTGACTTTTGTTGAGGTAGTAAAGTTGTTCATTATTGCACTAGAGCAATAAAGAACTAGTTTTGCCACTAAATAGAGTTCAATAAAGTTTTTTTTTGCATGAACCTAGAAAATGGACCTCGACAATAATACCTCACTTTTCTACCTTGGCGCATAATAACTATTATTGCACTAGAGCAATAAAGAACTAGTTTTGCCACAAACTAGAGTTCAATAAAGTTTTTTTGTTGCATGAACGTAGAAAAAGTTATTTATTATTATACTCAGTATTCCACTAAGATTGGAGTGTTTTTAATAGCGTAAAATTACATCAAAATTACTTCAAAATAAAATTTACTATTCTATCGTTGGGCAAAAAAGATGTAAATCCTTATTTTTTTCACTTTCCATTTTTTCTATATATTGATTATATTAAAATATAAATATTAGTTGCTGGAGACTATAAAAGATCTACTTATAAAACCTTTTTAATATTGTTTATCTCATACGCTTCAAAGTCTAAACAATACTTTTTCTTATTTAGGTTGCTCTAAATGGACTAAAAATGGCATCGATTTGAATGTTTATGTTTATCATGATTACAAAACGCTAAGTAAAATGACAGATGAGTGTAATAAATTTTTTTTCACTACTAGCCTCTAAACCTTACTTTATTGACTTTTGTTGAGGTAGTAAAGTTGTTCATTATTGCACTAGAGCAATAAAGAACTAGTTTTGCCACTAAATAGAGTTCAATAAAGTTTTTTTTGCATGAACGTAGAAAATGGACCTCGACAATAATACCTCACTTTTCTACCTTGGTGCATAATAACTATTATTGCACTAGAGCAATAAAGAACTAGTTTTGCCACTAAATAGAGTTCAATAAAGTTTTGTTTTTTGCATGAACGTAGAAAAAATTATTTATTATTATACTCAGTATTCCACTAAGATTGGAGTGTTTTTAATAGCGATCAATTACATCAAAATTACTTCAAAATAAAATTTACTATTCTATCGTTGGGCAAAAAAGATGTAAATCCTTATTTTTTTCACTTTCCATCTTTTCTATATATTGATTATATTAAAATATAAATATTAGTTGCTGGAGACTATAAAAGATCTACTTATAAAACCTTTTTAATATTGTTTATCTCATACGCTTCAAAGTCTAAACAATACTTTTTCTTATTTAGGTTGCTCTAAATGGACTAAAAATGGCATCGATTTGAATGTTTATGTTTATCATGATTACAAAACGCTAAGTAAAATGACAGATGAGTGCAATAAATGTTTTTTCACTACTAGCCTCTAAACCTAACTTTATTGACTTTTGTTGAGGTAGTAAAGTTGTTCATTATTGCACTAGAGCAATAAAGAACTAGTTTTGCCACTAAATAGAGTTCAATAAAGTTTTTTTTTGCATGAACCTAGAAAATGGACCTCGACAATAATACCTCACTTTTCTACCTTGGCGCATAATAACTATTGTTGCACTAGAGCAATAAAGAACTAGTTTTGCCACAAACTAGAGTTCAATAAAGTTTTTTTGTTGCATGAACGTAGAAAAAGTTATTTATTATTATACTCAGTATTCCACTAAGATTGGAGTGTTTTTAATAGCGATCAATTACATCAAAATTACTTCAAAATAAAATTTACTATTCTATCGTTGGGCAAAAAAGATGTAAATCCTTCTTTTTTTCACTTTCCATCTTTTCTATATATTGATGATATTAAAATATAAATATTAGTTGCAGGAGACTATAAAAGATCTACTTATAAAACCTTTTTAATATTGTTTATCTCATACGCTTCAAAAATGGACTAAAAATGGCGTCGATTTGAATGTTTATATTTATCATGATTACAAAAGGCTAAGTAAATTGACAGATGAGTGCAATAAATTTTTTTTCACTACTAGCCTCTAAACCTAACTTTATTGACTTTTGTTGAGGTAGTAAAGTTGTTCATTATTGCACTAGAGCAATAAAGAACTAGTTTTGCCACTAAATAGAGTTCAATAAAGTTTTTTTTGCATGAACGTAGAAAATGGACCTCGACAATAATACCCCACTTTTCTACCTTGGCGCATAATAACTATTATTGCACTAGAGCAATAAAGAACTGGTTTTGCCACTAAATAGAGTTCAATAAAGTTTTTTTAGCATGAACGTAGAAAAAATTATTTATTATTATACTCAGTATTCCACTAAGATTGAATTGTTTTTCAAAATAAAATTTACTACTACAAAAAAGATCTCAATTCTTATTTTTTTCACTTTCCATCGTTTCTATTATATTATAATTACATTTATTTTGTATATTTTAATTATAATATTAAAATATAAATATTAGTTTTGTTGGCGACTATAAAATGTCTACTTATAAAACCTTTTGAATATTGTTTATCTCATATACGCTTCAAAGTGTAAACAATATTGTTAAAATCCTAATGAGATTTACATAATAATAATATAAATTTGGTCTAATTTCAACAGTGAAAGTGTTTTTTTATGTTAATATGTACCGGTAGACTTGGCAACAGCGTGCGAATATCAAGCAGGCAAGTACAGTCCATGACAAAAACAGAACTGAAGCTAGGGCAGTAGATTTGTTAGGACGCATCCCAACTCGAGCCCACTAATCCCTTAAAAGGTACAAGAGTAAAGGTCTCAATAATCTGTATACCTAACTCGTGCTCGATTGAAAAATTTACCTGTTCAAATTACGTTTTATTTCGTAATTGGGAGGGTTAAGAGCTGCTCTATAAACATGTCGATTCGCGAAGTATCAAGTCAACGTGGGAAAATACTATTAATTGTAGAACAACACAAATTTAATCAAAGCAGCAAAAAGTTAACATCTGGAGAAATTAAGTGGGTGTGTGTGAATAGAAAGTGTAACGCATATTTTCGGACAATCGGTGATTCTGGCGGTCGTGTAATAACAGAAAAAGTGTTAACTCATAATCATCCTGCAATAGAAGAAAACATTATCCAAAGACATATAGTGAGTGCATCTGCTAAACGAAAGGCCTTTGATGACATTTGTGAAAAGCCTAGCAAAGTTATTCGAAAATGTTTTGAATCCAATTTAAATGAACTTAAAATGAATGATTTAAATTGTATAAAAAAAACAATTTATTATGAAAAACGTAAAAAGTTTCCAAAACTTCCATCAAATGCTGATTATGTTATTGTAGGTATAAAAATAAATTTAAATATTATTTGAATGTTTAATGTTTTTTGTTAATTTTTATCAGTTTTAAATATCACAAATTAAATGGTTGCAAGAGTTAGTATGTAAAATGAAGAATAAAAACTGTTCAAGTTCAAGCCGATTAGAATTATTATATTTATATTTTAAGTTTTAATTTTATGCCTTCTATTGTTATAAAACATGGACGACCGATTCAGGAATTCGTACTGTACGTTATTACACGGGTGAGAAGCTAGCTCCTAGCTCCAAAAGCAAATCTGCGACAATTGACTGAGCCGGCAACAGCGCACCAAGACGTCCGTTTATCACGGTCGCCTCATGGCTGGACCAATCTAATATACCGGGGGATGTTGAAATCTAGTATAAAAATTTGGATTAGAAAGAACTGAGTTATATCTAATAATATAATAGTTTTCATTATTTCATATTCAAAATTCGCTGACAAACGGTACGAGGGTAGGAAAAATTAAAAATAAAGAATTTTTTTTAAAAATTTACAATTTTCTTTTTATTACTGTAACGCTATATATTGTTGTGCCTCAATTAAATTTGGCACAGAGGTTGATAACATAATAATCTTTCATATTCCATATTCAAAATTAGCTGACAAACGGTACGAGGGTAGGAAAAATTAAAAATAAAGAATTTTTTAAAAAAATTTACAACTTTCTTTTTATTACTGTACTGCTATATATTGTTGTGCCTCAATTAAATTTGGCACAGAGGTTGATAACGTAATAATCTTTCATATTCCATATTCAAAATCCGCTGACAAACGGTACGAGGGTAGGAAAAATTGAAAATAAACAATTTTTAAAAAAAATTTACAACTTTCTTTTTATTACTGTAACGCTATATATTGTTGTGCCTCAATCAAATTTGGCACAGAGATTGATAACATAATAATCTTTCATATTCCATATTCAAAATTTGCTGACAAACGGTACGAGGGTAGGAAAAATTGAAAATAAAGAATTTTTTAGAAAAATTTACAACTTTCTTTTTATTACTGTAACGCTATATATTGTTGTGTCTCAATTAAATTTGGCACAGAGGTTGATAACATAATAATCTTTCATATTCCATATTCAAAATTCGCTGACAAACGGTACGAGGGTAGGAAAAATTGAAAACAAAGAATTTTTTAAAAAAAATTACAACTTTCTTTTTATTACTGTAACGCTATATATTGTTGTGCCTCAATTAAATTTGGCACAGAGGTTGATAACATAATTATCTTTCATATTCCATATTCAAAATTCGCTGACAAACGGTACGAGGGTAGGAAAAATTGAAAATAAACAATTTTTAAAAAAAATTTACAACTTTCTTTTTATTACTGTAACGCTATATATTGTTGTGCCTCAATCAAATTTGGCACAGAGGTTGATAACATAATAATCTTTCATATTCCATATTCAAAATTTGCTGACAAACGGTACGAGGGTAGGAAAAATTGAAAATAAAGAATTTTTTAGAAAAATTTACAACTTTCTTTTTATTACTGTAACGCTATATATTGTTGTGCCTCAATTAAATTTGGCACAGAGGTTGATAACATAATTATCTTTCATATTCCATATTCAAAATTCGCTGACAAACGGTACGAGGGTAGGAAAAATTGAAAATAAACAATTTTTAAAAAAAATTTACAACTTTCTTTTTATTACTGTAACGCTATATATTGTTGTGCCTCAATCAAATTTGGCACAGAGGTTGATAACATAATAATCTTTCATATTCCATATTCAAAATTTGCTGACAAACGGTACGAGGGTAGGAAAAATTGAAAATAAAGAATTTTTTAGAAAAATTTACAACTTTCTTTTTATTACTGTAACGCTATATATTGTTGTGCCTCAATTAAATTTGGCACAGAGGTTGATAACATAATAATCTTTCATATTCCATATTCAAAATTCGCTGACAAACGGTACGAGGGTAGGAAAAATGGAAAACAAAGAATTTCTTAAAAAAATTTACAACTTTCTTTTTATTACTGTAACGCTATATATTGTTGTGCCTCAATCAAATTTGGCACAGAGGTTGATAACATAATAATCTTTCATATTCCATATTCAAAATTTGCTGACAAACGGTACGAGGGTAGGAAAAATTGAAAATAAAGAATTTTTTAGAAAAATTTACAACTTTCTTTTTATTACTGTAACGCTATATATTGTTGTGCCTCAATCAAATTTGGCACAGAGGTTGATAACATAATAATCTTTCATATTCCATATTCAAAATTCGCTGACAAACGGTACGAGGGTAGGAAAAATTGAAAACAAAGAATTTTTTAAAAAAAATTACAACTTTCTTTTTATTACTGTAACGCTATATATTGTTGTGCCTCAATTAAATTTGGCACAGAGGTTGATAACATAATTATCTTTCATATTCCATATTCAAAATCCGCTGACAAATGGTACGAGGGTAGGAAAAATTGAAAACCAGTATTAAACAGTTCCAAAGTATCCTCATTTCCACATCACCCAGGAGGTAGAGGATTCGATGCGTTTTTTTTAAGGTAGTTTCTCCCCAATAGGCCTAATCAACAGTAATAAAAAATATTCTTCTGTTTGGGGCGCACTACTATACTACCCAATCAAAAAATTTACGGTTCAAAAATTATTATTTTTATTCCACTTCTGTGGAAAATAAAACGAATCATCGCGATCACTACAGGCCATGATTTTTGGTCCCTGCCACAAGCAATTTTAGGTAAAGATATTATTTTCACCAAATTGTTGGTGGCGTGGACCTTCATCGCCTTTAGCGCCTTGAAAATCATTTTATACCTTGGTTTCTCGAAATACCGAGATTTCGTAATTAGGTAGTATACATAGCGATCTCCATCCAATAGTATGGCTACATCGCCTACATTTTTGTTTTGCCCTTTCAATATATCAACGTTGTTGAATGTATTTCTAAAAAAAATTACAAAGGTTTTACCAATGTTCAGTTGACACTAGGCTAAGCATGGTAAAGAGTGCGAAACGCTACAACAGCAGTTGATTCGAAATTTAATCAACATACGGATTAAACAGGGTTAGTGACATAGACTTACCGAAACTGGAGGGCGATACCTTTGAACATTCCGAAGTCTCTCGACACACAATGTCCTATGCAACCTTCGCTAAGGAATAAATCTCCACTGATTATATTTATGTGGACAGTGGGGATTTTCTTTGTTTTGAATTGCCTCCAAAATTTACAGTAGTCCCTAAAGAAAATTTCGATATTAAATATCTACAAAAGACGAAGTCCGTCTTTCTTTTTCGTTATTTTTCATCTGGTCAAAGAATACACAACAACAAGAAGTGAAGCCCGGCGAAAATCCTTTGATGTTTGAGGGGCAAAAATAAATAACCTTGAAGGTGACAGCTAACTTTGGCATACACTGAGAACCATAATAAATGCTTACAGCTTACTCGAATCACACTGAGAAAAAGTATTTCAGCATAAAGTGTGTTTTATCAAATGTATTAATATAGGTATTTTTTCCATCAGTAACTATTTCTGCACCTTTCGTGACATTGTAGACGTGAAATAGATCATTTAAGACAATAATTTCAACCTACATGCAAACTCCATTCTAATTTGGGTTTGTAAAGACCATAAGCAAGAGGCCTAAATGTGATCGCATGACACATGATGACTAATTTAAAACATGGCGTCTGTGAACTCGTTTTTATCCGAAGTTTCGCTTCTTGTTAGTTGGGTATTCTTTGATCTGGTATATATTATTGGTAATTAAAATTTGCTTTAAAATTGAAAACAGCTAATATATTGAAAAAATCATAAAATCATTACACTAAGAGTCGTATTACACAGTAAAGAATTATGCCGTATACCTATTACTCTGAAATTTATCACAAAAGTTTCTCCCAAAAGTTTATAACATTTTCTTAAAATCTGTATTAGGTACACAGGCAATAATAAATCTTCCAAACATTTCGGGAGTATCTCATACGGTCGGGCTACTGTGTTATAGCTTGAATGTGGAATATGAAAGATTATTATGTTATCAACCTCTGTGCCAAATTTAATTGAGGCACAACAATATATAGCATTACAGTACTAAAAAGAAAGTTGTGAATTTTTTTTTAAATTCTTTATTTTTAATTTTTCCTACCCTCGTACCGTTTGTCAGCGAATTTTGAATATGGAATATGAAAGATTATTATGTTATCAACCTCTGTGCCAAATTTAATTGAGGCACAACAATATATAGCAGTACAGTAATAAAAAGAAAGTTGTAAATTTTTTTAAAAAATTCTTTATTTTTAATTTTTCCTACCCTCGTACCGTTTGTCAGCGAATTTTGAATATGGAATATGGAAGATAATTATGTTATCAACCTCTGTGCCAAATTTAATTGAGGCACAACAATATATAGCATTACAGTACTAAAAAGAAAGTTGTGAATTTTTTTTTAAATTCTTTATTTTTAATTTTTCCTACCCTCGTACCGTTTGTCAGCGAATTTTGAATATGGAATATGAAAGATTATTATGTTATCAACCTCTGTGCCAAATTTAATTGAGGCACAACAATATATAGCAGTACAGTAATAAAAAGAAAGTTGTAAATTTTTTTTAAAAATTCTTTATTTTCAATTTTTCCTACCCTCGTACCGTTTGTCAGCGAATTTTGAATATGGAATATGAAAGATTATTATGTTATCAACCTCTGTGCCAAATTTAATTGAGGCACAACAATATATAGCATTACAGTACTAAAAAGAAAGTTGTAAATTTTTTTTAAAAATTCTTTATTTTCAATTTTTCCTACCCTCGTACCGTTTGTCAGCGAATTTTGAATATGGAATATGAAAGATTATTATGTTATCAACCTCTGTGCCAAATTTAATTGAGGCACAACAATATATAGCATTACAGTACTAAAAAGAAAGTTGTAAATTTTTTTTAAAAATTCTTTATTTTCAATTTTTCCTACCCTCGTACCGTTTGTCAGCGAATTTGGAATATGGAATATGAAAGATTATTATGTTATCAACCTCTGTGCCAAATTTAATTGAGGCACAACAATATATAGCATTACAGTAATAAAAAGAAAGTTGTAAATTTTTTTAAAAAATTCTTTATTTTTAATTTTTCCTACCCTCGTACCGTTTGTCAGCGAATTTTGAATATGGAATATGAAAGATTATTATGTTATCAACCTCTGTGCCAAATTTAATTGAGGCACAACAATATATAGCAGTACAGTAATAAAAAGAAAGTTGTAAATTTTTTTAAAAAATTCTTTATTTTTAATTTTTCCTACCCTCGTACCGTTTGTCAGCGAATTTTGAATATGGAATATGAAAGATTATTATGTTATCAACCTCTGTGCCAAATTTAATTGAGGCACAACAATATATAGCAGTACAGTAATAAAAAGAAAGTTGTAAATTTTTTTAAAAAATTCTTTATTTTTAATTTTTCCTACCCTCGTACCGTTTGTCAGCGAATTTTGAATATGGAATATGAAAGATTATTATGTTATCAACCTCTGTGCCAAATTTAATTGAGGCACAACAATATATAGCAGTACAGTAATAAAAAGAAAGTTGTAAATTTTTTTTTAAATTCTTTATTTTTAATTTTTCCTACCCTCGTACCGTTTGTCAGCGAATTTTGAATATGGAATATGAAAGATTATTATGTTATCAACCTCTGTGCCAAATTTAATTGAGGCACAACAATATATAGCAGTACAGTAATAAAAAGAAAGTTGTGAATTTTTTTTTAAATTCTTTATTTTTAATTTTTCCTACCCTCGTACCGTTTGTCAGCGAATTTTGAATATGGAATATGGAAGATAATTATGTTATCAACCTCTGTGCCAAATTTAATTGAGGCACAACAATATATAGCATTACAGTACTAAAAAGAAAGTTGTGAATTTTTTTTTAAATTCTTTATTTTTAATTTTTCCTACCCTCGTACCGTTTGTCAGCGAATTTTGAATATGGAATATGAAAGATTATTATGTTATCAACCTCTGTGCCAAATTTAATTGAGGCACAACAATATATAGCAGTACAGTAATAAAAAGAAAGTTGTAAATTTTTTTTAAAAATTCTTTATTTTCAATTTTTCCTACCCTCGTACCGTTTGTCAGCGAATTTTGAATATGGAATATGAAAGATTATTATGTTATCAACCTCTGTGCCAAATTTAATTGAGGCACAACAATATATAGCATTACAGTACTAAAAAGAAAGTTGTAAATTTTTTTTAAAAATTCTTTATTTTCAATTTTTCCTACCCTCGTACCGTTTGTCAGCGAATTTTGAATATGGAATATGAAAGATTATTATGTTATCAACCTCTGTGCCAAATTTAATTGAGGCACAACAATATATAGCATTACAGTACTAAAAAGAAAGTTGTAAATTTTTTTTAAAAATTCTTTATTTTCAATTTTTCCTACCCTCGTACCGTTTGTCAGCGAATTTGGAATATGGAATATGAAAGATTATTATGTTATCAACCTCTGTGCCAAATTTAATTGAGGCACAACAATATATAGCATTACAGTAATAAAAAGAAAGTTGTAAATTTTTTTAAAAAATTCTTTATTTTTAATTTTTCCTACCCTCGTACCGTTTGTCAGCGAATTTTGAATATGGAATATGAAAGATTATTATGTTATCAACCTCTGTGCCAAATTTAATTGAGGCACAACAATATATAGCAGTACAGTAATAAAAAGAAAGTTGTAAATTTTTTTAAAAAATTCTTTATTTTTAATTTTTCCTACCCTCGTACCGTTTGTCAGCGAATTTTGAATATGGAATATGAAAGATTATTATGTTATCAACCTCTGTGCCAAATTTAATTGAGGCACAACAATATATAGCAGTACAGTAATAAAAAGAAAGTTGTAAATTTTTTTAAAAAATTCTTTATTTTTAATTTTTCCTACCCTCGTACCGTTTGTCAGCGAATTTTGAATATGGAATATGGAAGATAATTATGTTATCAACCTCTGTGCCAAATTTAATTGAGGCACAACAATATATAGCATTACAGTAATAAAAAGAAAGTTGTAAATTTTTTTAAAAAATTCTTTATTTTTAATTTTTCCTACCCTCGTACCGTTTGTCAGCGAATTTTGAATATGGAATATGAAAGATAATTATGTTAACAACCTCTGTGTCAAATTTAATTGAGGCACAATAATGTATAGCATTACAGTAATAAAAAGAAAGTTGTTAATTTTCAAGGAGCGATATCGATACGATTATGATCATATATCATTACTGTAGCAAAATAAAGATAATTTTTTTTTAATTAATTTTTTTTCTATATTTTCTTTTCCTGATAGTTTGATCTGCCTAATAAAAAATTGTACTCTTTTATTAAATATCATACTTAAATTGCTTCAATTGCATATTCCCCCCGTAATTGTCGAATCCGATAACCGACGATCGTCGGCTGAGCGGTGTTGCCATATCAATTACGCTCGCTTGGAGCCAGGAGCTAGCTTCTCGCTGATCGTTATTACTGCATATTACAATGAAAGAAATATTAAATATTTCTGATATTTTTATTTTCTGTTTTAAACAAAGGAATATATACTTATGCCTTGTCCGTAGTTTTTATATATGAAGAAAAATAATACACTATCGTAAAATACCTTGGTTATCTATATAAAAATAATGGCCACCATATCTCTAGCTTTAATGGTGAGATAAAGAGTTTACTAACCGAATTATATATATCAAAAAATTTATTAAATCAAGGTATATTTTATAAATAAATTAAAATTTACAAATAGAATGCAGATATAATAAGTTTTATATGTAGAAAACGAGGGGCAACCAACTCTATAAATATGGTGTACACTATGAATTTTTAAATACTTAATTACATTTGCAAGTCCTTTAATTATTTTAATTCCGTGTTAATTACTTTTCCAGTCTTTTCAGTACCTCCGATTACTTTTTAAGTATTTTAATTAATTTTCAATTATTTTAATTATGTTCAAATTATATTAATTTCTTTTTCATTACAATAATTCATTCTTCATTACTTGAAATACTTTCCAAGTACCAGATAAAATTGTTAGTAAGTACCAGATAAAATTGTTAGTTTGTATTATAGGAGACTAGCAGGTGAACTCTGTAAGGGAATAGAAAGGATTTCTATGTTAGGAAATTTCTTGTAAGGTTACTCCGTATGTCTATTCGGAGACTTTGGAGTAGTTCTTTGTGAATATTCGGCAGATAGAAATAGAAATGTCTGAAAGTGTCTTTCTATACATATTTATCCCGTTTTGTCATTGTTTATGTTGATTATTGAGTATGATTAGGTTCTGAATATTGTTTATTTTTATTTAAAAATGAATAGGTATTATTTTTCATTTTATTTAACTATCTAGATACATGGCTGGTATCTAATTAAATAATCTTAGGTAATGGATTTTTTATACATATTCAAGAACCTGTTTGAGATACACTGATGATTAGTACAAAGCTTCCGTTTAATATGTTTTTTTCAAATGCATGAAGCATTTGACTGCAGAATATTGAACGTTCGTTATCCATGAGTACATATGCCTTGAATTGTGAATCAGAAAAATTTTAACGATCTTTGATGCTGGTTTCATTGAATGTTTGAAAATTTATCATTATTTAACGAGTTATTTACCTAGGTAAAATATTCTCATTATTTAAGTGGATCAAAAACATGTTACATCTCATCAGAGGCATTGATTGATGCTCCTATGGGTAGTTATTGGTGGAAAAATATTTTTTATCTACCCTTATATTCATATTTTAAATATTTTGAATACATTAATTATCTTTAAATACATTTTAATTACTTTGCAAATATTTAACTAACTCTTAATTACTTTAATTATGTTTAAATACTTCTCAATTCCTTCCAAGTATCTCAAATATATTTTAATTATTCTTAAGTATTCTGATTACTTTTTAAATAGTTTAATTAATCTTCATTACTTTTCAATTACTTTAAATACTTTCAAATATTTTTTAAATATTTTGGTTACTTGCAAGTATCAAATATTTTAAATATGGTGTACACTTTTATGAGAGTTGTTTGCTCCTCGGTTGAAAATTCGTTTTTATGTTTTTCTAAAAATTTTAAAAATTATCTGGCTGCAATAACAATAATGAGCCTCTTAAAAATTCACGTATTTTGGCATTACCTACATGTGCGATTATATTGAATTTAATGTTATAAATGAAACTAACTGTTTCTAATTAACTCCACGAGGATATTGATAATTATTATTGTCAGAATCACAGAAGTTACAATTGATATGATGCCTACCTGATGTTTAATACTGGGTGTCCCAGAAGTTTCTAACTAAGTAAGTCGTGCTTCTTTCAAAAACATTCGGTATACATTTTTTTAAACATAGGTATTAGTTAGCAGTTAAATTTTGTAATTGTTTTTTATACAGGGCCTATTTCCAACTGATTTCAGGCCCTGTCTTGCGCCGTATATTGGAATGTAACCAATAGGCATAAAGATGCTGTTTTAATTTTTGTTATGAGGACGTCCATGTAAAAAAACAAAATAAAATAAAAAATATATATTTAGATACATAAAACAAATAACAAAACAAAAATTTTAATTGTAATAACTAGTTAGGCAATTGTCTAAATTTTCTTGCTCACTTTCATTTAGGAGAATTTATTGATCCCATCTATGTTTAATTTATCCAAAATATCGCTTTAGACATTTAAAACAGCTAAGAATGCAAGATTCTCTTATTGTATATTATGAAATCGCATTTCTTATAGAAGTATTATTGTTTTTGCATTTTTTTATGACTATGCTCGCCGTTTCAGGACCTCTGATCATTGGGCCCTAGGCCTAGTAGGCCCTGTTTTCATTTAAATTGTATGTGTCAGACAAAAAATACCATTTTTTTAAACACCCTATATAAGATTTCACTAATTAAACCTTTATACTGAAAAAACTTTATATAAAAAGAAATTGTTTTAATATTTATGCTATTTTCATTGTGTTTAATTTCAAAATTTCTACTGGTTTGACCAATATAGACAGCATTACATTCTGGACATTTAAGTAAGAAAGTAAGTTTATATATCCCAGACTTTTTTAATGGGTTTTTTTGTTTTAACATTTAACAATTTTTTACTTACGTTTCTTTCTGTTTTAAAAGAAATTAATTTTTAAGCACAGGCGGTATTTAGGGAGAATATTTCTCGAATAAAAATACAAATTACTGTATATCTCCACTATATTCAGATAGATAATGTAACGTCTCTAACTTAAAAATCTCAATAAAAAACAAATTATTTATTCATTGAAACAGTAACTTAATAAATTTTTGTCAATTTCCCATTCTGTTATATCTCTGAATCGATTCATAACCTCTAAGAAACTCTTCTTTGACGTTTCACGTTTATTATTTTAACGTTGTTTGACAACGGTTGTCACGGCAACGTGGAATTTTCGCTGAATTTCCATTTAATAATTTAGCATTCCTTGCATTGATACAACATGTATGGAGATTGAGGATAATCATTGAAAACATAATTTGAGCTATCGACAAACTCTCTTACATTATTGGAAATAATTTTTGTTGGTCTGCCCTTAGAATCTTGACATCAAAAGATTCTATGAAATCATTTACTTTGGACTTATATTGTTCGGACTTCAAAATGACAGTGGCATTATACTAATATTTATTGACAAATCTAAAGAAATACAAAATTACAAATTACATATGCTGGTAATATTTCTAATAATATTCCAAAGATAATATCTTCAGAAACAAATACAACAATTTCTTTAAAAACAGAAAGCAATATGAGTAAAAAATTTTTAAGTGTAAAAACAAAAATATCCCCATTAAAAAAGTCTGGGATATATAATCTTAAATATCCAGAATGTAATGCTGTCTATATTGGTCAAACCAGTCGAAATTTTGAAATTAGACACAATGATCACTTCGAGCATACATATTCTTGACACTAAACATTCATTTAACACCTAACAATTAACTAGAAGTAACTACTACAAATTTGTGATAAAAAACAAGAAGTAGATTTCCTTGAAGAATTAGAAATTAGAAGACAGTTAAGAGACCCACAATATGAAATTGTCTTCTTAAGTAACAATTGTAAACATCAGCAGATATAGTTTTCCTTGGTTTCCTATATCATTGCACAGTTATACTGATCTTAAATGGGAAAAAGATATCCAGGATATCCCCATAGGGCTAATAATACCTAAGCTTTAATATTTGTAAAATCATATCTTCTTCTTCTTTCTATTCATATATATGGTCTAGCCAAAATATTAAACATCAAGTAGGTATCACATAAAATGTAACTTCTGACATTCTGACGATGATATGTCAATATCGAAATAATTATCAATATCCTTTCATAATTTTCATAATTTTTTCATTTAATAGTGGAGTTAATTAGAAACAGAATAGTAATATAAGTAGATTTTACAAAGTAAGGATCCAAACAGTAAATGCCATTGTATTTGTTGGTTTTGCAAGCTGTCAAATATTTACGAAAGTATGATGTCATAGACAGACGCCATTATTATTCTAGCGTACAGGCGCGAAATTTAAATTGTACCCATTTATAAAGGTAAATTTCTCATTTAAAACATTATAGAGTATTTTTTCTAAATAAGTAATCATGTCTATTAAGTATGGTTTTAACGTCAAGAAAATGTCAAATTCGCTCTGAAATTTGAAATAATCAATCTATTATAACCAATTTATGCTTTTAGAAAGCTTAACTCCGATCGATTATTACTATTCAACTCCACGCGGCAACAAACATTATTTCATATTTATGAATATTCCAATTAATTTAACAATAACCATTGATTTCGCTTTTCAATTTACTTTTAGTTTTAATTCCAGTTTTTGGTGCTATGTTTTGATTTTGTCGTAATCAAATAATGTTGAATGAATAATGCATAATATAGTCCAAGGGCTGAAAACGTTTTTGACAAAAGATTTTAGTATAACTAAAAAAGATGCAGTCAACGCCTTCACAAACTATATTTTAAATGTACCAACAAGAGAGTGGGATAACTGCTCCCAGAATTGGTTCCAAAGGATGCAAAAATGTTTCAACGGCCTAACATTTTAACAAAAAGAAGGAAACAAGTGATTTTTACTCGCCTTCGAATCGCCACACACATCTCCACTTAATTACAAAAGATAACACCTCAATTTGCAATCAATGTCAAACCAATATAACTGTGAAACATATCCTGATAGAATGTCAAAAATACAACTCCATAAGAAATAAATTCAACTCTTCCCACAACTTAAGTATCTGACCTTCTTGACACAAGAGCAACCTTGACAACGTTATAAAGTTTTTAGCAGACATTGAAATAAACAATATATGAATTTCAAAATGTAATTTATATTGTAACATGTTTAACCCTTCAGTAATAACGTGAAATTCTATTACATGAGATATAACGTCGGTCTGTTTAAAAAATGACATTAAAAATAAAAATATAAAAAGTTTTTTAATAGTCATCTTCAGAGTAATCGTATTCGGTAACGTATGGATCAATTTCGTTCAATAAATTGAACAGTCTAGCCTCAAGCCTGCTCACCCTCGTAGGGCATTTTTCTAAAGAAAAAAACAATATTATAATGGTAAATAATGCAAAAAATAAAATTAGAACTTACCTATTTCAAAGAATATTTTATTACGTCAGTGATAACGTCGGTCTCCTATACCAAAAAATACCAATAGGACTTTGCCTGGCATGTTTTTCTATTTTTACATTAAAAAATGATTTTGTCTGTTTTAGAAGACAAATGGCCGAGACACCAGATACAAAGGACAAAAGCGAGTGGCTGTTGATTTTGAATCCAAAAATGAAATCGGGAACGAAAATGCATTTATATCTTCAACTGCGACAAAAAATTCATCAGATAGAAGGGACAGTTCCAGTTCAGAAAAGTCACTATCTCACAAAGAATCAGGTTTGTATACAAAGTGAAAAAAACCTACTTCTCCCCCGTGCTTACACTCTTGTTTAAATTTTTAGAAAATTATCCAGTATGTGTAACGAATGCCATAGAGGGATCTACTATCATCAAAACAGACGAAGTGAAAGATGACTTCAATTTTGTTGACCAAGATGGTTTTGACGATTACGAAAATTTGAGTGTGTGGGCACGAAAAGAAAGAAAATTCAAATGTGATCTATGCCCTAGCAGGTGAGAATTATTGTTACTGTAGCAGAATAGCGTCAGTCAAAATAGCGCTAGGTTAAAATATCGTCAGACAAAATAGCGCTGCCCCACAACTACCAACTGTCAAATTTTGACGTCATTTAGTTAGTGTTTTACAGCCATTGAAAGCAGGCAACTTCATCTTAACGAAAATTGAGAAAAAGTTGATTTCGACCAAAAATAACGCAGAACAAAAACAGCGGCAGACAAAATAGCTTATTCTCTTCCCCTTTTTGGAAAACATCATGTGGAATACAAATTCTTTGATAGATTTTCGAGAAGGAGAAGGGAATAAGCTATTTTGCCCGCCGCTGTTTTTGTTCTGCGTTATTTGGTCCAGCGCTATTTTGACTGACGCTATATTCCGCTTCAGAGCCGATTTGTATTGAGCCCGTTAGATTATATAACGTAGTACATATTCCTATAATTTTCTGTCTAATTGTATCATATTTTGGTGAAGTAACTAACTAGACTTCTATTAAGAAGGACCCGTGCAAGATGTATATTTGAAATATATCCGACAAGGTCCGTATTTGGCTTATAATTTAATCATCAAACGTGATTAAATAAGTGAATTCTTTTTTGGGGGACAAATTCGAAAATAAAAAATTAAATACTCCCAACTATACCTACTGTGTGTTGATCAGATTTCAAAAAACATGATATTTTATACGTATTTTCACAAAATACATGGTTTTTGAAATAATTTTTTTCAGTTTTAAAAGGGCTTCACATTTAAACAGGCATCAGTTGGTACATACCGGAGAAAGGCCGTTTGCTTGCGATCAATGTGATAAGGCATTTTCAAGACATGACAAACTTAAACATCATGTACACAAAACTCACGAATTAGGGGCACTCAATGATGCTTTAGGACCTGATTCTCTATACGTAAGTATTTTTTTAAATTTCTATTCAATATATTTTTATTATTTTAATATTTTTCCGTTAGACAATTGACCGCGTGGATATTCTAACACCCGAAACAAGGGTGGTGGAAACTGAACCTGAAAATATCGTACCCGTTGATCCGACAACTTCCTCGGTTTCTTCTGCATCAACGATGGAATTCTCAGAACCGACTATGAAAAGAAGAGGAAGACCCAGAAAATATCCACCACGTAAGACATTTTTTTTTACATAAAAATATCTACTTTTTCCATATTAAAAGAAATCGTTTGACAGTTAGCCAATAGACCATTCCAGAACACCTGACTTTGACAGTTCGGTTATATTGTTCTGGAGAACAACCGATCAGGGACCATATTCTTGACTAAGGGAGTAGAGCTAACCGAGAGAACATAAAAGGACATAAGTGGATAAAGGTGTCATGTCACATTTGATTAAAAATTGAGTAATTTTATGACACCCATGGTATATACAGATACATTCAAACACAAACGGAACATAGGGATTTTAAGCATTGTATCAGAACTGCTTTCGAAGTAGTCGATCAACATGCAGCTTCAACAGATTAAAAACTCGATTATTACAATCGTTTATTTGGACACCTATAACATATCGTATAATTCCCACCACTCCGTATTCTCAACTGTGGGCGGTCCTTAATTAACGCCAGACAGTCAGTAAAGAGCAGTCAGTAGGTAGAGTACAATTTAAAGAATCTTATTTTGTTTTATTTACGAATTTATTTTTATTTTGAAAGCCGTTATGGCCAAAAGAAATCAAAACATATTATCTTAACTCGAAACATTAATTGTTAAAGAGAATTTAACAATTAATTTTCGATTTTAACAACATAAAACGTAAGCATATTGTTTCAATATGTAGCGACGTTTACTACCCCCATCAAATAATTATTCAATACTAAATCGCAGTTCGCACATAACTAACAAATTATGGAAGGAGAATGGGCGGGGTTCCTTACATTGGTTCCGAATCCAGCTGTCCAGATCAATACTTGATATTCATTGAAGTGAACTTATAGAAATGTTTTGTTGGTAGACTATTTAGATCGGACAATACATTAAATCCCTATGTTTCGTTTGTGTTTGAATGTATCTGTATATGTAAAGTCTAATTCGACCCTGTCTTTAAATTTCCTGATAGTTAACCCTCCAGAGGTCGCGCGCTGGTCACTGCAAATCCATTGCATAAAAAATTCTGGTCACAAATCCTACTTTTTACGTGGACCGAGAATATTGCGGATAAAGGTAGAGACTTTGGTCGGATTGAAAAAGTGCTTCGAAAGCATCAAAACATTCACACATCAGATCAATATCGAGGAGTTATCTACTAAATATTGCTAGCCATGCTTCATTTATCTAAGAAGGTGACAATAATACAATTTCTGGCAAAATAAATTTACGGGACAACGTTAAGTGGTTACGTGTTGAACGATTTGGGTACCATTTTTATAAAAGCAGTTTAGATCCTAACACTCCATATTTGCAAGTGGATTTTCATAAGAAAGGCACAAGAGAAGTTGAAGTGGGAATGGTTACATTAGGACAGTTACCCAAATGTTGAGGTCTAACAATTGATGAAATGTCCAATTTACGAGACCAGCTCAAATTTATTGATCCCAACTATAGATGGTACTATCAAGAAGTTTTAGATCAAAATGCGATCCCAAGACCAAAAATAAAAGAAAATCCTATTATTTTTATTGTTTTGTAACAGTATATGTAATATGACCCCTTTATCTGCCAAAAAGCATATACAATTTCTAGTTTAGTAGGTACAGTTAGTGGATAAAGGTGTTGTGTACACAAAAATCAATTTTTTCAAAACATAAATTTTTCTCTGTGTTTTGTTTATTTTACTCATAACTATAAAAATGTGACATGACACCTTTATCCACGTATGTCTTCATATATTTTGTCTTTATTTTACTTGGTTACTCTGTCACTACAGTGACAAAGACAAAATATCTGTTCTCTCGGGAAGCTTCACTCCCTCAGTCAAGAATATGGCCCCAGTTGGAGTTGAAGCTTGTGTGTTGTGACATGTGCTGTAAGTCAGTTGGTTGTCAGACAGACTTTGTAGAACAATGTCAATGTAATATATATTTTATTTAAATAATAAAAACTACAAATAACAGATGGCGCAGTCAGTAAAACTGTCTCTGAATTGAATTAAATAATAATTGAAATGTCAGACGACGAAAAAAGCAATTAACAGAGGAGTTATGTGATTCCAACGAGAGTCAAGGGCAACAGATTCTTCTTTCAAATCTCTCATATCTTCAAGCTGCAGACTCATTTGGTTTCGCACTAGTGGTGTAGCCCAGTAAACAATGAAAACTAAATACATGGGCCCTCCAGAACAATATATGGCCGGCCTGTCATCGACGGCTTTCTGGAATGGTCTAACGATATTTTAGATTATATCAAACCCAGTAATTATTCCTCGCTCTTCATTGGTCGTGCTCAACGGTTGAAACTAAGCTCACAACATGTTGAGAATGCTGGCAGTCAGCTGTATCATAGTGATACAGATTTTTAATGAAACATTTTCAAAATATAATAATAATAATTTTATTTATACAGCTATCAAACCCCTTGTTAAAAGACCGAGAGGAAGACCAAGAATTAAACCCGTGGGTGAGTTTTTACAATATTTGAGTAATCTAAAACTGTCTGTAGCTGCTTGTTTTTCTTTCTTTTTGCTTAAGATATTAAAAAATGTAAAATATATCCACAGAAAACTGTATTATACTATAATAGTAATTTTTTGCTCGAGCTAAAATCTAATACTTTTTCCTTGTACCTATAATAAATAACTATTATTTCTGTTGTGTCAAAATTTTGTTACATTTTTTGCTATCTTATTTTCAATCGCACACTCTTAAATGTCCATGGTTTCGTAGATAATGTCTATATCTATGGTTTTAATTATACTGCAATCCATGGACACCATATAAGGAGATTGGACTCCAGTTATTCCAATTTATGGTCATGGCAGAGGGCGCAAGTTTAAATCCAATTCCCAAAAAAAATTTGAGTGCAGAACAATAACAGCCAATCATAAACCTTGCATACACTTTGAGTTCATGGTGTTTTATTGGAGCAGAATAGTGAAATGGTTCTACAGGTGTAGGATGGAACCCTTTGCTTCAAAATATCAATGCACATTATTCAATATGTTTAATACAAACAATAAAAAATATATATTTCTTATCAATAGGCACAACTTATTGACATTAGTTCATGCACACTATTAATTTGAAAAGTAAAGTATTTTGTGTGCAATTGTGCTTTTTCTTGACTTCTCACAAGTAATGTATTTATCATGGTCTAGACTGGTGAAAAACTGCAAAGAATCCCTTAACAGGCTGACAAGAGACAACAAAGTGTCTCTAATATGGGTGACGGCACATGAGGGGATTGGAGATAATGAAATGGCGGACCAGTTAGCTAAAGAAGTCTCTAAAGGAGACTTCATAGTCCGGAACCGTTTTGTGAAATCACAAAAGATTGGATAAGAGGGGAAATCGAGAACTAGCTTCATACAAAGAGTTTACTGAACAAGGTAGACAAGAAACTCTCATCCAGGCTATTGAAACTGAGTAAGAGACATTTGAAAACAGTTACCGACCTGGTGACTGGACACTGCATCCTGAGGAAACATCTGCACAAAATGGGCAAAGTTAGTATGTACAGAAAATGGGAACTTGATAATGTAACACCTACTCACATACTCTGATTTTGAAAGAACTTACAAGTACTTAGACGGAAGCACTTTGGAGAGGAATTGATACAACCATTACAACTACTGAAAATCCTTCCAGTCAAACTAGTGGCACTTATAGAAGTCATGAAGCTTCTGGAATGGAAGTAGATAACATGGGAAATGGTACAAAGATTCAGTTCAAGTGCCTGGGCTGTTGAGCGCAACCCAAACGAATGCATGATTGAAGGAATCTTATCATAATAAATATTCTTTCCTATTTCCTACTTCCTACCTTTTTCTTAAATTCAATTCACGATTTCGTTTTAAATCAGCTGCACTACCAACCACTATTGCAATAATTTTTAACAACGCACAGTTCTTACTTTGAGATACTAAGGTTACTGTTTTTGGATGGTATTGGATTTGCAGTGGCGACTTCGCGGTGAAAAAACAAACTGCTTAGACAGACGATTTTGTCAATTCTTCTGTATGAGTTCAATCTCCTTATCTAGCCTCCATGCTGCAATCGTTCAGAATATTTATTACAATGTAATTTTTCTACAGTAGTCTTTTTTTTAGTTTCAGTAGACCTTAACTTGCAATTTATTGCTTTTTTTAAGAAAGACTGAATCCTTTACAACATTAAATGCATTTAAACAGTAGACTTTTTGATAACTCTGAATTAGTTTTTGGCAAACTCTAGATTGAACATAATTACAATCCCTGGAGATCTATTTCACTGCAACTAAAAAGGATTCAGTTGTATTGTAGATTTTGCATGAGTAGTAGCTTTTACGTTTGTTAATTTTTATTTTTCTAACAGCAAAAACAAAGGTAATAATAAGAGCATTATTTGCTAACCCATTTTATTAAATAATTGTTACATATGAATAATAATACTATTTATAATAACATATTATGTATATTAACACAATACTTTAGTCTGCAGGGTTACCAAACACAACCGTTTTCAGCAATTGTTCCAACATTTCAGACGCTTTGATCTGTCAGTTTATAATTTGACAGATCCTAGTGTAAAGGCACGTTTTTTTTTTTTCACATAATTGATTTTCCATTGGTTGATTGACGTCAGTAGAGTCACCAGTGGCACATAAAAAAACGCAGTTGTTGTTGTTTACATCATTCATCATTATATCTAACAACTGACAATAATTGGTACCACTTGAAATTTCTTCAATTTCTGACGCTGATACCTTATTATCACATTCTAAATTGATTTCTATTTATTCGTCCATTTCTTTAATAATAGAGGAGTTCAGTTTAAGGTCAGTGTGGCCAACAAAAAGTGGTTTTTATAACAAGAATTACAGTTAATGTCTACCATCCAAAACATAAGATTTTTGTATAGGTTTTTTATCATTGCGAACATCTACATTGCTTAATTAAAATAATGAATACACCCCCCAAGCGTAAATCTTAAAATATAAAATGACGTTTTTGCTGAATACTCAACGCATCAGTTGCCAATAATTCTAGGAACTTTTGGCAAGTCACCATTTCATTTCTGTCATTCTGTTACTCAGAGTTTATTCTAACGGGTAGTCAGCGCCATATATAGTATGTATATTACCGCTTGATCCCCCTTTTTTGCTTGGGTTACTTACGAAAAATTCTTAGAATAAACTCTGCTGTCACTAGTTATGTCAGATGTCAGTGGAAAAAGTAATCGGAAGAGTAGAGAGATACAACTAACTGAGCTACTACAAAGATCATTCTTGTCATAAAAACCACTTTTTGTTGTTGAATTGGTGGATCTACCGGTGAACAAAAAACATGCCTTAACTAATATAATATGTTGATTCGGTTCCTGATTTTTTGTGTTGTATTGCGTTTGGTCACCTTGTATATACATAAACGAAATGTACCTAGAGCTTTAAAGAGTGTCGACAATTCCACATATTTTTTTATTACTTTTGTAGTTGCTCGTCCCTTTTCAAGGCCTCGAGGTAGACCACGTGTCAATCCTTTGGGTAAGTCTTGAATATGTATAGTATATATTTGATTTATTTTCAATTTCTATTAATTTGATTTTGCGTTATAGTAGCTAGTCTTTCTTGTCATTAGATCTACGATTTTTTAAAAATTTTCATTTAGTTATACATTTTATTTTTTTGCAGCTAAAAAAATTCACACTATTTTTGAGAATTGAAAGGATGCGTTGTCTCGAACTGTTGTTCGAATAATTTTTATTGCAAAATTTACCACACGTTTGTCAAATCTCAAAATATAAACGTGGTAACAGAGACAACCAAGCCAAGTACATGTGAAGTTTTTGTACCACAGTAATGAATTGGTCCACTGGACTATACAGGGAGTGGAGATAGCGCTTGCGATTCTCATAAAATTTAAAAATGCGCGCGCAAGCTCTCTTTCGTTTATTTTTTTATTTCTTTTATTAAAAAAAAACACAAAACTAAAGAAAAACATAGTTTATTGAAAAATACAAAAAGTGGGTCTATATGAAACATAAATGAGCTAAACAAAATACTGTTAAAAAAGTATCATATACACATTTTTGAGGTCCTCGACATAAACATTATTGTATAGTAAATTTTATACCCATTTAGAATAAGACCATCCTTATTTATTATTAATAAATCGGTTGAAACAAAAAATTACCAACAAAAATGAACGTCGTAACTAATTTATTAGATGTCACGTTTTTGAAGTTACGTCAAATTTTGATTTCATGTTAATGTCATAACGCAAAATAAAATATAAAAATGCGATATTCTGATGGATCCAAAAAACTTATGCTTAATGTAGTAAACTATTTTCAAAACGATTTAGGATCCCGATTTAAGGCAATTCAAAAATAAGCGTCCGAAGCACTAAAAGTTCCAGAAAGCACATTATATAATCTTGAAAAACCAAACAGAGCTACAGATTTCGAATTTAGAAGAAATATGGCTGCAAGCGTTTCCCGGAGCAAAACCCGAATTACAAAAAATACCCTGCATTGTTCGAGGGAAGTAATTTATAAAATGTATGCGCGAAGGGATAAAATCACAGTAGAAACTATTTTACGGCAATTTATCGAAGAGTCTCCACAAACTAAGATTTCCAAAGGTTCGTTATATTTGGGAATTAAAAAAATGGGTTTTCATTTCAAAAAACAGGATGGAAGAAAACATTTATTGGAAATGCCTGCAGTCAGATTAAAAAGAATATTATTTTTGAACAAATACCATGCTGCTAAAAGCGAAAAGCTCTTTACACCTGTTTTTCTGGACGAGACATGGGTTTTTAGTAAAAGCGGGGACAGAAGAATGTGGCAAGATGGTACTAAACACAGTGATTTAAAAATAACTGGAAGTGGGACACGATATGTAATTGTTCATGCCGGTAATAAAAAAGGTTTTGTGGCAAATGCATCGCTTATTTTTAAATGCAATAAAAAAACAGGCGATTACCATGATAACATGAACACCGAAAATTTTGAAAATTGGTTTAAACAGCAACTAATTGTAAACTTGGAAGAACCATCGTTAATTATAATGGATAACGCAACGTATCACAGTCGCCTGGATGAAGAAATCACAAGAAAAAGTTGGAGTAAAACACGCATGTTAGAATGGCTCAAAAAAAAGAATATTCCTTTTCCAGATCACATTTTAAAGGATGCTGTTTGGAATATAATTGAAAAGCAAGTTTTGCCAGAAAAAAATTATCATTTAGACAAATACGCTGCCGAGCATGGTCATTGTGTTCTCAGGCTACCACCCTATCATTGCCATTTTAATGCCATCGAAATGGTATAGTCAAAAACTAAAAGGCATTATGACCAAGCTATTACGAAAACTGCAAGGTCACCTACTGAAGTCTTAAAAGTATGGAATGACGTTGTAAAAAATGTACCGGAGCAACACTGGCAGAATTACATAAATCATACAGAGAAAATTATTTCTGAAGCATGGGAAGTAGAAAACAAACTGGACCTACTAAACATCGAACCTATGGTGATCTCTGTATCCAATTAATCCGATGATGAACTATCACTTTCCGAAAGTTATTCTGATTTAGAAACTAATTAAACTTTGCCTTGAAGATCACGTTGTCATTTTTTTAAAATCTAGAATTTGTACTTAATCGAACTCTGAATTGCCATATTTTTTTAAGAAAACTATGTATCTAGTTAATAAAACAATGTTTTTAAAATTAGTGCGCTTCTTTTATATTCTTTTATTATGTCAACATCTTTAGAATTTTATGAATTTCATAAAATTAATTTGTATTATTACAAACCGCCACTGATAATATGAAATTTCAAGTCACTACGCCAATGCAATAAGAAATATGTCAAGCATTTGACATGACAAAGGTCATAACCTAATTTTTTTCATGCGGGCTCAGATGGTTCAAGAAGCCGCATACGTTAAGTTACTAAAACGGCTGGTACCTCTAAATAGGTATTAATTTTACTATACACCACAAATAAAACAAAGTTAAGCAAACACATCAAAACAATAATGGCGCCTGAAGACTTTGGCACGTCACGTTTACCGCTTAGAACATCAAACAAACTTTATATTCTAAGGTTTGCCGTTGTGTCAAAAATGACATGCTCCTACTGCCATCTGCGCCTACTTTGCAAATTTAAGACAAAGATGTGACATGCACTAAACTCATGAGGTGAACAAGGATACAGCTAGCAAGACTATTTTACTTGGCCATATCTTGGTTATCTCTGGTGGCAACCAATTTTCCCGCAATATAAACAACAAACGTCATATTTAGATATGGATCATTTTTTTCACTTGTCAAAATCTGACATTTTGGTGGTTTTAACCAATAGCAATACATTATTCTAGCCAATCATTCGGTATTATACTGATAAAACTGCTTCCTCATCGATAATACCTTGTTTACATTGAAACGTCAAAATTTTACTTTGAATTTGTCATTATTGACAACTAAAAGTGCTTCGAAGTTTATTGAAAAATGAACACAAACCGATTCAGTGCCATCACCCAAGAGAATATTGAACATTTAATACAAAATTCCTTTTAAATTGTTGAAAAAAATAATCTTCCCAAATACAACTCGTTCTTCAAATTTTATCACATGATTTTTTATTTTCATCACTCAAACTTGTTTATTTGAGGCAAAAACATTCAAACAAACCGAATTTAGATAAAATCACTCTTCCTGACGGACTCGTGATTTTATCAATCGGTTTGTTTTCATATTTTTGCCAAATAAACAAGTTTTCGTGGAAAAGAAAAAATTATCGATAAAATTTGAAGCACTCGTGGTATTACCTTTGATAATTACAATATTAACAACATTAACGCTAGATGACGTGTCTAAAGTTCAATTCTCAATTTCCAATCTTTTAAATAATATTTTTGTGTTGAAGGTGTATCTTTGGGCCGAGGATCATATCAGTATCTAAGCAGTAATTTTGACAGCATCGGTTATCTTCCAAAATCTCATCCCACTCCCAGTGATCTCGAATCCAGCCAAGAAATGATATCAGATTTAGGAAACGACGCTGACATGATGGATCACGAACAAGGTATTATGGAACCATTGGTAGAAATAAACACCGATAACACGGGTAGGTAGAAACCTTTGAGGATGACTTTGTGTTTACTAATTTTTTTTTTCATATTTTAGAAGCAGACATATGTAGTAGCACACAGAACGAAGATATTCAGCCACAAACTTCGACAAATTCGTTTTTCGAAAACATAGGTTTATTCGAAAATACAACAACGATAGCCAAAATAGGAGAATGTACTATTTCGGTAGCTACTACTTGCACAAACGTCAGTGAAAGTAATACAGGAGACAATGCAAATAACTAAAGATAATCTTAGTTTTGCTGATAGAGTATGTTTTTCATTTCATTAATACAGAACGTTTATTTTGAGGTTATTTTATAATAGAAATTTAGTATCTCTAAAGTTTTCAAGCAGCAAAGGATTTTTTTATGTCCTTTTGTTAAATTTGTTCTAGAATTCATAAATAAGTTCTTCGAGGTTTATCTTAAAAAGATATAGCAATCACAATTTTTAAATGTGTTCGAATCAAAACACAAAACACATATTTCTCGTAAAACTTCATTATTATTTATTGATATATTTGTTTATCACTTTTCACATAACATGTATAATACATTTTTAATTACATGCAGGCGTTTTCCCTGTTAGAAACGTGATTTTAAATCGTTTTTTTTTCATCCTTTGTAATCATAATAATCGACCCGGTAGTAAATGGATAATTTACCATTCGTTTTGAAGGAATTTGTGTAATGGCAAGTTGTTTGAAATAAAATTGAATTTAATTGATATTGTTTAATTTTTTAACCCTACTCTACTTATACCGGATATGAAACACTTATGGATTAAATCAATGCAAAATGCTCCTAAATACAACCCTGTTCTAAAAATAATAAGTAGTTTTGAGGCACAATTATTATTGATGGTTTTACATACCTCCATATTGTAGTGCTACCTAGCGGCACTTGTCGAAAGTAGGTCTGATAGATAGTTCATTGTTTCTGTGAAAACCAGAGACACACCTTAAATATATTTTCCGCAAATCGCTAGGAAATTTTGACATTCCAGACAAAATTTCGTAAAGAAAAAGTCAAGATTTCCCATTCACTTCCTTATTGTAAGGAAATGATATTTCGTTACAGTTGTTAGAGTTCTATATAAATTATTGGAAACACATTGTTTATAAGGAATTAATTTATATTTTGAAAACATCGATACATTGCAGAATACATTTTAAAATTAATTTGTTATATTCATAAGAAACATTTTGGATAACATGCGGGGTGGTAGAGTTATTTTGTTGAATATTTCCCTCATGTATTAAAAATCCCATATGAAGCGGGAATTTTTCGGCGATGAAAATGCCAAGTTTTAAAATTCGTTAAAATATCGCGATTTGGACAAGATTCTTTAAGTTCTATTCAAGAAAAAGTGACCGAAAGTAATCCCAAAAATACAATAGACAGTTTATGGATTTTATTAAAGAGAGAAATTTTAGTTTACTCGAAAACAATTCAATACCGACGCTCGCAAATATTCTTACTGACTGGGCCTACAACATGAAAAAGAAAAACGGAGAGGAATACAAAAGACTTTACTGCGAAGACTATTTGGAATGTAACGTCAAAATTATTAATGGAAAAATACCAGGACGAATATAATATTAAATTTAATCCTTTTACTGACACGGAATTTAAGACTGCCCAAGAGGCAAAAAATGCCAAAAGGAAGCAGTTGCAAACAAACCCCCAGAAAAGCTGTATCACTAAAATACGAAGAGTTCCAAGCCATGGTACAAAAATGTGATGAAGAAACGCCTGATGGTTTACAAAAGAAATTATTTTTTGTTTTATCGTACGAATTAGCATGGCGAGGAGGAGAGGGATTAAAATGTTTGACTTCCTATTTCATAGAAGACATTAATAACGCAGGGGAAAAAACTGGCAGAATGGAATACAACCCAATATTTGACAAAACAACGCAAGGTGGGGATAAACCTTGCGCTATATCCAAGTGGTTGGTTAGAAACATAGTTAACCCGGATTTGTGTCCAGTAAGGTTGTTATGAAAATTCTAGGAAAAGAGAAAATACATAAATATTCCGAGATTGTTCTTAACTGTTATTCCCTCTTGGAAATTGGGCAAGTGGTACAAGAACATCCCTGTCGGAAAAAACATGATCACTCAGTGGACCTCAACGGAAGCAAAAAAGTCAGGTTTGGCGACAGAAAAATTGAAAATTACCAACCAGTCATTGCGTGCAACAGCTGTTTCAAAATTAGCTAAGAAAGGGGTTGATGAAAATACGTTGATAAAAATTACTGGCCATTCAAATCCGAAGTCCATAAAGCCATATATCTACAACTGGAGGAGGAACACCATTTAAAAATAGTAGAAAAAATGAGAGACAATGATAGAACTAATCTTAATACAGAAACTAATATAACTAATGTGCCTACAATAAGTTCTTTGAGTTCTTATTCAATGGCACATACATCAACAAGTAGTGCAGCGGGCTCCAAAAATAGTAATTTTTACAATTGTGTTTTCCACTGTAATTCATCCAATTTTTAGTTTCTACAATTTCTGTCTCATGTTAGTTTGTTCATGTTCATATACCCAGCAAGCACAAAAACATTACCTGTCTGTAACATAACGATACACAGAGACATTGTACTTTAAATGTTCGTGGGAGCTCCCTGCAACCGCCAAATTTCCGCAACACAGAACGTTCACACTACATACCAGTAATATCGCCTCATAACTTTTTTGTGATGTAACAATGAGAAGTTAGTTGTTTTTCATGGATCGGTGTGCAATGTAGGTACTACGTTATTAAGTGAAACGAGTGATCCTTACTATAAAATGTCCTCTCAATGTTACTTTGCAATATTGATGTAATATTTATTTTATACCTTTTTGTTTTGTTACGATCCAGTATTTAAAAAATAGTGATGCACAAGATTGATTTTTGAGATATAATGAGATGTTTTTTTTGTAAGACTATTTTCCTTTTTCTTAGATTTTCAAAACAAACAAAACACTTTCAGGAAAACGGGTCTTAAAAAACGAACAAAAGATTTCATCACACTACATCTCAAAAATCGCTCCTATGCGCATCTTTTCTATTTTTCATATCATATATATATCAGCTGGAAGTCTTACCAATAAAACACCACGTGATTTATTTGGAGATTTATTCTTATATATATACATATATATTATTATATGAAGCATTCAAAACATATATATATGATGAGTATATATATTAGGTATTTTTTTCTTCTCTCCTTCGACGCAGCTTTGAGTGTCGAAGCCACTCACTCAACACCTCCTCAAACTCTTTTCTGGTGCATTTTGATTTTTGATGCACTACATCTAAACAGAAAAAAAAATTATTTTTCTCAATTCACTTTTATCGCACATCTTTTTTTTTCTTAAAAATAAAAATATATAATTCAGTTTTTGTATGATAATCAAATAATTTTTCGAATATTTTTTACCCAACATTAAGATACCTTTGAAGGGGCAACATCAAATGTTTAATCCAGAGTTTCCCAATCACTAGGCCACCCTCGACCACTGTTGGAAACTACTTAAAGAATAATGGCCACTATATACATAATAATTTTTGTAGTGCAGTAGTATTGTGTGATTTACAAAGTGTATGTAAAAAGCATTTATATATCAACTTACCAAAAGCTATATTGATCAACTCCAACCCTCCTATCGGAAAATTGTTCTTTCGGCCAACATTGTTTGTGGTTAAAAAACGGCATATGCGGACTGTGTGATCTTTTACATCATTGCCTCCATTTGTTTTCAAATGTTTAACCTAAAAACAAAAACATGAACTGTAAAATTTGATGAATAATGCAGAATTTTTTTTGTTTTTATATAGTCTTTACTAGTCATGAAAAAACACTCTTCAACGATAAAATTACTTACAATTGAACTTTTTTGTTCTTTGTTAGTGATTATAAGGTTTTCTAACTCCTCCAATTGGGCCAATGTTTTAATTGGTAGATCCACTTGTAAGGTATCTATTTCAGAATTTTCTGATTTGTGAGATGTTCCATCTACTGTTTGCTTCAACTCATTCATATCGAGCTTCAAAGTTCCCAAAAATGTTTTAATGGTTTTTATATACCATACCAATACCTAATTTTTCTAGAACAGATGAAGTACCCAAATGATGATCTTGATCCAACTTATTTTTGAATGATTCATCTGTTCGTAGTGTACTTTTCAGCCGAGGAAAAGCCATATGATTTCTAATATAATCTCCTTCTTGAATACACTCACTGCACCCAGTGTGCCCTTTCATATAACTAACGAATGACTTAGCAGGTGCATCACAAACTACAGCATTAATTTCTACAACAACTCGTTTACTCTGCCATATTAACCCTGCCTCTTTAAGTTCTAGAAATTCATCAACAAAAAATTTTAAAAATGCATTTGCTGATTCAGGTTTGCGACATCCATAATATACTCCAATGACAAATGGCTTATACATATATGTAGATTTTCAAATAAATTTGGAGGAAACCCTCCCAAAATAGCAACCCATCAATATTTATATTGATTTTGACTTTCTGAGGAATTTTATCAATTGGGAGTGTCTCAAATTTTCTCATAATTCCCGATTTTAAGCCAATATGGCAATATTCGCCTGGCTCTACTTGTGTAATTTCAACCTTTCGTTGAGTGTTGAGTAAAGTCCTAGCATCTGATGGTAATTGTAGGCCATAATTGTTTAATACTTGAAGTAACTTAGAAATATGACTTAATGGTACATGACCCTCGATAGCCCATTTTTTAAAATCTTGCCTAAGTTCTGTTATTTTGCTTGAAGTGGAATTTATTGTGCATTCTGAACAAGCACAGCATTTTGGCCCTCATCCGCAGGTGAGGTTTTTTCAGTGAGTACTGAATTATCCACAGCCTCACCGGGTGTATATACTGTGTGAAGTGTTTGGTAATGTTTTTTGGCAATGATAATAAACATTCATTCTCTAAACTTCTCACAATTTTATGTCTGAGGTTACGTTTTTGTCTCTGGGATAAATGTTTAATTGGTTTATACATACCTTAAAACAATATTGTTGAAATTCACTGTCGATCACTTCCCACCTTATCTGCTGCTATTTCTAGTTTGCTGTTAATCAAGTTTGTACACCATTTCTGCCGAAAATTAACCACTACTTTGTTTCCCGTAAAAAATGATGAAACTATCAACATTACAATAACAGCGTCCTCTTTGTGGAAGGAGCTGGAAATATATTGAAGGTACGTTCAAGCACGGTTCCCGGCGTACGTTCGGCGCACATCCATTGGAAACTTCTAAGTTACATAATTGTGTAACAATCATTTGAAAAGGCATCATTGTCTTTTAAAAGCACATCAATACGACATATTTTGTTTCTGTTGTAGAAACTTCACAAAAATACATTGTGTGTACATCAGGTTAGAATGTTAAACAAAATATAACGTTTCCACATGTTCTGTATATCACAGGTATATTACAAACAAATGTTAAATAATGACATACATGTGACATTGAATGTACTGCAGTTACGTGCAAGTGATATCAAAGTTGCATTACAAATGAATGTTTCTTTGTTATCAAAATAGAACATCGCAAAACTGCCCAGTTATGTTATGTGCTTGCTGGGTAGGTTATAGGGATGGCAACGATATATCGATAGTTTGGAAATATCGATATGTCAGCCCAAATATATCGATATTTTACATCGATATTTTTCTGTGGCGATATATCGATATATCGATTAAACTTTCATATATCGTTTTCCAATATAATCGTCTGTCTTTAGTCAATAGTTGGTTGCCTACTTTCGAACGAACTGGTGCGGACTAGCGGAATGCAGACATACCAAATATTTTGTCATGTCATTATCTTATCTATCAGTTCACCATAAAAAGAGACAATCAACAACCAATAACCAGTGATCTGATTTTGATTGGTCAAATCAGGTTAGTTGTTACTTGTTTCCGAAAAATGACGTGACAAATGACAGTCGGGATCGGGCGGGGGAGTACCCAAACTGAATAGAATAGTTGAATAATTTTTGTGATTTGTAGCAATGGTAGTAATAGAGTTTTATTCATATAAATATTTATCTGACATGATATTAGAACTTTCTGTTTTGTTTTTTTATTTTATGTTAAATTTTCTAATGTTTGTTTTCTTGTTTTATGTTGAATTTTCTAGTTTGTTTCCTTGTTTTATGTTGAAAATAAATAAAAATGACATTTTTTTACACCTTAAAAACAGTTACTATACTATACAAGAATAATAATTATATAAAATATGCATAAACAACAAAAAATAATTAAAAACATCGATATTTTGCAATATCGATATTTTTGTTTCGATATATCGCATATATCGATACCTTGGTTGCGATATATCGATGTTTCGATATATCGTCATTTTTATTCGATATTGCCATCCCTAGGTAGGTACCTATAATTGTTGTTTAAATAAAAATTTCAATCTAACATACTTTTATTTCTTCTACACTCGAGAAATATTCTACCGAATTACACTCGTGCATCAAAATAAACCTCATACTTTTGATGCACTTTTGTAATTACTTCCGAATATATATTTTGTCACCTCAACCTTATTGTTAAGAGATTCTTCGATATATCCTTCAGCAACGTTTGATGACTTCCATCCGGTATGCCTCTTTAAACTAGTTGACCAGAGTCAACCAATATTGTTGCAGAAGACCGACAAAAGCAGTGACCAGTATATTCCGTCGGATTTACCAAGTTCAAATAAGTAGCAACTATTTTAGGCATTTTTCTAAATTGATGAATTCTTTACTACTTGTCTACAACCCTTTCCGCTTTGATAGTTAAAGAAAAATCGGCCACTGTTCATATTTTCTGGTCTTAGCGAAACATACTTTCGATAAACATTCAAGTACATCTGATTAATTACAAAATGATCTCTTCGAATCAGGTATATGCTAATTAAAAGAAGCTTAGATTCTAGGTCTTCTACATCGAGTCATTCGGACTAGTTAACTCATCCATTCTACAGGCCCCAGATACCATTAAAGCCACCTAAAAAATAAATTTAGGTATGTGTAATCTAATTAGAAATTAAAAGTTTTGAATATATGTAGATATATCTACATTGTGTTTAATTGCAAGAGTTGAATTCAACATTGAAAAATTGGTCCATATGTTGAAGATTTCATCTTTAAACAAAGGTCTAGGAAGTATGCCATTTTCTGAGAGAGAACTCGTGCTTTTACTCTTGATTAAAACTCATATATTCGTACTTTTCTCTTGATTTCTTTAGCAATAATTCTAATGAAGCAGTGTTCACTGCCTCAACCAGTTCTGGATGAGTCCCAGAAATGGAAAATTCATCATTACTTATAATTTTACTTTCGAGAACACCAGCAATTAAATATATATGCGTGAGAATTCAACCTTAACACGTTCGCGGACACAAACGAAAAATGACTGCGAAAAACGCATGACTATATTTAATGAACTAGAGAAGCTATTGGATCGTTTTAAAACATTACCAGGGACATTTTTCAATTTCTGCTGGGACACTAGACTTCTACTCATTGAAAATGCAGTATAAACCGAACGGCAAATGCCGCGTTGGTGCTGTAGGGAGATTATTATTTGGACGGCGTAAGCCGCTTTGTCCCTTTACTTATAGTGCGGCATAATGCCGCTTTGTCCGCGAATGTGTTAATACGTTTCCATAGTAACCCAAGTAATTTTATTACGAATTTCAAAGCACCATTTATATTTGTGAATAAAATTATTCGCGATTTTTTCAAAATTAACTACTATCTTTCGAATTTTAAACGATTTGCGGAAAAATAGTATGTTTACCTAGTAGGAAAAGCTACATATTCCTGGACTCTGTGTTGCTAAGTCTCGGCTTGCGACTCGACTTAGCAATCTTCACAGTCGTCCAGGAATGTTAGGCTTTTCCTACTCGGTAACTATTGTTTCAGTTTTCTAAAAGGGCCACGCACAAAAAGTGGTTGCTGAATATGTTCTGTTGATGATTGTCATGATAATTCGAAAATGATGTCTTTTCGCGTTTTTCCTAAAAGTAGGATCAATAGCATTAGTTTGGCTTAGTAAACTAAATTTGCGGACTAATGTGGAATATTTTGCAATATGCCATGTCCATTTTAATCAAGTGTAGGAAAAACTATTTTTTTAATTCGACACAGTTGTACGACCACTGCCATCTGTTTTTCAATATCTCAAATTGATATAAAATTTACATCAATAAATTACTAAATAATTTTTCTGTCCTTATTTCTACTATTTTTATCGCTAAAACGTTGAAATCTCAAGTATTTTTATTTTCCCATCGGATAATAAAAGGTATTCAGTGTCAACAGTAAATAAAAAACAAAATCAGATCAAATCATTTATTGACACATTTAGAATTTTATAACCTTATTGGGTCTTTTATCAGATACTCTAAAGTTGCTGGAATTATTGGTATCCTCTAATTCATCTGGTTTGTCACCGATACTTTCTGCATTAAAACTACTTTGCAATTGTTGCTGCTGTGCCTGGTACTTGGGACAGTCCCTCTTGAGATGCGTCACATCCCCACACACCTTACATGATCCTCCTAAAAATACATGTAAAATGATACAGAAACATCGGTACAAGTTCAAGATAGCAAATTAATATGTGGAAATCGAACATTAAACATCAAATAATGAAACAATATACAAAAAGAATATAAAAAACAAACAAAATTGTACATACCTTTGGGATACAAGCCCCTGTTATTATCAGGACACTGTCTGGCAATATGTCCTTGCTCGTTACATATAAAACATTGAGCATACTTGAAATCTTGGGTTCTTACAACTTTACATTCAAAATGTGTATGTTCGGTTGATCCACATTTAAAGCATATACCAGTTCCCGGTTGGGCGAATTCACCTTTTTCCAGATCAGGACATTCAGAGAGATTGTGACCAGATTTACGGCAATTGAAACATACCTACAAAAAATAAATTTTCAATTTCACATACTGTCACAACATTTATCAAATGCAATTGCAATTTCTTTGTTGAAAATACCTTTTTCTTTTCTCGTGTAAATGCCTTTTCAGCTCTCCTTCTTTCAAGCTTCAAAGCAATATTAATTTCACTTCTTGGTAATCCTTTACTTATCATTTCTTTACGAAGTTTTTTCAACCGTTCTGCATCTTCCTTTTTTACTGGAAAGCCATCTACGTAATCTATTTCTACGTCTTTTCCATTTATAAACATTTTGTGGGGTAATTGTGGTTTTTTTCTATTGTGTTCTTTGTCATCTCTTGGTTTCGGACGTTTTTTCTCAGTTCTATTGTTAAATGTATTTGATTTTTCAAATTTACCCCTGTTTTCATAGTTTTCACTTTGAGAAATAAATTTCTGTTTATTATCATTTTCCAAATTTTGTTCTACACTATTTGAAGTTACTGTTTCCCCATCCACAAGTTTCCTTTGTTCCTCTTCCTCCTTCTTTTTCTTTAGCTCAGCTTTTACCAATTTCTTCTTTTCTATTTGCTTTATCCTCCTTTGCTTCTTTTTTTCTAGTTTTTTTATATCTTGCTCAGTGAGATTTTCTTTTACTATTTTTTTAGGTTCAATTTTTCCTTTCGTATTTTTTCCTTTTTTATTACGTTTTGTCTTATTACTGGCACTCTCTATATTTCCACTAGTTTCACTTTTCTTAGATTGCCCATCCTCATTGTTATTTTCCTTTTTCCTCTTTTTCGATATCGTTTTAACTTCTACATTATCTGTCTCATTACTAGATGTGTTGATATTAATTGCAATTGAAAGTTTTTTTTTCTTAACCTTTTTAACTTTTGGAGAGGGAGCTTCAAGTTGAACCTTTGAACTTTCTTCTTCTGGGGGAGCATCACTATCATCATCAGATCTAAAATAGAGGAAAAATATTTTATTTACATTATAAATTAAGTACAATAGTATGTATTTTCAACGAAATAAATTAAACGAATAAACCTTACATTTTACTATTTTCTGACTTTTTCAATACCTCATCTACTTTAGCTTTCAAAGCTACAAAGGTTTCATCATTATCAGACAGCTCACTTTCATCATCAACTAGAGAATGTGGTTTTTTCGTCTTATTTTTGAGATGTACTGGTGTTTTTTGCAAATCATCTGTTGGAAACTGGGCCCATTGTGATTTCTTACTTTGTTCAAGTTCCTTTTCTTCTATAAATGCTTTATAATTAGCAGTTCGTTGGTTAATAGCGTCCTGTCTATTTTGATTTTCTACAATGTATTTGCTCTTTTCCAACAACTGTTGCTTCATTTGGTTCCATGGAGTTGCTTCTTCGGGAACTCTTTCGTTAGATGATTTAGAACCTTTGGCTCTAGCAAAACGTGTCATTATGTCTCGATTCTACACAAATCAGATACAAAATACAGACTTATAAGTTCAAGAATTTCGAAGTAGCATGGCAAAATAAAAATTAGGTTATGTATATGTACATATGACAGAAATGTCAAAAAAACTTCTTCTTTTTTTTTCTCAGTCTTGTGATGCATGAAAAATTGTGAATGAATAAGGTAAGGTTTGGTTGGTGAATTGCTTATGTATACATAAATAGAAATATCAAAATTTAAAAAATATGAAAATATAATTCGAACTTTGATGGTTGTACCTACGATCAGATATATCATTATCTGATAATTATGGAAATGCTCTGAATTAAATATTTTTGCAAGTGGATTGCTATTTCAAGGACTTTGCTAGGTTACGAAACGTAGTTGTTGTCTGATATAAAAATATAAATTTAAATCGCATAATGTTGGAATTTGGAGTTTGGAGTACAAATATTTTGTTTATGTCTGTTCTTATTGCCTATATTTAATTATTTGTTTTCCTTATTATAAACTAACGAAGATACGAGAACTTCAAGTCTTTTTGATTCTCTATTAACCAACGAACAAATTGAGCGTGAGCCTTTTATCGAAGCTCTAACTCAATTATTTTTTATAATGTTATTTATAGAAATACTTATTTTTTTTATTTATATCAGTTCAAATATCTTATCAAACGTTAAAAATACGAAATTCAACCATAAATATTATTTCATTGTTTTTTTTTATGGCTCCCCTATAATAATCCGTTTTAATCACTTCATATTATTATAAGTACGAACAGACTAATTTAGTGTATTATTGCAAGATGGGCGAATCTAACAATAGTATTTTGTACAACAAGTGCGTAAAGCGTCACTTTTCCCACGAGCGCAGAAGTTTGTTACCGCAAATCTAGCGTGTTTTGCGTACAAGTTGTATACAATATTTTTTCTACAGCCACATTTATTAATGAAAGAAAAACAGTAATTTATATAACTTTATAAACTATAACTTTGAATAGAAAGAACTTACAAAATGAAAATTAATTATAGAAAAATTAGTTAAATGTATAGTTAATAGTGAAATTTGAACAATTTTGAATTTTTATGCCCGGTGTATCTTTTTTGGATAGTAAGTTTTCATTAATTGTAAAATAAGTGTTTGTCAGCGAAGATGTTGATGCTTTTCATTAGGAATAATATATGAAGTAGAAGCCCCAGATATAATAGATTTTTTGATTTCATTGGCAATTTCAATTTTGTTAGATCGAATCGTCAATATACAGAGTGGGCCACAGAGAACAGTCCACCACGATATTTTGCAGTATTCCTTAGATTTCAAGGAAATTAGGAAACACGTCGATAAAAATCAGAAGGGTAAAAACCTAAAGAGTCAAAGGTATTTACAAAGGAGGAAATAACCAGATTTTTAACAAATGCGGACGATGAGAGATATTTGTGCATGAAGGTAGGTAAGACTCTTGTGTAGATTATAAAAAGGTGTATTCATATAATATTTACTTTAATTTATTGATATTTTGGTTTGGCTGGCGCATGTCGGTGGAAAGAGCTAACAAATTATGTTGTTTGAAAATATGAAAGATCAAGGAATATGCTATCAAATTACTATACCAAATACCAAAACAACGTGTCTCGAGAATTTTTTATAACATCTGGAAATATTGACGACGTGAATCAAGTTGAAGTCGTCAGAAATTATGTTGCATTGAGACCTAAAAATTGCGAACATCGCGAATTGCGAATTGCGATTTTTTGTTGGATACCGGACTGGAAAATGCACAAAACAACCATGCAATTGGTATAAATATTATTGGTAGTGTGCCGAAATTAATTGCCCAATTTCTTGAATTGCCTAATCCAAGAGAATATACTGGACATTGCTCTCGAAGATCTCCAACCACACTTTTGGCTGATTCTGGGGCAGATCTTTTGAATATAAAAAGACATGGTGGCTGGAAGAGTAATTCTGTCGCTGAAGGCTATATCGAAATTTCTGCTGAAAATAAAAAACGAACAGCAATGAAAATTTTGGGACAAATTGAAAACATTCCTTCGACATCAGGAAATATTCAAAATCAAAATATAAGTAATTATTCTAGTAAAGCGTTGGGAATGTCAACATCTGGAATTAATTTATATAATTGTAAAGAGTGCACTGGAAATATATATAATAAATAAGTTAATTATATATTATTATATATATTATATATACATAATATAAAAGAAATATTTAATTCTGGTATTAATATTTTTCTTGATTCCTATTATCGCACTAGTGCGGTAATATACGTCATTATGACACTGAAAATAGTGTCAAATCGTACCCGTTACATGACAGTTGTAGATAATAGTAGTTTACCTAACTAGTGCGGAAAGTGATACTTTTCCGCACACAATTGCAGATGGCCGAACGACGCGTTAGCGGAGTTCGCCAGCAATCTCGTGCGTAAAAGTCACTTTACGCACGTGTTAGGTACACTATTTTTTCTACTAGCGAACGGAAAAAAATCCAAAAGTTAACATAAAGAAATATTTATAAAAAATGTCAGATGTTTATTATTATATTTATCATTAATTTGATGAGGCTTATACCAGGGCCATTAAAAAATTATTGAAACATACGTTTCTTTTTATTAAAAATTATAGCAGAATTCTAATAAATTTCTTAATTTTTCAGTCATTTTGTAAACTACAACCATACAAATATGTATTTTAAATATTCAAATGTCAGTATACTCCCCAAAAACTTAACAAATTTACTTTTCCGCACTAAGTTACTAGTGCGGAAAAGTGACTCTTTCAACACTAAAATGAGTGAGTTTTCCACACGCTAGTAGAAAAAAACAGTAATTGCAAAAAATTAGTAATTTGATACTAAGACAGTTTGTTTAACATTGTTAATTTACATTTGATGTGACAGAAAAAATGACACATTAGCAAACCATAGGCGCTGCGATACATTTTTAAGAGGTGTTGTACTTTAAATTGATTAAGACTTTTTTTGCAAAGATGGTGTAAATATCGAAAAAAATCGTGGACGATCATTATGTCTGAATACTCCATCTAAGTGCCTTTCTAATGATGGTATATTCCCTTTTTAAAAATAAGGGGTTGGTGAAGTGGAAGGGAGGGATTGACAAATGACAGATGCCTGTATCTTAAAAATGTGTCCCTCTTAAGAACAAAAATCGACGTGTTTCCTAATTTCCTTAAAATCTAAGGAATACTGCCAAATATCGGGGTGGACTGTTTTCTGTGGCCCACGCTGTATATCCTTCCGCCACTGTATTAGAGCGCCATCCACCATGTTGCTTCAATGTTAATAAGTCTCCGCTTGAATTTGCTAAAATGGTAGCTGAAGATCGTCGAAAACAATGCTTAATGCTTAATAGGTTAATTTTTTTATAATTAATAAATTAAAATACATGGTTTACTTACTTTTGGTTAAAATTTAAGATTTGTACACCCAGAAATTCACTATAATGAATATTTTGAATTGTCAAAAAAAGTTAACAGGTAGCTGTGTATGACATTTCGGTGCGGAAAAGTGCCATAGCGTGTACTTTTCGCATTACTTTTCCAATGGTTATCAAAGAAATTAAGAAAAGGCCTGCTTTGCGTATAAAAATTTGTATAGAAAAGCGTGTTCTGCATACCTAGAGGTTGTAGGAAATAGTATATTTCATCACTAGTCCAGAAAATAGGCTTTTCCCGTGCGCGCGCGACGGCTTCCAGTGGGAGGCGTAGCCGAACGTTCAAGCACGTAAAAAGCATTTATGGATGAGTAATGAACTATACTTTTAATTATACCTTTCAGAAACCAAAAACTAGTTGGTATTTACTATACTACTTCAAGACACTGACATCTGCTTTCAAAACACTGACATCTGCTGTCATAACAATTGTTGTTTAGTGTTGCCAAGGGAACTGCGTTTATACATCTTTCAATCATTTTCCATCCTGACTGTATTTCTGTAACTTCTGCTGGTATTTCTCTAATTTGATTCCCCATGCAATAAACTTACTGAAACGAGGAAAAGTTGCAAGTCACGATGGAATTACATCGAAAATGCTAAAAAACCTAGGAAGAAAAGGAATAGAAAAATTAACACTTTTACTGAATAAAATCTATACTGAAAGAAGAGTACCGAATAAATGGGAATTGGGAATATTATTACCTCTACATAAGAAAGGAGATACTAGAGACTATAGAGGCATTGCGATATTAAGTACAGTGTTAAAAGTTTATGAAAGGATTCTTGAAAGAAGACTAAATAACACAATGGAGCATCAACTAGGGCAGAGGTGTTCAGGATCACATCTTTACATTGAGACAGTTAATTGAAAAAAATGGTAGAAACAATATATATGTTGCTTTTTTAGATATAGAGAAAGCGTTTGACAGTGTCCCCAGACTGCATATATGGGCTAGTCTAAAGAAGAGAGGAGTTAACCAGAGTTTAATCGAGGGTATAAAAAGTATATACAAAAATAAGAGGAATTATGTAAGAACCGGAAACCTACAATCTGAAGAGTTTACTACTCAAGAGGGTTTAAGGCAGGGGGGAATCTTAAGTCCTACACTGTTTAATGTGATAATGGACGATATAATAAAAGAGGTAAAAGATGAAGTAAAGAAATTCACGGTGGGTTATAGAAATATGGAACTTATACAGATCTCTGAATGCGCCTTTGCTGACGATTTAGTGGTATATGCTAAAAACGAAAAAGATCTTCAAATCTAGACGTCTGAAAAAGAGCTCTTCAAAGTAGAAATCTAAAAATAAATGTAGAGAAAACAAAAGTAATAGTAATAGAGCTAATAAGAATCTCGAAATACAGCTAAACGAAGTACAAGTACAGCAAGTGGACACATTTAAATATTTGGGAATTAAAATACATAAGGAAGGGAAAAAGAACGCTGAGATTAATGGACCGTTGAAAGTGCCCTCAATCTATATTATGCAATAAGAAATACTTTCATTCGCAAGAAAGAAGTGTCAAAGAAAACAAAAATGACAGTCTATAAAACCGTTTTTAAACCTATTTTAACTTATGGGAGCGAAAGCTGGGTTCTTACGAGAGAGACAAAAAGAAAATTACAAGCTGTTGAGATGAGGTATCTGAGAGCAGTATTCGGAATTACAAGAAGGGACAAAATTCGAAATGATTATATAAGAGAACAGCTAGAAGTAGAAGCCCTAGGAAGAAGCATAGAAAGGAATCAGTTAAGGTGGTATGACCACTTAGTACGCATGAAAAATAATCAACAAGCAAAAATGATATGGCAAACAAAAACATGTAGAAGGCGACCAAGGGGGAGACCACGAAAAACCTGGGATGATGCAGTAGCGGAAATCCTGAAAGAACGTGGACTAAATTGACAGGTGGCGAAGTTAAAGACTGGAAATAAACGGGAATGGGCTAAATTTGTACATAATTAAAAACACCTTATCACCATACGGTACATTATATATATTGCTTCCGTATGCTTTCTCTGCACTGACTTTGGACTTCCTTCCCTTATAGTATAAATAGCTATTTTTTATAGTGAAATGTAAGGATTGATATGATTATACTCTATTATTTCGATGATACACCTTTGATCTGTGCCAAATGACATGTTGTAATATGAATAAAATGGATATTAGATACTTTCCGTCTGAGAAAGTTCATTTGTTTGAACAAGCGTTGAACAAAAAAACAGTATCTTTAAGTTCTTAAATTGATAAAGATATCAAAGATAAAAACATTCTGATAACATTTTATAAACATACAAGTATTTTATTTATTTATTAAATTCATATTTGCGCATACTTCGTCGTAGCATATCATTAATCATAATCAATTTTAGATTTATACACATGCAATTTCACTGGTGCTATCTATTGTTCTGGAACGGTGGTGGTACGACATTGAGTGTTTACTCTACAATTATTACAATAATTAATACTTTTACAACGAGAAATTAGACAATAATATATTTGTTAAAGAGAACAACAAATAATATAACATGGAAACTGTGCAAATAGATCCGTTTTTAAAAACGGACAGAAATAAAGTGAGAAAACATTGGGATAAAACCGAATCGGATGTGATCGAAATTTTAGAAGAACTCAAACGATGGATTAAAACGCAGGATTTACCTGAAATGCCAAGTAAGTAAGAACAAAAAATATTTATTGTAAATAGAGACGTTGAAAAATATGAAAGAATCTGAAATAAACAGCTGTGTACATGTTTATTTGAATACTGTAAATTGGTTCAAGGTCGTTTAGAGTTTTATCAATATTTTGTATATTTTTTAAATTGTTGCTTGTTTGTTAAGGAGTGCCTAGACGAATGTTGATATTTATGTAAGATATAGACTGGTTTATAAGTGCCAAAGAGCAGGAAATTTCATTAAAAAAATCTTATCTCCCGGAACTGGGATCAACTTTCGTTTAGCTGAAATCATTTATGTAAGAAATATTCGTTTATTTACTATTTTGAACCTTTTCTAAACAGAAAGAGTCGAATTTTTTTTGCGGAAATGCATAATTTTCATCTTTTCGATTTCAGAATAGCTGAAACCAGTTACAAGAAAATACGTTTCTGTTTTGTATTTTAGACAATTTTCTAAACATAAACACGCAAAAAACTTCTTGCGGAAATATACCATTTTCATTTATTGATAAAATATTTTAGAATTTAAAATGATTCGAACTATACTCGGCAATTGGACTCCGAAAACGTTTGTCTCTCGAGAATTTTGAAGCGATTGTAAGACGCAGTCACGGTTAATGGTAACTTATATTACCGACCCGAACATTGATAGGTAGAAACCGCCGTAGCGCTGGGCTGAGCGAAAGGGCTTGTAACTGAGGGGTCCCGGGTTCGATTCCCGGAAGGTTTCGCTTTTTCAATTTTCGGAATATGTAGCTTATAAGATATTATTAAGCTGATAAAAATAGATATTATTAATTGACCTGTGTTAAAGGTCGGGAAGGGGATTAAACTCAATATTTTTTTATTTGTCTTCCTCATATTTATCAAAAGTCTCTTTCCATATTATTGTAATGTTTTTCTTATATTTAGATAGTTTTTACGGGTGGTCCTGGTCTTCTTCATTCCCAGCATGTCACAAATTTCCTGGAATACATGACTCTCGACATTTCTTTCCTGATCGCTGTGAACTTCCAAGGGCACTCCATATCGGCTGATGAATTCTTTCACCAATACATCCGCGACAGTTGTGGCCTCTTGTTTCGAGATCGCGTAAACTTCTACCCGCTTTGTGAAATGGTCCATCACAACCAGAATGTATTTACCACAATTTTCTGTCGTCGGAAATGGTCCAGCGATGTCTAAAGCAATCCTTTCGAATGGGCTTTCAACAACATACTGTTTCAAGGATGCCTTTCTCTTGCGATGTGGTACATTACTCGTAGCACAAGTCTTACACCAGTCCTCCACATCGTCGGAGCTGTTCATCCAATAAAACCTTTCACGGACTCGCTGAAGGGTTTTCTTCACTCCCAGATGACCTCCTGATGGACTGTCGTGTAACTTCCTCAGTACCTCAGCTACTCTCGTTCTCGGGATAACTAACTGTCTTCTATTTTCGGAACCATTATCGTTTTCAAGGATTCGTTTGAACAGGTCTTCTTTCAGGACAAGGGAGTCCCATTGAGTCCAATATGCCTTGAGTGTCGGTGAAAATCTTGAAACTCCTTGCCAAGTAGGTAACCGATTTTCTTCCTTCCATTGCCGGATCATTCTCCTGATCTTCTCTGATCCTGACGGGTGACCATTCTTCGTTGACTACTGTAGTTCTTGAAACTGCAGCTTCCTTAGATTCCGCCTTGTTACAGTGGGAACAGTCTGCTGGGCACGGCCGTCTAGACTCATTTCGGTAAGTCACGCCAGCCCGATGTTCGATGAGAGAGTCTTTGGAACGATCCTGGATCGGTGGCTCTTCATAGCAGAAATATTCTCGTCCATAGGGGAAATGTTAGCAGAAATATCTTTCTTCAGAGTAGAAAAATCTTCTCGTCGATATTAGCAGAAATTGACAGGATTAAGGTGGAAGACTCGTCGTTGAATAAGAATGTTTCCGTATCCAAGCCGTCACTTTTCAGCTTTCTCAATTCTCGAAGGTTCTTGAATTTACCACGCTCCTCGTATGTGCAAACAGTGCCGTACTAGAAGTCTCTAGAGGACATCATTCCGAGTATAGACGCTTCACATTATCATTCCATAGAGAACTCGTACTCTTTCTCTGACCTTTTGTTATTTTTGTTATAGCCGACAGTATGTTAGAGTTCTTCCTAACGAATTGCAAGTATGATATAGACAAAACTAAAACAAATATTGGCACATATTATACGATAAGGAAGTCAGTACCAGAATTATATAAAAATTCGAATCCAAGTCATGCCGAAATGCGAGAATCTTGGGATATGGGGTAAGTATTTACCAATGGGACGGGTTGTAAATCATATCTCTTTGATCACATCTTGTCAACATTCTAATTACATTTTTTAGTGTATATTGTCCGTTACCAAATTTAAACGATGATCTTCAAAGAATATCGATCATAAAAATCTACTACACACCCAAATTCGACGTACAAAAATATCTTGCAAACTTTTTTAACATATACGAAGTAAGGATATGCGAAGATTTATGCATAAGTGAAATTATTATTATCGATTACAAGGAACTTGCTTGGAGTCACGTATTTAAATTTTCACCCTTCATAATAAGTAAAGCTATCACTGTTATGGATGTAAGTATTTAAAGTTCATATAATAGCCTTTTTGGTGTGCGTCATAGATTGTTAATGTCCTTCTAACACATTACGTTGAAAGAAATGGAAAAAAGGCAGTTCTGTGATTAATCCTAATCAAAATATCACAATAATGAACCGTTTAAACGTATTACAAACGTTAACCCCAATCTTTGACTTTCATAAATTTGATTGGTTGATGTTTAGATTACGCGCAAACGCGACCTATCAATCGGGCGAAATTACATCGTTCAAAATACGATGCAGACGTTCCTTTCGTAGCGGCAATATGTCATACGTCTTTTCATAATGTCCAACTGACAGTTCTCGTCAGGTCTGTACTTTGTTGTTTACGGTAAATTATTATTTCTGAAAAGTGAATATTGATCTTATTCTTATCATTTTATTTATTCAAATGCAGGATTATATTTACTAGTATTAAATTATTTTAATATGTAAATTGAATATACAATTTGTTTTATTTTGCAGTGTTTTGATATCCCAAGTATTATTAATTTCATAGCCTTTTCGAATTAGGCTGAATACGATCCTGATGATTTTATTTATCAAATTAAAGGTTAGCTATAATGTCAAAATAACACATAAAATATCGACATGCCCAAAACACGGATATATGTCATAAACTATGACGCACGCCAAGAAGGCTATTATATGAACTATACCACAAAATTTAGCAAAGTAGAAGCACAGAATCAATAATAACTAGAAGGTTCACTTCCAAACCAGCAATTTCTAACAGCGATTGACTTCAAATAATGACAATTAATACTATTTAATTATGACAGGTAAATACATAGCCTGCTAAAATAAGAGAATAAATAACACAGCCTAAGCCTATACGCAATAATAAGGCTGAAATAATGAATATTTTTAAATACATGTTAATATCTCAAAAACGCCCTTATTTTCGGTCTTAGAATTAAGTAAAAGAATAAAAATATGGTTGTTTCATTCAAAAAAATTGAAATATTTGACATTTGTGAAGTTGAACTTTTCATTACTTTTTTACGAACCCTGTATACAAAAAAGAAGTTTCCGACTGTCACCAATTACCTTGATTGTCCTACTAGTACTAATCAACCCGACAAGATGTTTTTTATTTGGTATTGTGGATGTTCACACAGAATTTTCAATATGAAGGTCTGCATCTGTCAATTTTTTATTAAAGAAATTAATATCTCGATAAGTATAAATTTTAGATATAGGGTATTCTACACAAAGTGACATTAACATTTAATGTAGAATTCGGAAAGTTAATAATATACAGGGTGTTATATTTAAAATAACAAAGTTTTCGTTCACTTTCGGCATAACCGGAAGTGACAAAATATTTTCCATAAATTGACCTTTTCCAAGTACGTCATCGCGACTGGACAATCTTCACACTAAATTCTAATATAACCGAATAATACAACACGATAAAACTCATAACAATTGCTTTTTTACACTTTTTAATTATTATAGTATCCAACTAATAGGTACACACTACATTAACTTTTGTTCTCGATTTATATTTAAATCAGTAAAAAATGCTATTTCCATCCATCTTTCTGAAGGTTGTCCGTGAACAGCTGACAACATGGCGCGGGATGACGTCACTTGGAAACGCTCTATTCGCCATAACTTTTTCTCCATCTATGCCCATTTGTATAGAAACTGTAAGAGAAGTCTCCAACATATATGTAGATAGTGTAAGTTCGTCGTGAAACAGCCTATATATTCTGTGGTAGAAGTGATGTCACCAAATTAATGTTAAAAAATGATTCCAAACAGATCTTTTGGTGAAACACTGTAAACTACGTAGAACGTAACCTCAAATTCTTTGTTTTGAATAAGTTGTTGACATAATAATGACTTTTTCATGTCACAGAAACGTAAATGTTGAACTTTGTTCTTTTTTTTTAGAAAGTTGCCAAAAATAGGTTGAAAAATATGCATATTATAAATGCACCTTCTTATGTCAGTATTTTAGTAAATATATCCAAGAAATTCTTGAAGAAAAAAATGGCTGATCGGGTAAGTTTACTCAACATGTCTCGTCCACTCCAGTATTTTTTTAGTGAAAATTTTATACCAGTTAATTTCAGCCAATCAGCTGCCTGCATTTTGACATGTTGCTATGACAATAACCTAATTTCTTCGGAAATTTCCCTGCGTAGAGGGAAATTAATAAGTGGAAATTTCCCTCTGGCTTGACAGCTGTCATAAATAATTATGTCACCTAAGTATGTCACCAATTTAATTTCTATTTTAAAAAAGTTTTGGTATAAAATTTTCTTACCGAATCTCCCGCGAGCATGAATTAATATTCCGGAAATTTTCCTCAGTTGCGAATTTTTTAAGAAAATTCGCACTTCGAGAAAATTTTCGGAAAAAATTCGTGCTCTATGGAGATTATAAGTGAAAATTTCACACCTCTACTTTTTAACCAATAAGATGCCATAATTTTGACTAATTCCCATGCCAACTAAAAAAATTTCCGGAAATTTTTTCGAGGCGCCACGATATTTAAGTGGAAGTTGAAAAGGTAGATTAAATTATATTAATTTAAAATGTCAGGTTGGATTAATATATTTTTTTCCAAATTATGGTGTGAAATTTTCTTACCGAATACCACGCAAGCTTAAATTATTCCTGGAAATTTTCTATCGAGCACGAATATTTTAAGAAAATTATAATTTTCAAAATATTCGTGCTCGATAGAAAATTTCCGGAAATAATTTAAGCTCTTGGGATATTATAAGTTAATAATTCTCTTTTTTCACGATATAATCACAGAAATGTTTTTTTTTGTTGCAAATTTCAGATTCAAATCCACAAAAATTATGAAAGTTTGCATGAATTCGTTCCTCAAGAATTGTTACCCAAAGATTACGGTGGTAAAGAAAGATCAATGGCTGAATTAGTTGGTAAGAAAACTAAATGATAATTTAAAAAAATTAATTTTGGTGGAATAATTACAAAGCGCCATAATTTTTGTCACATACAGTACCCGTTGAGTACATTTCACTTTTAATTTAAACATGAACTGTTCAGGACCATAAGGTACTTGTTTTTTAACTTTAATAATGTATTACACCCTTATTTACGATGGCCAACCATTTATGTGGCTACACTGAATAAATATGCCGGAATATAGGCTCTTGCTAAGCGAATAGAGGGGAGAATGGGAAGCAAAGGGTTTCTGTATTTCAAGGGTGTCATAAATTTGAGAGAGATTAGTATCTCTGGGTCCAATGTTGCTAGGATGTTGCATCTTTTCGGGGAAATATTGGTCGTATTATAAAAATTATGTTGATTTTAGAACTATGGAAGAAGCAGGTTGATAAGTACCAAGAAAGATTTGATTTTCTAGAAAAGTTGGAAGGCGAAAATAATTACATAAATGGTAATGGCGAATAGGGCATCTACTTAATTAATTGTTAATTTTGTTGTATATTATTCAAGTTTTTAATATAATTATTAGTTGTTATTTTGCTAGTTTATTTTTTACTCACCTTACGTCACTGTGTAAATAAATGAGTTTTGAATTTGGGGGCTCTTTTTGGGGGCAAATTAAAAAATAAAAAAATAATAAAAATTTTGCAATGTGTGCCATGTAAAAATCAACTGTCTTTTAAGAAATGATTTGGTAACGATATACATTTTTTAATATCGTTTATGTGATTATAAGGCCGAGGCCAGGACAACATAACGTGGTTGAATATTTTATCTTTATCCAAGGTTGACGTTTAAAACAAACGAAATGAGATTGTTTTGCGTCTCGATTGGATTGTGATGGGAATACCTTTTATTATAAAGTTCCAAAATACCGCTCCACAAAAAAAAATATATATTTTTAAATACAACTATTGTTCCAAAAGTTTTGAATTTTTTAGTCTTTGTACAGTTCTGTACATATCATTTTATCGTTCTAGTAATGCCAAGACTTAATATTTTTCAAAGAATTCAAATTTAGCGTATACACCGTTTCCCAAATTATCGTTTACAGGCAATAATCTCGCTTAATTTAAAAGATAATCCAATACTGTTAAAACTGTTGTGAATGGCATCAAAATTCCTTCCTAATGAAGTATCAGAAACATTTTATGATATTTTGCTTCTTACCAATTGTAAATATATTGTAGAAACAACCCAAACGAATTTAACGTCATACTATATGATAAGAAAAAAGGTACCAGAAATTTATAAAGATACACATCCAAGATCGACCAGAATGAAAGAATCATGGAGCATGGGGTAAGATAATGAATTAATTTGGAAAAACTTGCCAGATTTTGGTCCCATAAATCTAGAGTGAATCTTCCTTTTCATTGCTATCGATGCCAAAATGACCAGGACACTTTGTTGAGTCTTCTTATTGAGAAGGTTGACATTTTCGATTTTTTAGAATATACCTTCCGCTACCACAATTAACAGATGATGGTTACAGATTGTCCATAGCTAAAATATTACCTTACGATGAACATTTTAAATGTACCACCTATTTTGCCTACTCTCTAAATGTATACGAAGTAAGAATTTGCGAAGATTTATGCCTTAGTGAGATAATAATTTTGGATTATGAAGAATTAAGTTGGAATCATGTAATAAGGATGTATCCTTTGATGATTCACAAAATGACCTTTAAGTGCAAATTTCGAGAAAAGTTTCAAAAATTGTGATTCAAAGCTACTATGAGGTGTCTAAAAACTAAATATTGTGAAAATGTTTTATTAAAAGTTCGAGAAAGGGGTGAGTAACAGAGTTAGTGGTTTTGTATGTTTATCCCTTGGGAATGGATGAAAAAAGTACTTTCACAATTGGTTTTAAGATATTTCTGAGTAACTTGCATGAAAAGCTCCAGAACTTATCCCAAAATTTGCATTTAAAGATTTATTTTCTTGGACTATCAGTGAGAAAGAGAATACCCACCCTGTATATGTGAATATTTTTCATTTGTAGAACGTAGCAAAAAGCAGAATGAAACAAATTCACGTTATAAACGCTCCTTCTTATATTAACGTATTATTGAGCGCAGTAAAGAAGTTTTTGAAGAAAAAAATTGCAGATAGGGTAAGTAATTTTTCCTAATAGAAAAAAAATTAATTTCACGCACTCACGGGGCAGTGGCGGCTCCTCGAAGGAGGCTAAGGAGGCTCGGCCTCCTCACCAATTTATTCGGCAAATAGCAATTACTGATCAATTTTGACAATTATTGACCATTTTTGACAATTATCGATCAATTTTGAGAATTTTTTACAATTTTCTCAAAATTATTGACAACATTTGACCATTTTTCAAAATAATGACAATTTGTAACAATTTTTGGATAGTTTTTGACAATAAATGTCCATTTTTGACAGTTTTTAACAATAATTGACGATATTTAACAATTTTTGCTAGTTTTTGATCATTTTTTCAAAATTTTTGACAATTATTGACAATTATAGACCATTTTTCCAAATGTTTGTTTATTTTTTACCATTTTTTAAAAAATTTTCTAAATTTTTCTAAAAACCTAACAATTTTTGACAATTTTCAAATATTTTGACAGTTTTCAACGATTTTTGTCAATTATTGACCATTTTGCGACAATTATTGACCATTTTTGACAATTATTGATCAATTTTGAAAACTTTTCAAATTTTTGACAATTTTTAACGATTTTTGACAATTATTGACCATTTTTCGAAATTTTTGACAATTTTTCTAAAAGTTTTGACAATTATTGACCATTTTTTGACAATTATTGACCATTTTTGACAATTAATAATCAATTTTGAGACTTTTTGAACATTTTTGACAATTTTTCAAATATTTAGACAATTTTTAACAATTTTTGACAATTATCGACCATTTTTCGAAATTTTTGACAATTTTCTAAAAGTTTTGATAATTATTGACCATTTTTGACAATTATTGATCAATTTTGAGAATTATCGACCATTTTTGACAATTATTGATCAATTTTGAGAATTATTGATCATTTTTGACAATTGTTGACCACATTTGACAATTATTGATCAATTTTGAGAATTTTTGAAATATTCTGACGGTTTTTAACGATTTTTGACAATGATTGACCATTTTTTGACAATTATTGACCATTTTTGACGATTATTGATCAATTTTGACAATTATTGATCAATTTTGAAAATTTTTCAAATTTTTTGACAGTTTTTAACGATTTTTGACAATTATTGACCTTTTTTCGAAATTTTTGACAATTTTTTTGAAAGTTTTGACAATTATTGAACATTTTTAACAATTATTGATCAATTTTGAGAATTTTTTAACATTCTTGACAATTTTTTAAATATTTTGACACTTTTTAACGATTTTTGACAATTATTGACCATTTTTCGAAATTTTTGACAATTTTTCTAAAAGTTTTGACAATTATTGACCATTTTTTGACCATTATTGACCATTTTTGACAATTATTAATCAATTTTGAGACTTTTTGAAACATTTTTGAAATATTTTGACAGTTTTTAACGATTTTTGACAAATGTTGACCATTTTTCGAAATTTTTGACAATTTTTCTAAAAGTTTTGACAATGATTGACCATTTTTTGACAATTATTGACCATTTTTGACGATTATTGATCAATTTTGAGAATTTTTGAGAATTTTTCAAATATTTTGACAGTTTTTAACAATTTTTCAAATATTTTGACAGTTTTTAACAATTTTTCAAATATTTTGACAGTTTTTAACAATTTTTCGAAATTTTTGACAATTTGTCTAAAAGTTTTGACAATTATTGACCATTTTTTGACAATTATTGAACATTTTTGACAATTATTGATCAATTTTGACAATTTTTCAAATATTTTGACAGTTTTTAACAATTTTTGACAATTATTGACCATTTTTCGAAATTTTTGACAATTTTTCTAAAAGTTTTGACAATTATTGACCATTTTTGACAATTATTGTTCAATTTTGAGAATTTTTGACCATTTTTGACAAGTTTTCAAATATTTTGACAGTTTTCAACGATTTTTCAAAATTTTAAAAATCATTGACCATTTTTACTGTTTTTCAAAATTAGTGACAATTTTTAACCCTTTTTGGACAGTTTTTGACAATAAATGTCTATTTTTGACAGTTTTTAACAATAATTGACAATTTCTAACAATTTATGATAGTTTATGACCATTTTTGACAATTATTGACAATTATTGACAATTATTGACAATTATTGACAATTATTGACAATTATTGACAATTATTGACAATTATTGACAATTATTGACAATTATTGACAATTATTGACAATTATTGACAATTATTGACAATTATTGACAATTATTGACAATTATTGACAATTATTGACAATTATTGACAATTATTGACAATTATTGACAATTATTGACAATTATTGACAATTATTGACAATTATTGACAATTATTGACAATTATTGACAATTATTGACAATTATTGACAATTATTGACAATTATTGACAATTATTGACAGTTATTGACAATTATTGACAATTATTGACAATTATTGACAATTATTGACAATTATTGACAATTATTGACAATTATTGACAATTATTGACAATTATTGACAATTATTGACAATTATTGACAATTATTGACAATTATTGACAATCATTGATAATTATTGACAATTATAGACCATTTTTCCAAATTTTTGACCATTTTTTCAAAATTTTTTACAATTTTTCAAAAAACTTTACAATTATCAACTATTTTTCAGAATTTTGACAATAATTGTCCTTTTTTGAAAGTTTTTGACAATTTTTTCAAAATTTTGACAATTGACCATTTTTACAAAAATTGGAGAATTTCTTGACCATTTTTGACAGTTTTTTTATAATTATTGACCATTTTTTCAAATTTTTGACCATTTTTCAAAAATTTTGACAATTTTCAACAATTTTTGTGTCCAGCCTCCTCTCTTAAAAAGTTCACGAGCCACCACTGTCACGGGGTATCCTAAGAAAAAATTTTGATACGCCAGATACACGTCACTCCCAAAAACTAATAATTTTCTTATATTTTGTAGTTTGTGATACATAATAGTATCGACTCTTTGTACGAGTATATTTCTAAGGATTTATTACCCACGGATTATGGTGGTAAACAGAAATCTATAAGTGAATTAGTGGGTAAGAAATATATTAAGTATGACATAATATAAAAAAAATAGCCGAACCTACTCAAAAAAATGCAATGAAATTTAGGTCACAATTAGGGGCTTTCTAGGTGCGCAAATGATAAATTAGGTGTAGTCACCAAGGGTTTGATAGATAAAAATCTGGCTGGCCTTCGATCAAAATCTAACAATTGTTCCATCGAAAAAACGTGGAATCTAAGTGCTTATTAAGTGCTCCAAGTAGGGCTTCACACGAGAGCGAGATTTTTCTCGTCTCGTCTCGTCTCGAAGAAGCGAGACGAGACGAGACATTTTTGAAAATATTATGGTCGATACTGAGACCACATACAGCGCAAACCGAGAGTCTTGTTTTTGGTATCGTTAACTTTTTTTATGAAGTTTTTATTAGAAAAGATCTACATAGAGAACAATACATTTTACAATATATTGTAACGTTTATTCTAATTTCAACACTGACTGATTGACTAATTGCCTGCAGCGATGCTCGTGGCCTATTTATACTCGCGCGCCGTAATTCTAGAATTATCTCGACGTTCTGGCGGATGCACTGGGTATTCTCGATGTTTCGTATTTTGGATGCTTCTCGAAAATTGGGCGGAGGAGCCATAGTCTTCTCATACAGGGATTTCACTGGGGGCACTAAGTGAGCATATTAATGCAGTAGCTCGCGTAACAATATAAAATCTGGTGACCATCCGCGAAATATTTTATTGTAAATTTTTTAAATCTGAATATATCAGTTAGTTGCTAGACACCAATACACACTTTCACCAAAAGATGAGACAAATCGATTATATCATTGAAAAGATATGATGAAACATTATTTTGGTGAAGATCCATAATTCACCCCGTATATTAACAATTAAAACAAGAAGACATTTTTTAATGGTGATTTGATAATCCCCTAACGTACCTCTACTTATGGTAGAATTATGTACAGTTCCTCGTAACTCACCCTGTATAAAACAATTAAATAAAGAGAATTTCCACTATAATCGCCAATGTGTTTTGTCTATATCGATTGTTTTACAAATACGCGATTTTTTCAAAGAATATTAATTATTATGTTTGTTATAAACTTGCGATAATTAAGATTATCTTTCAAGAAAAAATAGAATTTACAAATATAAAAACTATACTATCTATATTTATTTTTCCGTAGGAGCAAAGTGCCTCATTATTTATTCAAAATTAATAAAAATATAGGGTTAGTCTTTCTTTTTTTCTATGTGGAATTAAATGATAAAACAGGTAGGTTCTACCAAAATTAAATCGACACGTCCTGTACCGCCTCAAATACAATAGGGTCGTAAAATTCGGCACAATGGTTAAGGATTCAATAATATGATAAGCCTTTAAACTAAATCTTTTAGAAGCTCTTGTGATTGTTGTGAATGAGTTTCCAGGTAAACGTATTCAATAATTTTGTTAGTATTCGTAGAATGTATACATTAAAAAATTTTCATTATATACCTTCACTCGTTTGCTTTGATTTTTGGACTTCAGTTACATTAAAATGTCAACGAGTGTGATTGTTATAAATATAGTTTTAAAAAATTATTTATGGATTTTCTTATCAATATTTAGAATTGAGCGAGACGAGACGAGATAACCTGTAACGAGACTAGACCGAGACCTAAACGAGATTTTTTATACTCTCGTCTCGTGGGAAGAAAAAATTTGTATAATCAAAGAACCAAATGCAATTTAAGTGCATATTAAGCGCAATAGATTTTACGAAAGCAAAAAAACCAAACTCATAAACTTGCTCGTGAAATTTTTGACGAAACAATTAGGTATTTGGGAAGCATTTGCAAGTAGATCTGCCATCAATCACATCAAGTCAAAAATTAAACTTGATGGTAATTAATTGTTATTTTATACAAAAATCATCATTGATGACGTAGGCTTAAATTTTTTTCCAATGCTGTATCTGCTAGCTCTGAGAGCTCTGAAGTGAAATCACGGAAGGGCTCCTTACTTACCATACTGATGAGTCAAAAACAAACATGTCAACAGCACTGGGAAACACACAATATTACAAACGAAAATATTAGCAATAGATATGTGTGCTCAAGTGTGCCCCAAAAATCACCTCAACTCAGTCAGAATATTTATTAGGTCTGATAGCCAAATCTAAAAAAGTCTGGAACTGCGAACAATCCTTGAAGCAACCAGCTACACACAACAAAGTAACTGTTGTGGGTGCCAGAGCATAAAGAAATTGTCGGAAATGATATTGCAGATAGGAAAGAGATTGTACTCCTTTCCTCAGACTCGAAAATAGGAAAAGGAACTAAGTGTAGCCTACTGGAAAAATAATCCAGGCCAAAGACAGTCAAGAAGGTTAATACGACCTCCTACTCACTACACTAAATTGCTCTTGATACTCCAGAAATCTGATCTCGGAGAAATCACAGGAATTGTCACTGGTCACTCAAATACTATTTCTGTAAGCTGGATAAAGTGGACAGTGCATCAATTGCAGGGTAATCGTCCGCCAATGCCTCTAATAACTGTTGATTCAAATAGTCAAATGCAACTGTACGGGAAATGAAAATGTCATCATTAATTACCATCCAATAGGATCAGCTCTATCCGTCAGACGTAATGTTACCAATTCTAAAAAGCAGAACATGGAAGATCTTCAATTTCCCACAAAATGGGCAAAGTTAGTTAACCTATGTGCAGAAAATGTGAACTTGATGATGGAACACCTACTCACATAATCTGCTTCTGCGAGAACTTACAAGTACTTAGATAGAAGCACTTTGGATAGGAATTAATGCAACCATTAAAACTACTGAAAATCCCTCCAGTCAAACTAGTGGCCTTTATAGAAGACACGAAGCTTCTGGAATGGGAGTAGATAACATGGGAAATGATACAAAGATTCAGTTCAAGTGCCACAACCCAAATAAATAAGTGCCAATTCAGTGTACCTTCGGTTTTTTGTTAATTTCTCGAAAATCGTGACTGCACCTAATTTATCATTTACGCATCTAAAAATCCCATAATTGTGACATAAAAATCATTGCATTTTTTTGAGTTGGGTTCGCCTATTTTTCTGGGGCAAGTATGACGAATGTATAGACTATAATAAATTAATGATCTTGTTCAGGATATTAGAACAAAATTATTATAGTCTATTTCAGAAAGGTATAGAGTAATAAAATGGGGAATACCGTCCAGTTCGGCTCAATTTTTGTGTCGGCCGTAGGCGTAGGACTTGAAATAGTATTGTTTGCAATATTAAAATGATTTTTTATAATTTAATTTCTGTATAATGTATTTTTTGTATAATGTTCAATAAAAAATAAGTGTACCTAATACTATGTACATAATGCCTAATTTTTATTCTGTTAAAATAAAATTATTTCCTTTTTACGAATATCCTACCGGCACGCCTTTGGCACACTATTTTCAGTGTTTGTGAATGGATAACAATAGGCTAAACCCATATATTGACCCCAACCCGGGTGGTACTACCTGCAATTGATAAAAAGAAATAATTTTACAATGAAATCAATGCCAATCTATGAAAGTGGCTTAAATATTCGTTAGGTCACTCTGTGTACCCTTTGCATACCTAATGAGGTTTTATTACTCTATACCTTTCTGAAATAAACTATAATTTATTTTATTTTAATCGGTTCTTGATAAGTATGCAGTTTCAATTTAATCTAAGGGACATTTTCGGTTCTTCTATTTATTACTAGATTTAAGTGCATTTGATCCTCTATCCTTCTTCCCCACATTTTTATAGATCCACAATTATCTCGTATTTCTATTCAAGTTCAGAAGGTTCCTTATTTGAACATATCCGTAGCTTTTGCGATATAATATTGATTATGGTTTTCAATAATTAATAAATTTTCAATTATATTTTATATAATTTTCAGATTTGTGGAAAAAGAAAGTAGATGATTACCATGAAAGATTTAGTATGTTCGAAAGACTGGACGAAGAAAAATAGGATATTGTATAATTAGATATATTCGCTATAAAAGATTATTTTTTAACAGTGATAAATAAATATTTTCAAATATTTATAATATTATTATCATACTGCAAAAAGCAGATATTTACGTCGATCATGAACGTACGATTAAATTTTTTCAGGGGGTTAATTTATTTGTAAAAATTTCCATTCACCACAGGCGTACGAAAAATTTTTAATAATGGATTCATTTATTTTTGTTTTCATTTTTTTTTATTGACTGAGAGCGTCGTATGAAGGGAAAATATGGATTGGAAACGGTAAAAGTATATGCTCGATATAAATATACTTTAGCAAAAATATCTATGACATAAAAGTCAATCTGTCAAAAGTAACAATTTTTATTATATAAAATGGAAAAAATAATGTGTACCTTGACTATCTGCAACACTTATATCATAGAATATTGCATTTACCAAGGGCAGAGCTACATAATATTATGGAAACATACTTTATTCTAATTTATATTTACAATTAATTTATATTTACAGATTTATATGTAATTCAGTCCTTATTTAATAATTTATGTAATACACTAAACACACTAATTATAATTTATATGAGAGTCACTTAATAAACACTTTATCAAGGCGCGATTACTTTCCTTCGGTATCGACACTGACTGATTGACTAATTGCCTTCAGCGATGCTCGTCGCCTATTTATACTCACGCGTCGTATTTCTAGAATTCGCTCGACGTTCTGGCGGATGCACTGGATGCGGTGGGTATTCTCGATGTTTCTCGAAAATTGGGCGGAGGAGCCATAGTCGTCTCATATGGGGATTTCACTGGGGGCACTAAGTGAGCATATTAATGCAGTAGCTCGCGTAACAATATTTTACAAACAATATGAGATTATTATGCGTCTCGATTGGAGTGTGATGGGAATACCTTTTATTATAAAAAGTAAATATACCGTTCCAAAATACCGTTCCACAAAAAAATTCGAATTTAACGCCTTTTCCACAGGAATATTTTATTGATGCATATTTATTTATATCTGTCGTCATATTTTCTTTGAAATAATTCACCCTTATTTTATGTCCCAATAGTTATAAATCATCATTATGGTGGTAAACAAAAATCTTCAAGTGAATTAGCAGGTAAGAAATATATAAAGTATGACGAATGTATAGACTATAATAAATTAATGATCCTGTTCAGGATATTGGAAGGAACTTAATAGTATATTACATAACGAGAGTTAGAAGAAGCTTATTACTTGCGAGTAAAAAAAGCATGAAATAAGCTTGAAACTCAAGTTGTCTACTATCCTTTTTCTGCGATTATCATTTATAAAAATAAAAAGCCTAATAAGTAACTTTTATTTATTTAACAAAATTCGGGTACAATTTAAATTAAACCTGTTTCGACTTTTAAATTTATATCGCAAATCTGTCTCTAATTCCCTCTCGTCGTCTCATTAGCCACCCCAATCTTCAACCCTGACCATAAGACAATTGACGTCTGCCAACAGTCGCTTCCATTTTTTCAATGCCACTAACGAAACCCTTTTCGCTACCGACTTTCTTCGAGGAAAGACCTCCATTTTTATCGTTTGTATATCTTTATTATCTAAATTGCTCTGGTAAGCACAGCAGTTAGAATACAGCTGACAGCTAGTATACCTTGAGAGTTAGGATACCGTTAAAAGCTAGTATGCGGCTGATAGCTAAGATACCGTAGAGAACCATGATACCATTAACTGCTAGATTATTAAGACACCTTCAAGATATCTCCAGGTCCAGTTCTCTACGCACTCTTCCCGGAGAAGCTATTTTCTTAAGATAAGTACTATAAAAAGTCCAGGCTACATACTGATCATTTTGTCCAACTTCTGGCAGAAATAAAATTAATGTTTCAATTTATTTATTTTTTTAATTTCTCATCCGCTTGGCTATAAGAGCTGTAGGGGATCGTGTCCGAGCTAACGTAAGTTTTTAACTTTTTTAAATAAATAAATATCTTAATTAATTTCTAAAAGCTGTTTCTACCTTTTTCACATTAGTTTTCTTTTTGTCTAAATTCATTTTGCTCTTTCGTCGACGTCTAAAAGGTAGTGGCGCCCTAAAGCTTCTTATAGTCTGACAACCTCTGACATACCCTTGAGAAGAGTCTCATGCCGGCATCTGTCTCGAGTGGCCACTCTAGCGCCCAAGTCACGACCAACCGACGGGTAAGGTTACTAATTGGCGCCCCGTAAGGTTATAAATTTATGGTAAAATTTTGGCAATTATTTATATTTATACCCGTATCCGTGTTTGGCGGATGTTCAATAATACGCGGTGAATGTTGGGATGACGTAAACTGTATGGTGTGTTTTGGACATTGGTATTTTCAGTGTATGATTTAAGAGCCATTAAATAACCACCGGCATCAACCAAAAGAGTGGTAGAAGTTCGTCTTAAACAGTGACCTTTGTACATTTTGGGATCTGGTAACTTTAAATATTCCTCTATTTGTTTAGGAGCACCGCCTATTTTGTTTAATTCTACCACTTGTTTCGCACATTTACCTCTTTGATAGTTAAGGAAAAATTGATTTATTTGCGGATCGCTAATTTGTTGTTTGCAGATTTTATGGAAATTTCGAAAGATCTACATACTTTGGTTTTTCGTATCAGGTATTTTAACCAATAACTTGGTAATAGATGTCGAAGAATAAAAATATATTATTATAACGCTTTGACAAAGTTTTGAAAAATAATTTTTCCAAAAACAGTGACCGTTCAACGAAAAAGAAACAACTACTTCCCGGGTTACATGCCCCGACAGACATTGAATTACACTTCTAAGTCAAACGGGGTTGGTAAATCTACAAGATTTAAACCAACCATTCTGGTTTGCAACTAGAAGGGACAACATAACTTGTAGACCGGTTTCGGCGTATTGCGCCTCATCAGTACAAGGTATATGTAATAACTTGGTACTTAAATCATCAATGCTACTAATTTTGAGATTTTTCAATTCTTGTTTCCTACAACCTCGTATTCCAACAATAGCAATAACCTTAAAATAAAAGTTTTTTTTTAATTTAAATTATCGTGTCTCGACTGCTGAGGCCATTGACAAAGTTACAGTATTTTATGCATTTTAGGTTGAGGTCGTGTTGATTTTGGGGGGTGAATTTTTTTCATTACGTGCTAGTGATCACGTACCAGTAGCTTTTATGATATATTTACTTAACATCCAATCAATACGTAATATGCAATTTACTAGTAAGAGAGTATAAAAAAGTGTGCAAAATATCAATTCAATCTGAGGTTTTGAAGTCAGCTAGGCCATTTTCGTCGGTTCTTCTTCTTATCACTAGATTTCAGTTCATCAGATCCTCTATCCTTCTGCTCCAGTCTTGTACCACTTTTTTATAGATACACAATTATCTGGTCTTTCCATATAAGGTCAGAAGGTTCCTTATTTGAACATATCCGTAGCTTTTGCAATATAATATTGATTTTGACTTTCTATAGATAATAAATTTTTTATGATATTTTATTTAATTTCCAGATTTGTGGAAAAAGAAAGTGGATGAATACCACGAAAGATTTAGTATGTTCGAAAGACTGGATGAAGAAAAATAGAAATGAACATTCCATATAAAAGATTATTTTTCAACAGTGATAAATAAATATTTTGAAATATTTGCAGTTTTATTATATTATTGCAGAGAATAACTTTTTAATTTAATAAGAATGGATTTTTTTAAAAATTAGGTAATATAGTTTGAAAATTCGTACCAACATCTCCTGTCCTATGACAGTGGCTACCCTCACACATTGCTATTACCGGGAACGAACTTGCTAATCGCCTGGCAAAGGAAACGGCTTCATCTATTTTATCCCAACAACCCACATTCAAAATTTGCAGCGACCGATTCAAGATCGAAAGAAATTCATGTCAAACAATGTATGTTATAATCCAATAATGAAGTAAGATAGTTTAGAATATGATAAAATAATCGAAAATTCCGATAATCCTGTTCAGGATATTGGAATAAACTTATTGGATTATTTTATTGTCATCTGTCCTTGATATATGTGCAGAGTTTCAATCAAATATGACGTTTTGAAGTCTATGAAAATTGCTTACATACAGTTGAAGGCAATAAAGGCAGAATAAAAATAAAAAGGTTAAAGTACTGACCAAATTTCAATCAAGATTAACCCGTTTTCAGGAATTCTTGCACTGTATTCTTTTATTATGAACTTCCAGTCCAGTTCACGGCCAACATGTGCATGTACGCAATTTTTATCAACATCCCAAACAGTGTTGTCAGATATACGAATTTTTTTCTAAGAATATAGTATTTTCAACATTAAATAAATAAATAAATTCTTTATTCATCTATCAAATGAGAAAATTTCACATGTTTAAATTACATACAAAAGAGCCCATTTATGAGTCAAAAAAGTAGTAGAATAGCCCCTAAATATTTTAGTTACACTTTGAAAAACCTCGTAAAAAACCCTGCGTTTTCGTTGTTTCTCTGGCGTCTGATCGTCGCCTCTGTTTTTACAATTTTCGGCGATTAAGGTAGGCGTGGCTAAACACATATTTTACGCGCCAAATGTTTTTCGCTTCCTCGTGGCTTGCGAGAGGTGAGTCGCTATTCAATTTCCAACTTGCACGGTCACCCAGTTGAGACCTCAGTTTCCTTTCCCGGTATAAAACCCAAATGGGCCAAGGACGGATGCAGGATGTCCACAAGGAGGAGTGCTATCACCTCTACTATGGGCAACCTTAGTAGACGACCTCCTTACAGAACTGTCCACAGCAGATTTTTACTGTCTTGGATACGCAGACGACATCGCTATTGTAGTCAGAGGCAAGTTTGCTGGGGTGATATAGGAAAGAATGCAAACAGCCTTAAATATAGTTGATGATTGGTGCATACAAGAGAGACTGACAGTCAATGCTCAGAAAATCCAAATGATCAATTTCACGAAAAAGACGGCACTACAAGGCCTAAAGCCAATAGTGTTAGGAGGAGAGGTGATTCCATTTGCCAAAGAAACAAAGTACCTAGGAGTACATTTTGATCAAAGGCTTTCATGGAACACTCACCTTCAGAAAACCACATAGAAAGCTACCTTTGCCCTTGACAGATGCAGAAGAATGTGTGGCAAAAACTAGTGACTTACCCCAAAAATGACCCAATGACTATACACAAGGATTGGTGGACAAAGACACTGCAAGTGAGAGCTATAAGGCTATTGAGTAGCACACAAAGGCTTGCTTGTCTGTGTATTACGGGAGCCATAAAAAACTATTCTAACAAGTGCGATGGAAGTCTTGCTGAATCTGCCTCCACTACACATTTTTATACAAGGCGAGGCCAGATCTGCAATGCACATATTACTGAAAAGTCAACAATACATAAGCCAAACGCACGGTGTTGACTATAGAATTCTTATCGAGGAGCTAAAAGCGAATGTCTTAATGGGGCAACCCATGGACGCAACAGCCACGAGATATAGCTTTAATAATAAGTTCCAAATAACTATACCAGGTAGGGAAGACTGGAAAAAAGGTGTACCCATACTGAGGCGACCTAGTATACGGACGGATCCAAGACAAAAGTAGGTGTAGGAGCCGGAATTGTAGGGCTAAAACAAAGGATAGCTATTCCAGTGGAAGTGGAAGTGATGGCGATTCACCACTGCGTTGAAGAAATTAAAAGGCAGGAAAGGACATACCGTTCAGTTGCCATCTTTACCGACAGTCAAGCTGCACTGAAGGCACTCGATTCCATAGAGGTCAATTCTAAGCTAGTATGGGATTGCATAGGTGCCTTAAACGCACTTGGAGACCATTGCAAGGTCGTGGTAGCCTGGGTACCAGGGCACGATCGAGAATCATAAGGGCAACGAATTGGCGGATGAAACGACCAGACAAGGCTCATCAATGCCATTCATTGGACCGGAACCCTTCTGCGACGTCGCAAAGTCGACAATAAATATGGCCACAAGGAAGTGGGTGGCACAGAAATCTCTAGAATGTTGGGTAACCTCACCAGGACAGAGACAGGCGAAACAGATGTTTATAGGACATTCGCCAACTTTTTCGGCAGACCCTAAGGATTTAAATAAATTTTTACATGATGTTCTATGGTATGATCCAGTTATACTTCTCACTATTTTTTTCTGCATTCTAAATACTTTGACCCTATGTGAAGTTTGTTCCCAAGAAGTTGGTCCCCAAGTAAGTAAAGACCGCAACAGTCCAAAAATAGGCTAATTTTAATACCTGAAGGGAAGTTGTCTAAAGATGAAGCATAAACTACTCATTTTTGAGACCACTTTGTCAATATGTACTTCCCATGTAAGCTTATTCTGGTCTAAGGTTACCTCTAAAATTAGTCACTTGTTCTATCGATTTATGATTAGGTCTAATTAATGAGCAGAAGTCATAGCTGATGTTTTTTTGTTGAAAAATCATAAATACAGTTTTATTTACATTAATCAGTAGTCCATTATCTGAACACCATCTTGCAAATTCTTCTGCAGCGTCGTTTGCGTACCCAACTGATGAGGAAAGTTTGTGTTCAGCTAATATCTGGCTCATGTCATCTGCATATTTTTTGGCTTTTGTATATCTGTGAGAGATATCACTGATAAAAATAATGAATGGTAATGGTGTCAGTGTCGAGCCTTGTGGTACCCCCACGATGATATAGGTAGGCATCGATTTTACTGAGTCTATGCTGACTATTTGATGCCTGTTGCTCAAATAACTAGTAATCCAGTTATTAGCTATTCAGTCTATACAGTTTTTCAATTAGTAGGCTGTGATTGACTGTATCAAATGCTCTGGTCAGGTCGTAAAATATGGCGACTGGAGACTGCATTCCATTCAAATGGTCAATTATGTTGCTGCAGAATTCATCTATTGCTGTAGATTTTTTCTTTCTGAAACCGTGTTGACTCCTAGGTATTAAATTGTACTGTGAGGTAAAATCATTGAGCTTCAAATAATAAGCATTCTCGATCATTTTTGCAATCAAACATTTCTATAATTACTTACTTCCTGCTTTGATCCTTTATTATTGAAATAAATGCTAACCATATACTAAAATCTTCGAAAAGTTCCATTATTAAATAAACAATTTTCCACACCTCTCATGAAACGACTATGTCGAAGTTAGCCTTCAGTTTTTGATAAAACGAATATTTTACTAGACAAAATATAACAGATCTATTAGTTTCTTCTCATGCTATCTCTATTTGTTTAACTAGTGAGGACAGTGTAACTTTTTCTCTCACAAGCGCAAATGGAGGAAAAAACACTTCGCTCCAGTATAAAACATGATTTTTTTTGACACCTCCAGCATGAAATATATTTTCAATAAATACAATAAATAAGCCCATTTTTGAAACACCCACTAATAAAGCTTTTCCCTAGGGAGATCCCTAAGACTAGGGAGGAAAAGTAAATTTCTGCTAGAAAAAACAACTTACAAAACAAAAGTGATAATGTTCTTTTTTGGAATGAGGATTTTCTTTCTTTTGATTTGGCAACGTTGTTGTTTGGAAATGGTTGGTATTTGAGTAATATTGGTTAGTATTTTTTTAAAATTCGAGTTGGAAATGAACATCGAAGGGTTACTTATAACGGATAGGGTGAAAATCAGGAAAAAATGGGAAGAGGAAGGAGTGAATGTACAAAAAGATCTTGAAATTATTAAAAATTGGTCAAAGAGTCAACAACATTTACCAGAAATACCATGTAAGTAAACTTGTTTGATTATATTAACGAGGAGAATGTTTAAAAATAACTCTAATTGATAATAAAAAAAAAACAAGTGTTGTTATATGATAATAAAAATAATATTAATTAAATTTTTTATTAGAAAATGTCTATGACCGGAAAATTCGAAATTTACGGGTTTATTGGGACGAGAAATCGACTGCCAAAATCTTTTTTGATAAAATCATTATTTCGCCTTCAAATAGTGTCATGAAATTTTCGAAAGTCCACTTTTTAGAATCAAAATTTATCCATAATTCGACTAATTGGAAAGATAGAACGTTCTAGTCATCAGCAATCGATTCAGGGGATAATTTTACATATATGAGTAGATTTTCAATCGATATTTCCAAGTATTAACGAAGCTAGCAAAAAGCAATTTATATCGCGAAATATTTCCATAGATGTCGAAGATAATAGTTTAACATCATTATAACGGCTGACAAAGTTTTTGAAAAATACTACTCAAAGAACAGAGACCGTTCACTAAAAAGCAACAGCTACTTCTCGGGCTATATGCCCCGACAGACATTGAATTACACATCTAAGTTAAACGGGGTTGGTATATCTGCAAGATATAACCAACCATTCTGGTTCTTAATTAGAAGGGACAACATCATTTCGGCGTATTTGCGCCTCATGAGTACAAGGTAGATGTCATCCGTCCAGAAGCTCTGAGAGCATGATCCTGAACTGGAGACAACGCTGAAACCATATCAATACATTAACCCCAGTAAAGGGTCATGTCATAACATAAAAAATGCTACAAATTCGTAATAAGGTGTTTTCTGGGACGAGGAAGCGACTGGCACATTCAGTTTTTTGATAAAATCATTATTTCGCCTTCAAATAGTATCATCAAATGCTCGAAAATCCCCTTTCTAAAACTAAAATTACTTATAACTCGACTATTTGGAAAGCTAGAACGTTCTAGTCAACACCAATCAATTCAGGGGAAAATTTTACATACATAAGTGGATTTTGAATGAATATTTACAAGGATTCAGTGTAAAAACATTTATTTCAAAATCGCGACTTATCCTTTTATTGAAGAAAATAATTTGAGAGTGTCGGAGTATATTTTTTTTTTAAATGCAGCTGTGCAAATTTCGAGCGTGATATTTCCGAAAAAAATGACAAAAAATGGATGAAAAATTGTCTTTTTTGGGTAATATAGGCCAAAATATAGTACAGTTCTTACTGGGAGTTATACTCATAGCTCTAAACAGTTTTTTGTGGACAGATTTTAGTTTTGATAATTTTTTTTTAGCCGATAATATGGTGGAATTTTTTTTAACGAACTGCAAGTTTAGTATAGAAAAAACAAAACAAAACATCGAAACGTACTATACGATTAGACCGATGATACCCGAAATCTATAAAAATACCGATCCTTCTCTATTAGAAAATCAAAATGTTTTCAATTGGTCGTAAGTATACCATTGTTCACCCAATTCCGCTGACAACTTTGACATATAACTAGCGCCAACTATAGTTCTTTCGCAATCAGAAGAGATAGTAATAAAACCTAATCATGTATGCAAACTACAGCAGCGGTGGCCCACATGGGCCGGCGGCGACATGGGGTCTAAACTAAATATTTATAAATATAATTCTATAAATGTACGCCTATGGTTTACTAGTTTCCGATAATTTTAATACTCTCTCCTGATGGCGAAACAACTATATTAGAAATATTTCCGTGCATATATTCGCGTCACCGACATGTTCCATAAGTGTTCCACCTCGATTCTATCGTGCGTTTGTTGAACGCTTTTGGATGGATAATAATAAAATTTTTATAAGGGGTTAGTTTATTTATAAATATTCATAACATTTTAAAGGGGGTTATTTTATTATTTGTGAAAATTGTTTCAAACGAGTATAGTTTATTTTTGTTTTCACTGCTGTCATCATTCTGTATTTTTCTTTTTTTCCATAAAATATATGCTAGATACGTCCTACCATTGCCGAAGCTAACTCCTAGTCTACACAGAGCCACATTGATCAAATTTAGAAGAGTTGATGCCGAATTGATAAATTTTACCAAATGGATTTCAATGTTTATGAATGGCATTCACGAAGTTAAAATGCAAGAAGATTTATCTATGGGGGAGATACTTATATGCGATTTGGGAACAATGACAGTGGCGTATCTACCTAAAATTAATCCCATGGTTATTAAAAAAGCAGCCATCGTTTTAGAAGTAAATTTTTTTCACTATTTCATAAATATATACTATTTTTTCTTCTTTTTTTTTAGAAAGTCTGGAGTAACCGAGTGAAAGGTATACACCTAATCAACATCCCCCCTATTGCTGATGTAATATTATCCATCTTAAGATCAGCTTTGAATAAAAAAATTAAAGAAAGAGTAAGTGTTTATTATTATGGTCGGTAAGCGGTAGACATTTTTTTTTAATTTCCAGATGCACGTTCATAGTAAGTTAGTTGAGCTGTATGACCATGTACCAAAGGATATTTTACCATGCGATTATGGTGGAATGGAGAGATCCATGGACGAGTTAAATGGTACGTTTTATTCGAAATATTCATCTCTACACAGTTTGAATCAAAAATATGGTAGAAGAGCTAAAAAGAATGATAAGATAAGATAAATATGGGGATTAAGTGCTTCTAAGAGCTTCTCCACTACGACCTTTGCAGATCTATTGTGTATGCCCTCCTGTTATTCTAGAGTTCCTTGTCTTGACCCGTCCTTATTACTAGTCGGATGGCAAACCTCAGGTCCTCCATATATTGAACGGGTTGTGGTTTTTCCTTTCCTATCGTTGAAAACCTCAACCTAGTCAGGCCTTCACAGTAGCACAGTATGTGTACTGGGGTTTCCTCATCTTCTTGGCAAAACCTACATATGTTTGTTTCTGCCAATCCGATGTTGTTCATGTGTTTGTTAAGTCCACAATGCCCTGTCAGGAACCCAACCAGGATCCTGATTGTTTTTCTATTCTGGCTCAGTAGATACTCCGTGAATTTTGGCGAGGGTTCCTTGATGAACTCTTTGGCCTGCCTCATTTTTAGCGCCTTGTTCCACCATTCTCGAGAATGAGTTTTTTATCCAAGTGCTGCTATTTGTTTTTTGTAGCGCTTTCGCTATGCCACAGAAAGGTTCTGGGCCAATAGAAGCACAACGTGCCTCTTCTCGGACTAGTGCCTCTTCATTGCCCTTGTGATCTGAGTGGCCTGGTACCCAGGCTACGGACAGTCTATTACGACTGCCCAGTTCTTGTGGCGTCTCCGAGCAGTCCCAAATAAGTTTGGAATTTATCTGCATGGAGTTGATTGCTTTTATAGCCGCCTGGCTGTCGGAGTATATGGCAATGGTCTTTTCCTCAAACTCTTGCCTTAATAGCTGTAACTTCTGCCTGGAATACTAAGTGGGTTAGCTATTTCTGCGGACCACTGTATCGTTAAAATGATTTACAAGAAAAAATTCATATAAAGTACCTACTATCATTATTTTTATGACTTTTATTATCTAGAAAGTTTGTGGTATGAACTCCTAGGACACCCTATGTATATAGAGGAAGGAAAATCTCTCGATTTTTCCAAAATTTAAGGTTTCTACGAGCAATTATTGGATCAGAAGTGGGATATCAGCAGAAAAAAGCAAAAATTAATTGATTTATTTTATTTGTTTGTCGTTTTTTTCCAGAATTGTGGAAGCACAAATTAATCGAGTATAAAGAACGATTTTTACAGCTGGAGAATATGAAAATTAACGAGAAACTTCGAGCAGCTCCAATGAAAAATTCAGATATTTTAGGGTACTATGGTAATTTCAAGAAAATCGGCATCGACTAGAAAATTTCAAATACTAAATTATGAAATACTGAAATATAAACAAGTATACCTTTTTTTATTCAATATTATTAATTTATTCTATTATATATATATTATCAATAACCCAAATACCATTTTTCAATGGTGTAGGGTAAAACATTTCATTATATAACATTCTTCTTATATTTGGCAATAATATGTGGTAATGTCTTCGTGACCTCATTCCAAGATTTTCCCTTTTCTTGCAGAATTTTTCTAACGCCGCTCTCCCATGTTTCTCTCGGTCTCCCACGTTTTCTCTTATTCGGTTTTCTTGCCTCACATACTTTCTTAACTTGACTGTAATTTGACATTCTTTGAAAGTGCCCCCACCATCCCAATTGTCTTGTTTGAATTTATTGTCGATTCTATTTCTAGATCCTTGCTTATTTTTGTGTTTCTTACTGTAACGTTTATTCTAATTTATATTTACAATTAATTTATATTTACAGATTTATATGTAATTCAGTCCTTATTTAATAATTTATCTAATACACTAAACACACTAATTATAATTTATGAGAGTCACTTAATAAACACTTTATCGAGGCGCGATTACTTTCCTTCGGTATCAACACCGACTGATTGACTAATTGCCTGCAGCGATGCTCGTGGCCTATTTATACTCGCACGCCGTAATTCTAGAAATCTATCCACGTTCTGGCGGGTGCACTGGATATTCTCGATGTTTCGTATTTTGGATGCTTCTCGAAAATTGGGCGGAGGAGCCATAGTCGTCTCATACGGGGATTTCACTGGGGGCACTAAGTGAGCATATTAATGCAGTAGCTCGCGTAACATTACTTTTTCTGTTCCTTTAACTCTTCTGAGATATTTCATTTCCACTGCTTGAATTTTGCTCTTCTGTCTGCCTGTCAGTGTCCATGATTCACAATCAAACGACAGAATTGGTCTATATAGTCTTAAATACATTTCCTAGTTCATTGCATAGTACAACTTTAGTGTTTTTTGCACTCTGTCGTTTTCTTGTCTCCCGTTCTCTTGTAGCTCTACACCTAGATATTTGAAGCTTGTTATTTGTTCAATTATAACATTGTCTATTTTTATGTGCATGTTTTTGGGTTCGCTTCCTACTACCATAACTTTCGTTTTGTTTTTATTTAATTTCATCCCATATTGTTCCATGGCATCATTTCAAATCTCCGGGTTCTTTTGTAATTCTTCATATTTTTCGGCCACATGACTATATCATCTGAAAATGCTCCTTCTGACACTTTTACCATTTCCATATATCTATATCCGACCTTCAATTTTTTAACTTTTACTCTCTTTTAACTCGTCTTCGACTCGGGATAATTTTCAAAATATTCATGAGCTTGAAAAAATGTCCGGATTTAATTTGACCTCGTGTGGTAACCGGTAAGAAAATTCCACACCAAATTGTGTTTGAAAATCAAATAATTAAAATTTATTTTTCGATTTCCAACAATTTCCAATTTTTTCTAATATAAGACATAATAAATTTGATATTTAAATAAATAAAAATACGTCTTTTCCTTTTGCTGCATTATCTTTATTTTTAACTTTGGCTGGTCAACTGCGATAACAAACAAGGTCAGTAGAGTTTTTCTACACGTCATATGCTTCATCTCTCTCGTGTAACGAAACGTGACGCTTCCTTTTAGGGGGTAAATTGGAGAAAAAATTATTGTGCAAACTGTACCATGTAACATATCAAATGGAAGAGCTTGTTGCGAGTGCTTCAAATATATATTTTTTGTAATTTTGAAATAAATAGTTTCAAAGTTATTCAAAAAAATAGATGAAAATTAAAATAAAAAATAGAAATAATATATGGATAACGTATTTATCATCTGGTTTTAATTATAATTGATTTGTTTCTATCTTGGTAAATTGATGAAAGTATAGTTTGTAAACATGTTGTTTTTGTGAATAAAAATATTAATAGTGGATTATGCAGAATTAAAAACAAACTAAATATTCATTAATTACGTCGAGTCATTAAACAAACAGATTTTTTTACATTTACAAGTAGATTAATCAAAACTGAACGAGGTCGTTTACTTTGGTCATATTTAACTTTCTAATTTAAATTTAAGTCCACTATATCACATTTCACGAGAATTCTATTTTATACCTAGTTTGTATCACTAATATCATAAACAAATTTACAAAAAGTTGTTTTGAGAATAATTTCAAGCGAATAAATTACTAATCCTTTTATAACCTTATATAACTCAATAAAATAAAATTTTTTTTGCTCAAATATTGTTTTTTTTTTAAATATGATATGATTTCTTTAACTGCCTTATTAGCTGCTACTAGCTCTGCCTCAGTTGTTGATGTAGCAGTCAACTGTTGCCTTTGGCTTATCCATGAAACTGCACCTCCTGCATATGTAACTACAACACCTGAAGTGGAACGACCAGTTTTATTGCAGCCTCCAAAATTTGCATCACTGTAGCAATCTAACTTGGTACTTCCATCTGATCTGTAACATATTCCAAAAGTAAGTGTACCTTTTAGGTACCGAAATACCCTTTTTAGTCTTGCTACATCTTCTGTGCTTGAGCATTCTAGAGCTCTTGACAGTATACTAACAGTGTAGGCTAAATCTGGTCTAGTGCCAACCATTAAGTACATCAATGACCCTACAGCTTCTCTGTATGGAAAGTTATGAGTTTTATCACTACTTTCTTGATCATATGCTCCTAACTTTACCATAAGCGTTGACACTGGTTTGCATTGACTTAAATTAAAACGGTCTAATAGCTTTCTTGCATATGCATGTTGAGAAATTTTAATTGAACCGTCTTCAAAATGTGCAATTTCAAAACCTAGGAAGTATGACGCTGGTTTAACAGCAATTTCAAATTCATTCTTCAGCTCATTCAGGAAGAATTCCGCCTCTTTCGGATCATTAGCCATTACCAACCCATCGTCCACAGACAATGCCACCATTAGTTTTTGATTCTGACAACCTCTTATATACAGACATGAATCAGCTTCGCTCGCTTTAAATACTGCTGTTTTGAGAAAAGTGTTGAACCTTTTATTCCAATATCTTGGAGCCTGGCGGAGCCCATATAAACTCCGTAAGAGCTTACATACTTTCTTGGTCCTATCAGTATAGCCCTCCGGCTGCTCCATATATATGTCTTCATCCAGTTCACCATATAAAAAGGTTGTGCACACATCAAACTGTATAAGGTTTATCTTTTCTGTGACTGCAATGCTTAACATCGTGGTTAGTTTAGCCACTGGGATGAAAGTCTCATTAAAATCCACTCCATATTTCTGGCTGAAACCTTTTATAACAAGTCTTGCCTTATACTTTGTACCATCTGGATTTATCTTAACTCTAAATACCCATTTAGATGGTATCACTCTGGATCCTTTAGGTAGACTTGTAAGTTCCCAAGTATGGTTTTCTTTTAAGGATTTTATTTCACTGTCCATTGCCTTCTGCCAATGTTCTTTATTCTCTCCACTTAGAGCGTCTTCATAAGTTTCAGGTGTGGTGACTTGAAAAACAGTTTTTTCACCAAACAATACGTAATCTTTTAAGTGTGCCGGTTTGGACAACAGTGAATTTTCGCTTGCCCCTGCTTCTGGCTCAGACTCATCACTGCCAGACTCTTCTTCAGATTCTGATTCATCTTCTTGAGAATTGTCCCTCTCATTAGACACGTCTTGATCGGATTGCTTTCCCTCAGTTTGAACCTCTATGTCTTTTAATGGCAACTTCACATATTCGCACGGATTTAACTTTTCTTCAAATATGACATCTCTACTAAGAATATATACTTCTTAAAATCTATATAATACAAAGCATGTTGGATAATTGCTCTGACATGCTTTTGTTTCTGTTTCTAGATAAAGTAAAAAAGATCTTTAAAATTAAAATAAAATAAAATTTAAAAAAAATAAATAAAAAATAAAAAAAATAAATCAAATATCGTCACAATATATTTTATTCAAATAATAAAAACTTTACAAATAACACATGGCGCAGTCAGTTAACTGTCTCTGAATTGAATTAAATAATAATTAAAATGTCAGACGAAGATAAAAATATACTATTATTATTGGGTTCTGCGATACATAATTCAATTTTTGAGATTGCTACAAAGATAATTAGAAAAATTGTCCTGGATTTATTGTAATTAGTTTTTATTTTCTACAATAAATATGTTTTTAACAAATTTTCTACAATATTTTATTTATAAAAACCCCTTATCATACAAGACGTCCAATATCTTGGAAACTGTCGTGGGACAGCCTGTATAAAAAACGGTATACAAGATATAACACTAATATTTTATTGAATATTATTAATTATTTTTTAAAGATAAACAAGATGGTATTGTTTATATCCAGTAGCAGTTAATTTCAGTGTACATATTCTAACTATAAAGATTGAGTGAAGGTTCCAGTTTTTATTGAAGAACTTCAAGATGAGTACGCAAAAATATTTGAAAAGGGAAGATTACGAAATTTATAAGTTGGGTGTAGATGAAAAGAACATTCTGTCAGAAATTGAAGAAATAAAATGTTCGTATAAATAGCACGAACATTTACCGGAACATCCTTGTAAGTGTAAAATGTGTCCTTTTCTATTTTGTTTTCAAATTTTTTTGTTAATTTTTTATTTCCAGCTGATGTAATAATAAGAAATTTTTTGGTTATCAACAAACTTGATTTGGATAAAACCAAACATTCACTTGAAAAGTACTACAAGTTAAGAACTGTTATACCAGACATTTTCAGGACTCTTCCTTGGGAAAAGGACGTGGAACATAATGTTAAACTTTTGTAAGTATTCATAGGAAAACTCAATGAACTAGACGAGAACAACATCGTCTCCTTACTGTGAGTTCCAGAACACAATGGAATAGAAGGAAATGAAATTGCAAAGAAAGGAGCTGAAATACCCTTTTGCGAAATCAGCCCTGAGGTAATATTGGAAAAAATAGGCAACGTCGAAAAGAACTGACCATTGGAAAGATCTAGTCGGGCTAGGACAATCAAACATACACCTGGGAAACCTTTAACCAGATGAGAACAAATGAATGGCTAAGCCAGAGTTTTGACAGGTGTCACCTGAATGGGCACCTCAAAGGGTTCAAATTAGTGAAGCAAGAAAAATGTAGATTTTGTGGAATGGGAGGAATACATACATGTTCCTATGGCACACAACCTAGTAGAGAAGTGGATAGAAGAGGGACCTAAGCACCAGGAAATAGGTTTAAGAGAACTACTGAGACTTTCCTCAGGAGCAAAGTAGAAGGAAGGGGACTCAATAGATCTTAGACTGTATTGCACAAAAGATCAAATCTAATATGTTTTCAGTACAATGTGCCCGTTGCCGAAGCTGACTCCAAATTTGCAAAGAATAATGCTCTCGAGGTTCACTGACGTGGAATATTCTGAGCATTTTGACTTCAACAAACTATTGGCTGATTACATCCACATTAAAGAACGAATACTTTGGGAAGATATTTCACTTGGCGAGATACACGTTATAGGTTATAAAAACGCAAAGAAGGAATATTTGGAGAAAATACTCGACAAAGAGGTTAAAAAGATCAATTTTATTAAAGAGGTGAGAAAAGTATTTTTGGGGATCCATAATTTTTTTTCTTGTAAATTTTTCAGGAAATTTGGAATCATGATATTAAGGAAATTCATGTTTTGATGTATTTTCAATAACTTAGACAAAACCTTCTGCATCAATTGAGCATCTCGAACAAAAACAGTCTAAATATATTTTCTAAAGGTACAGAATTCATTTTTTTTCAGTTCTACGTCCACGAAACGTTGGAGGATTTGTATAAATATGTTCCCAAAAATTTACTACCCAGAGACTTCGGAGGTGAAGAGAAACCGTACAATGAACTGCTTGATAGGTTAAAAATAGACTAGATCAGTGTATATGTTACCGGCAAAGTTTCCAATCCGACATTGTATAGAATTCTTAGGTATAGTATAGAATTCCTAAAACTACCAGACATTGTATGAAATATATATCTCCTAGGCATTTTATAGAATATCGATTTACTAGTCGGCAATGTACGGAACAGCCCAGGCACTTTAACTGAATCTTTCTACCATTTCCCATATTATCTACTTCCATTCCAGAAGCTTCGTCTCTTCTATAAAAGCCACTAGTTTGACTGGAGGGATTTTCAGTAGTTGTACCTAATGGTTGTATTATTTCCTCTCCAAAGTGCTTCGGTCTGAGTCCTTGTAAGTTCTCACAGAAGCAGAGTATGTGAGTAGGTGTTTCATCATAGAGTTCACATTTTCTGCACATAGATTCACTAACTTTGCCAATTTTGTGCTGATGTTTCCTCAGGGTGCAGTGTCCAGTCACCAGGTCAGTAAAAGTGTCTTCAAATGTCTTTTATCCAATTTCAATAGCTTGGTTGTTGAGAGTTCCTTGCCTACCTTGTTCAGCAAACTCTTTGTATGGAGGTGCCTTTGTGTCAACCTTCATTTGAGTTGGTGTTTCCTATCTAGCCAGTTCCCGATTTCCCCTATTAGGCAATCTTTCGTGATTCCACAAAACGATTCTGGACCTATGAAGTCTCCTTTAGAGCCTTCTTAAGCTAACTGGTCCGCCATTTCATTTCCTGCAATTCCCTCAGGTGACGACACTTTGACACTTTGTTGTCCCTTGCCAGCCTGTGTAAAGGGATTCTTTGTTCTATATTTTTTATTTCACACCTTTCCTAATATTACACAGGGATTCTGTAAAATTCCTAGAATGCCTGGAATGGAAAGTAGTTACAAAATTTTCGAAAAAACTTAAATTTAACATTAAGTAGTAATAGTAAATACAAAAGTAAAACTTAATTTATAAAAAGCAGGGCAAGAGAGAATTTTTTAAAGCCAGTCGTTTACAATACAGCACCGAATCAACCTGGTGGCGAGGCTGAAGAATTTAGACTATAGTGTCCCCAAGGAAGCGTGCTAAACATGCCCGGTATTAAATAGCGTTTATCATCATGAAAACTTGGGCTAATTTTTTATTGTTCTATACTAAAAACTTTATGTGCGTATGCCCGAATACATCGTTGGATTTATGATTGTATTTTAAAATCTTTTAAACGCCATTCCCTACTTCTAATTTATTTAAATTAACTTCTAGAGAAGCAACTCTAGACAAAACAGCCCCAGAATCTCTTTCTTGAAAATCAGCCAATTTTGGTAAAATTTTGTCCCTAACATAATCATCAAACCAGCTACATAAATCGGTAGACTGATCTATAACAACATTTTTGGTATTGAAATAATATAAATCTAATTTTTCCTCATCCCCAATATCCCACAAAACGTAGTACATATTTACTTTAATAATATGAAATGAAGTGAGACGAGTTTTGATTTTTTGTTTAAAAATTATAAAGGCATTGTCCAAAAATTCCTTATGCGACAAGTTTATAATTATCCCCGTTTTAATTCTGCTAGACTTCTGCTTGACTTGCTAGACAACCAAAAACTTAAATGGTTTGGTCATTTAGTAAGAATGAACAACAGGCCAGTAAAAGATGTTTGGGAAGCGCGAGCAACTACAAAAAGGAAGAGAGGAAGGCCAAAGAAAACTTGGACTCAAGTGGTTGCTGAAATATTGGAAAAAAGAGGGAAAAGTTGGGAAGAAGCCAAAAAGATGGCAAAAAAAAGAAACAATGGAGGAATTTTATATATGGAAAGGAGAAATAGATTTCCACCCTTCGGGTATAAAAAGGGTTTAGATTATAAATATATATATATAATTCTGCTAGAAAAACTCGACGCAATATTCTGCCATTTAACTCTACTACGCAATTCGGAATTTAAACCTAACCCTACATGTCTATTTAAAATTAATTTACGAAAATGTTTAAAGTGACCTATATTTGTTTCTTAATCCAATATCTAAATTTTTATCTTTAATACATTTATTACAAACTCTAATTTGTTTATTCAATCGGTTTAATCAGACTTCAGCATCTCTTGCAGTAAATTTATTAAACAAAATTTTGTGCAGTTTCCTAATAACTACCAGCAAATCATCGGAACGCTTGATTACAGACATGGCTTTAAAAAAAATCACTTACTCTCTCTCTCTCTTAGTTTTCGATTATTTCAAAGGAATTGGCTGGCTGTTTCTTTCCCACGTTGATTATTCCTTTGAAGACCAGGGACACCAGGACACCACAGCGTGTTTCACTTCCAACAGCAGACAATCTCCAAAACGTCCTTTTGTTATCTTTGCTCCAATAATTTTTTGAGGTGCATCTACAATGCTATGTCTTTCAGCTTTATTATAGGTTTTCATCCTACAATTATTGATACTTGGTTCAATGCATTTAAATCCATCTACAAAGAAAAGCAATTGAGCAAACATTCAAATGCAAACACACACAGCTATAAACAAGAGATTGCGAAACATTTAAATAATTCACCTATTTTGTTGTTTGTAGCGTCCACTAATTTAAACTTGCTGCTGCTGCTGCTGTTGCTGCTGCTGCTGTTGACGAACTGTGAGTTGTACGGACGAAGCAATCGCAGTAGGTGGTGGTCGAAAATTGAAAGTATCTCCGGCTTGGGTTTGCCTATTTATGTATCTTCCTCGCCGTGTGCAAAACACGCGTTGATTTAGATAGTGAGTTTTGGCATTGGTTATTGCGGTTTGAGTTCCTGTTGTTGTATCAAGTAATCTTCTTATCTTAAGATTGTAAATTTTCGTTTGATTTAGATAGTGAGTTTTTGCTGTGTGATTTCCTGTTGTATTAAGTAAACTTCTTAACTTAAGATTGTTTTTGCGTTTGAAAATTAGATTGTAACTTCCTGTTAGAATGGGTATTGTAGATAAAAACTTCTTATCTCCAGGCGTTATTCTTGGGAATTTTTCATAAAAACCATTATTTGCAAGTTGTAACGGGAAATGTTGCTTTTAGTTGGGCGCCAATTTGTAACGGTAAATGTCTGTACCCCACAGGGCACCAGCTCGAAAGGCTCCGGCTAGAGACTCCTCTCAAGGGTGATTCGACCCCAAGTTTATGCTGCACAAGTGCTACAGGAAGGTTGTAAAAGTTGAGGGCGCCACTACCTTTTTGACGATAAAAAGCGCTAAGAAAAAACTAAGGCGGAAAAGGTAGAAATGCCTTGTAAAATTTAAATGAAAGTTAAAAAATAAAAAAGTTACTAAAAATCACCCCGGGCGATATCTCCCTCAACTTTTAGAGTTGAGGATTTTAAAAAAATGAAAGAGAGTTAAAACAAATTTTTAATTGATTCTGCCACAGGAAATGAACAACGGAATTTAATAGAGGAATTTGTACTTTTATAGGTACTTAGCTTAGATGAAGTGGTTTCCTGGAGAAGAAGTCAGGTCTTGATCTGAACTGATGTGTTCTGTTCTAGGGCGGTATTTTGGGGTTCTATCCTTGGCTTTATATCCTCGGGTTGTATCCTAGGCTATATTCTTGGGTTTAATCCTAGCCTAGGGTTATATTCTTGGGTTTATATCCTCGGCGTTTTATTCTAGCCTAGGGTTGTATTCTCGGGTTGTATCCTAGCCTAGGGGCTGTGCTTACCTAGAAGTACAAGTGGATCAGGGATATGTAGGAACTTGAATGTAATGGCACATTATGTTGGTCAGCTTTTCAGGTTAAAGAAAAGGAAGGCAGTTATTTGAAAGTCAAAAAATTGATTTAGTTTACTGAAAGCTTTCCAACATTATATGTCCCATGTTAAAACAGTAAAAATAGCAATTATCGGCTAAATTAAAAAAAAAATGTACTAATGATCCGGAAGAAACTAATAGTAGCAAAAAGTTATTTATTTAGTTATATGAAAAATATCGTGCTTAGGAAATATATGAAACCGGCACTGGCGTTACGAAAGAATATTTTATAGGTTAACAGATTATAAAAGTGTTATTTTATAATTAAAAGGGTTATTTCGCAACTGAAAAAGCTTGAAAATGTTTGTATAAAAGTAAAACAGTGAATTATAAGAGAATATTTGGTTTAAAACTACCATATCAGTATAAAAGAACAGTTTATGACCACGTGTTGAATTTAATTTCGTCTATCTCTGTAAAAAAATAAAGAATGCATACGAAAATTATATCAGACAGTACTTCAGAAGAAGCTTATTAATTATAGATTATGATTTTGAACTTACCACAGCAAAATTCATAAGATAGGTACTTAAGATATGAAAGATAGCGGAAGATGATCTCTCCCCTTAGGCGGTCGTTAACAGAAAGGAAAGGGGTGTCTCTCGTGGTGTTGGAAAAAATGGAAGCGTCCGTTGGCAGACGTCAATTGTCTAACGGTCGGGGTTGAAGAGTTTAGGATCACAGAACTTTAATTGGATGTGGCTAGTGACGACGAGCGCTAATTAAAAGGATTTATTCTGTAAAATCGAAACAGGTCGATAGACATGTTACAAAGTTTATTAGAAAAATATACACATTATTGTTACACTACTTTTTATTACATTAAAAAACGTATTCGTTTCAATACACACTTTATTAGTTAACAGACAAATGTAACCCTCAACTTCACAAATACAACCAACTATATCCCGATATCATCTATTTTCGTCCCTCGGTCAGGGTGGCAGGTATCTGAAGGGTAAACCATCCCACAGAGGCGTACTCTCCTTGCAATCGGCCATCCTAATCCAGACTGTCCTCAATCTCCTTCTCTGGTTATTCAGTAATCTTACATATATAACTTCAGAACAAATTGGATAATTCTTTTTTTTTGTGTTCGTTATTGCCACGGCAAGGTTTGTATACAATAAAAAATGTAAACATCGATCAATAACCTGAAGGTTTTTTTTTATTAGTATTTCGGTGACAAGGGCGCATTTACAAAATGACATATCGGCAGAAGTGTTTTCAAATGCATTATTATACATTGGCAATAGGAGAATTCCTCTTGACGCTTCTATTGGCCTTATTTCATTTCCACCAAATTTTTGTCAATTCACAACTTCAAAGGAAGAAGAAAAAAAAGAAAATCACGAATATTGTACATTATAAGGCATTAGAATAGAATATAAGAATAATTTTAAGAATAGTATTTATTTACCACAATTGAGTAAATAAGTGTGTGAAATTATTCATAAAATTCATTTAATTTATTGACAAATAAATGTATTCCAATACTTGTCAATAAACAAATTAATAAGATGAATATATACAGTCGTATTATTTTATTTTAACTTTATTTCAATATATGGTCCTATTGAAAACAGGAGCTATTGTTTATTTTTTTTAATTTTGTCATAAAACAAAGTCTCTATTCAGAAAATATGACGGTACAAAGTTCGCCGGGTCAGCTAGTAAATAAATAAATAAATATGTAAAATAATATCGATACCTGAAAGCAACAGTGAGATAACGCTAAATTCATTGTTTTGAGATAATGGCATTTTTATTTTCTTTAGCGGTAATTAAATAGTTCTATGGCGATTCTTTTGTTTAGGCAAATCGATTTAGATAGAGAACGTTAATAAGCTTTAAGTAAACATCACTCAAATAATTGTTTTTGACACAATGTTAAAGATTTAAAGAAATATTAAAGATATCTCAGTATTGCTCTTAGGCACTTTTGCCCTTCTTTTTTTATGAGATATCTCACTATTGCTTCAAATATGTATCTTTAATTTTTTGTTGTCGCAGTTAAAAGTGCATTAAATAAATGAGTTTACAGATTAATTATTTTATTTTGTAAAAGAAAACATGTACATAATGAATGATTTTTATACTCTGGCGCCCTCATCATCGACATTTTCCTGTTCCCTTAGATTTAAAAAAAATTGGCGATGCCTTTATGGAATAATTCCACTTTCACACAATGAAATAAGATCTTTCAACTTATTTTCTGGTATTCGAGGTTGTTCACTATAGGCGGGTTTTAATTCGATGGACTCGCATGTTCTCCTACGTCCCCTTAGACGATATAACGTTAATAGATTTGCTGAAGTGTGTTTCCGAGTAAGAAGTCTTATATTTTATTAGGCCTGGTTCGTTTATATTCACTTGAACCATCTTTACATTTTGCCAAAGGCATTTCTCCCCGTCATTATTAATATTAAAGTTTTTACCCGTTTGGTCACATACTTTTTTCCAGTCTATAAAATTTCCAGTCTCCATTTCTTTCACAATATACAGAGGCACGTCGCATTATCGTGGCTAACTCTGACGGGACGAAAATTCGTTTCTTTTCCTTCTCAATGCAGGCATGAACAATTTCGCCTTCATTTTCGGTATGTCCGATGATAAGGTATTTTTAAAGCATATAAGTACATGCAAAACATAAATTTATTCTTATTTGGTGCAGTACAATTGTCGCTGTAAAATATTACTTCCTTTTTACCCTGACAGTGATCTTTTAAAAAGGTATAGACACCAACAGTTACTATTTCAATGGCGCCTCTTTTGGCAACACTTTCGTTCCATAAAAAATAGCAAAGACTTATAGACAGTACAATTATAGGCGTTTAATTTACTTTTATAAAAAAATGTCGAAATATTTCCATTTGGAAGTGGCATCACTGCTTGTAAATCAAAGGTAGCTAGTACTACATCCTTTTCAAGCATGAAGTGGATTTTGTCTTTCTTTTTCCAAGCGTAACTTGAGTACATTTTCTTTGTGTGTATCGTATTCATTCTTTTTCAACGCCTTTTCATTCTCAGAACTATGCTTTTCGTAGATGACACAAAATGGACATTGATCTTTTTTTGGTTGAAAGAACGAAATATTGAATTTAGTGTTAAATATCTTTTTGTACACTGATTCTTGTACGAATGGTTTTTGATCCTGCTCACACTTTTCTTTATAACATTAATGATACACTTAATGAACTATTTATAAACTCTTTCTCAGTTCTAGCCCGGCAATACTGAGATTTAACTCGAGGAAAGCTGTTGATGTGGTCTTCCACATTTCTAATCATATTATTAGAGGTCTTATTGCTACTTTATCTCGTGCCTCTCAATTCCTTTTCTAAAAACCCATCTGGTGCCTTTTTTATTGCAGTACTTATAGTATTGATACGAATATCCAATGTTGCCATAAAAAAAATTTACAAACCCGAACATCTGTATTGTTAACTTCAAAATAATACCCATGGTTTTTTTTCTACGCTTTGGGTCTTGTTCCTGCAAATTTTGTGTTGCCGCTTTTGGTGCTTTTGGTACTCTTGACCCGAATTTATTTTTTGCTTTTTTATATTTCTCTTCCAAGTATTTTCTTCCTTTATTCGTTGTTTTCTTGTTTCCTTTTTTGTGTTAATTTTTTCTTCAATATTATCTTCATTATTATCGCTGCTACTGCTGTTACTGTTATCTTCCCTATGAGGGATAAAATCAGGATCTTTATTATTAGAAGATTCTATTTCTTGTAATAATTCATTTCCAGATTCATCATGTAGTTCTTGCAAAGGTATAGCCTGTCCTTCATTTGGCGGTAAAACATCCTTGTATCCAATTGGTGAAAAACACACCATGCATTCTAAATAATATCATTATTATAACCATTAATAAGTTTAGATGCCAATCAAAGTATAAAAAATTTATATACCTACCTGATAAACAATCAGTAATGATTTCCATCCCCATAATATTAACTTCTATTAAAAGGCTGCCTATTTTGTAATTCATGCAAAGTTACATGGTTTAATAATTCTTGAACCACTACTAAATCTAAGGGTAAAACGTCATTGTATTCGCCTTGTAAACTTTGTAAACATCTTTGTACTGCTTAAAAAACATAACACATAACTTTAAAAGAGTTGCAAACTCAATTACTACTTCCATTATAACAAACACTCTCCGTATCTGCTTCGTTTTTTGGTTCTTGGGAATTAACTTCTAATGAGCTACACTACTACCTTCACCAATGTTTGTTTCACTTGTTGTTTCTCTGAAATAGAATGAGTAATTACAAGGGAACATGAAATTATTACCAACAAACAATGAACTAATTATCAAAATAAGGTGGCAGAAAACCTCATTTTTGTAATTATTTATTTATAAAATAAAAAATGAATGGATACTAACCTGTTTGTACTTCACCAAGAACTAGAGCACAAAGTCGTTTTCCTCTTGAGCTCATGCATGCATGTGTTTGGATCTACCAAGAACATCATGTACTACTTGATTATTCCAACAGACACTTATCTTCTCAAGTGTTTGGATCTACCAAGAGTATCATGTATTACCTGGTTATTCCAACAGACACTTATTTTCTTAAGTGTTTGGATCTACTAAAAACACCATTTACTACTTGATTATTCCAACAGACAGTTATTTTCTCAAGTCCAAAATTTCCTTTTCGTCCTCGGATATCCGATGATGATTGTGGTTCGCTTGACTAACAAGTTAAAGATCATTTAACTTGTAACAGGAGATCCTGTTTCTCTGCCCAAAATAATTCCTTTGGCTTATAAATTACCTATTTTAGTACCTCTTGAGTCATCTAACGGCGAGGCCTAAGAACGCATTTAACTATAATGTCGACGCACGTTAGATTCCTTACTTATGTTCTCATATCTTTTCTGAGAGGGCATTGTTAAAGATTTAAAACATCCGAAAATTGTCAGAAATGATGTGCGCAGGAAAGTTTGTTGGAAAAAAGGAACCATTTTGGAGACAAGCGTTCTCTTGATTGTCTAAAAAAGACAATTATAATGTGAGTTGTGTCGAAGGAAATTCTAAGTGAGTCAATACCTTTTTATAAATTAATAATGATTGTCGTGTATATATCTTTGAAATGTTTGTGGGATGACTCTGTCATTCAAAATTAATTGCTTTCGCCGACAGCACTTGTTGCTTGTAGAAGCTTCTAAAAATTCCTGTGTCTTTTTAGATTGCAACAACTTTACATTCTACAATCAACTTGATTCAACTAGCAACTTGATTTGAAAATCAACTAGATTCGAAAATCAATTCAGTTCGATTCTCTACTTCCGACACTACGTTATACTTGCTTTAACAAGTATGGATCATATTATGTCCAGTACTTTGTTGACATAAAATTCGTTTCTCTTCTCCATTTGAGAATACGAAAACCATTTATAGATGCATAAGCCGATATATCTTTCTAATCTTTGATTCATCATACCGTTGTAGAACCTTTAGCATTGAACTAATTTCCCTAGAAACCTCATTAATTTGTGTATTTAATGTACAACGTCCAAGGGCCATATTTGTAAAATAGTAGGGACCAAGTCGACTTTAAGTAGGATATTCTTCATTAGATTGTTAAGTTACTTTTCCGATTTTTATTTAATGATCATCTAAGTGCCTATAAAAAACCATATACTCTGTTTTTCGTCATTTTAGCAGGGTGAATTATATTATTTCAATTGACAAATGACGTGGCGCTCAAACAAGTTATATGCCAGACAAATTTTTATTATCTAAGTGTTATACAACATTTAGGCGAAAATTCACGGCCCATTGTTTTACCTAGAGCTTAGTCGAAGGCATATCGTAAGTAACACTAGAATTATTCTTTTATCACTATCTATATCTGGTTATGTTACAAACTTCATCTGTTTTACCTAAATCCTGTAAATCATAAGAAATTCTATCGCTTGTAAACATAATTTTCTATCTACCTGATTTATGTTCCCAAAATTCACCATATCGATGATTAATTAATTCGATAACCCATTTTTAACATTATTTAATTTGTAAAGTACATTTCACAATATTTCGTTGACTCGGTATCTGATTTAGAAAACTTTATAAATCCCGCATTGTACAGTAAACAGTAACAGATCCGTAGTCGGTAAAATTAAGATACTAAAACTAATTATTATTTCACGAGCCCAACATCTCAGTTGTAAAATAATGATACTATTGAGCATTATCTTCTCGAAGAAACGAGTACGATACGATACTGTGCTGTTGTTATCGGATTATCGACTACCTGCTGTGAGTTTTTCTCTTGAATAAATCATGTTGGCGTAAAGTTAAAACGAAATATCTTGGAATTGAGTGTGCATAGTTATTTGAGGTTGATTCAAATAGACAAACCCTAAAACAAAAATTACAGTAACCTTTGCCTAAAATAACATTATTCGACAAGTGAGCATCGTCAATTACAAACGCATTTACATTTCCCATAAAGCTATTAAACCATAGAGTTAACAAAAGCAATATAACTTATCATTAACTTGTCAACAATTGATTTTTACTAGTGTTCATGAACTCAACCTTTATAGTGTACTTTTCAAGTATACCCTTTTCATGAACATGGGATATCAAATACGTTCCAATTCCGGCTGCAAGTTTTTTGGTAACTCATTATATTTATAGTAGGTAGTGTTTTTAAAAAAGTACACGTGTCCATCAATGTACTATAATGCTCCTGTAATATCTGTTGGTAGCCCAGGACTTTAATTTGAGGTATCACTCTAGCACAAAAAATAAGGAAAAAGTTGCGATAAGGTTGTTTTAACAACGTATTCATCATTCGCATTTTGAACTACACTACATAGTCAAATTTTAGTAAAATCGGAGACTTTGGTCGTTTTCTCGCTAACGGACCTCTTGGTTAAGAGTGAATAGTGATTGTAGTGATCTATGGAGACAGTTGGTGTTGTTAAATCTCTTATCGCAGTTTGATTTTGGGGAATTTTAGATCTGTGTGTGATAAGGAAAATTTTGATGTATTTGTATTGCATTTGCCTCAAGAAACACCATGCAGGTTTTCTTTATGCGACCAAATGCCTTTTCGGCATCAATAAAGCTGTATATCTGCTCCCAAAACCCATGTAGCCAATCGGACTTCAGATTCCTGATCTATGGATCGAACGGATTAATGTGATGTCACTCTAGCCACAAAAATATTTCCAACAAGCCGTTTTGACATCGTATTCATCATTAGCATATTGAACTATACTACATAGTCAAATTTTAGTAAAATCGGAGGCTTTGACCGTTTTCTCGCTAACGGACCTCTTGGTTGAGAAGATTCAAACAACTGCCTTCCTTTTTTTAACCTGAAAAGCTGACCAACATAATGTGCCCATTACATTCAAGTTCCTATATATCCCTGATCCACCTGTTCTTCCAGGTAAACACAGCCCCTAGGCTAGGATACAGCCCTAGACCAGGACACAGCTGCTAGGATACCGTTCTAATCAAGACATCTCGATCTACCTATCTTCTTCGAGATCTAGTCTCCATCTTCTCAAGACTTCGTAGAGGCAAGACCTACCTACCTTTTCCGGAAACAACCACTCCATAAGCTAAGTACCTATAAAAGTACAAGTCTTCACATTTGTTCCATTTCATGTGGCAGAAGAATAAATATAAATTTGTTTTAAATCCTATTTTTTTATTTTTTTCTAACTGTTTGCTTTCTGTTTAAACTTTTATTTAAATTCTACAAGGCGTTTTACCTTTTTCGCCTTAGTTTGTTAGTACTTTTTATCGACTTCAAAAAGGTAGTGGCGCCTTCAATTTTTACAAACTGTCTGTTATCCTTGTGCGACATAAACTTGCGGTCGAATCACCCTTGAGAGGAATCTCTAGCCGGAGCCTTTCAAGCTGGGGCGTTTACCGTTACATCTTTTTCTGGTACAGCTAACCTTCTTGGCTCTCCATTCTTCAATAGGATCTGGATGTTAACATCAGCTTCGATAATCTTATCTGGATAATATTCTTTTATGAGTTTCTTTGATTCTTCCCGATTTTTTTTCATTTTTTATGTGACACATCTACTATATGAGTTTCTCTATCAGCTTCTTCGTCTATTGTTGTTTTCCACAAAAAATTCTGCTTTTCCTTCTTAAAAACAACTATTTCACCATCTACTTGAGCTAAAACATCATTTCCCACAATCGCCAAGAAGTTTGACGCTTCAGCAGGGATAACATGGATTTTCAGAAGTAACTCCTCTCCATTAATGAAGACATTTCTATTGAAAGATCCAATTGTCATTACTCTGTTTGACCCAATACCTGTAAGAGTGATAAATTCTTCATTTATTTCTATATCTTTCACTATATCACTTCCTGTATCCAGAAGTGCTATGAATATTCAATTTAATACTATTTTTCGGAACCATCTTAACTATCGTCAAATTTTTTTTTGGTTTTTCATTAAATAGTGGAATTAATTATAAAAAGTTAGTTTAATTTAAAAAAGTAATATTTTCAGTACATTTTAGAACTTGCTTTCCATTACCAAACATGACGGAAAATTCATAGAGGGTAATGCTGGCCAAATAGAACCCTGATAACAATTCTGATCTGAGTATCCAAAAAGTAACAGCATTGGCGTACAATATTTTCCCAGAAATCAGAATGTGGGAAGATCTTACACTTGGTGACAAGTTCGTTGTAGATTTTAAGGGTATTGCATTACAACACGCTACAAAAAACACCCCTAAAGAGTTGAAAAAAGCAGTATTTGTTATAAAAGTAAGTTACTTAATTAGTTTTCAACTAAAACTGGAAAATCCTACAAAATCAAACTTAAGATGTTTTTATTTGTGTAATTTGATTCGATGCAAAAAAATTAAATCTATTCACTTATCTCGAGAAAATGCAAAATGCCATAGACTGTTAATAAAAAAGTGAAAAATCAAAATTTCTTAACTTTCTCCAACAAGGATCTTTTTTAAATCCTTTCGAGAAAAGCTTTAAAAAGTGTGCGAGGGACCGCCAACTGTCTCGAAGTATGCTAGGGTAGTGATTCCGAGGCGGGGGTAACGGCGAGTTTGAGGTGGGTTTGGTTGGTAGGCATCCCCTTGGGGATGAGTCCAACACTGTTTGGGTCCTGAACCCATTCGAACATGAGTTTCCCATCTCGGCCCGAAAAAAAAAGACAGGTGTTATAGTTGTTCCAATCTGGTTTTCTTATGGGGCTCACCTCAGGTTTGCCTAGTTCTAACTTGAATGTTATGGTGCTATGATCGGAGAAAGATGGTTCTTGCAACTAATATAAATACGAATACAATAAATATGGATAGAGCAATTGAAAGTACACCACAACATTCTATTGACAAAGCAAAAGCTGCAACTTTGTATTTATTACCTGGAAAATCTAAAGCAAAATGTCTGAGTATATACGACAAATTTGTTTATTGGAAAGAATCCGAAGGAGCTACATCATGGTCGGAAGAAGTGTTGTTTTTGTAATTATAGTTAGGAATTTTCTCAATACATATTAATATAGCATGGTTTTTTTTCCGCTATTGGTCCGAAATTATTTAGTTCTGGTTGGCTCCAGACATTGAAACTAGCATTTGTAATGCAGATTCATATGAAAAATATAGTATGTTATGCGGGATGAAACACGATTTCAGATTTCGGGTGATGAACTTCATCCTAGTCTGAAATCGTCTTGTTTCACCCCTAGTCACACAATATACTATTATTGAGTTCTGCAATACATAATTTAATTTTTGAGATTACTACAAAGATAACTAGAAAAATTGTCCTGGATTTATTGTAATTAGTTTTTATTTTCTGCAATAAATATGTTTTTAAGAAATAATCTACAATATTTTATTTATAAAGACCCCTTATCATACAAGACGTCCAATATCTTGGAAACTGTCATGGGACAGCCTGTATAGAAAAACAGTATAAAAAATATATCACTAATTATTTAATCTTCAATCTCGTGGTATATCCTTTTAATGTTATTAATTATATTTAAAGATAAGGATAAATTATTTTTTAAATATAACTATAAATATTAAGTGAAGGTTCCAGTTTTTATTGAAGAACTTCAAGATGAGTACGCAAAAATATTTGAAAAGGGAAGATTCCGAAATTTACAAGCAGTTGGGTGTAGATGAAAACACCATTCTGTCAGAAATTGAAAAAATAAAATGTTGGTATAAACAGCAAGAACATTTACCGGAACATCCTTGTAAGTGTAAAAAGTGCCCTTTTATATTTTGTTTTAAAAGTTTTTTGTTAATTTTTATTTCCAGCTGATGTAATAATAAGAAATTTTTTGGTTACCAACAAACTTGATTTGGATAAAACCAAACATTCACTTGAAATGTACTACAATATGAGAACTATTATACCAGACATTTGCAGGACTCTTCCTAGGGAAAAGGACGTGGAACATAATGTTAAACTTTTGTAAGTATTCATAGGAAAACTCAATGAAGTAGACGAGAACAGCATCGTCTCCTTACTGTGGGTTCCAGCACAAAATTGCAGATAGAAGGAAATGAAATTGCAGATAAACTAGCAAAGAGAGGAACTGAAATACCCCTTTGCGATATCAGCCCTAAAGTAATATTGGAAAAAATAGGCAACGTCGAAAAGAAGAGAAGATCTGACCATTGGAAAGATTTAGTCGGGCTAAGACAATGGGAAACCTTTTAACCAGATGAGAACAAATTAATGACTAAGCCAGAGTTTTGACAGGTGTCACCTGAATGGGCATCTCAGAAGTTTCAAATTAGTGAAGCAAGAAGAATGTAGATTCTGTGGAATGGAAAGAATACATACAGGTTCCTAGGGCACACAACCTAGGAGATACGTGGATAGAAGAGGGACCTAAGCACCAGGAAATAGGTTTAAGAGAACTACTGAGACTTTCCTCAGGAGCAAAGTAGAAGGAAGGGGACTCAATAGATCTTAGTCTGTATTGCACAAAAGGTCAAATCTAATATGTTTTCAGTACAATGTGCCCGTTGCCGAAACTGACTCCAAATTTGCAAAGAATAATGCTCTCGAGGTTCGCTGACGTGGAATATTCCGAGCATTTTGACTTCAACAAAATATTGGCTGATTACATCCACATTAAAGAACGAATACTTTGGGAAGATATTTCACTTGGCGAGATACGGATTATCGATTATAAACACGCAAAGAAGGAATATTTGGAGAAAATACTCAACAAAGAGGTTAGCAAGATCAATTTTATTGAAGAGGTGAGAAAAGTATTTTTGGGGATCCATAATTTCTACAGATTTTGTTGTAAATGTTTCAGGAAATTTGGAATCATGATATAAACGAAATTCATATTTTAAACGCTCCCAGCTTTTCAGATGCTACTTTAAATATGTTCAAGGAAACTATTTTCAAAGGGTCTGGAGAAAAAGTAAGTAAATCTTATCTTATTATTTTCAATAACCTTCTGCATCAATTGAGCATTCCGAACAAAAACAGTCTAATTATATTTTCAGAATTACAGAATTCATTTTTTTTCAGTTCTACGTCCACGAAACGTTGGAGGATTTGTATAAATATGTTCCCAAAAATTTACTACCCAGAGACTTCGGAGGTGAAGAGAAACCGTACAATGAACTGCTTGGTAGGTTAAAAATAGACTAGATCAGTGTATATGTTACCGGCAAAGTTTCCAATCCGACATTGTATAGAATTCCTAAAACTACCAGACATTGTATGAAATATATATCTCCTAGGCATTTTATAGAATATCGATTTACTAGTCGGCAATGTACGGAACAGCCCAGGCACTTTAACTGAATCTTTCTACCATTTCCCATATCATCCACTTCCATTCCAGAAGCTTCGTCTCTTCTATACAGGCCACTAGTTTGACTGGAGGGATTATCAGTAGCTATAGTGGTTGTATTATTTCCTCTCCAAAGTGCTTCGGTCTGAGTCCTTGTAAGTTCTCACAGAGGCAGAGTATGTGAGTAGTTGTTTCATCATAGAGTTCACATTTTCTGAACATAGATTCACTAACTTTGCCAATTTTGTGCTGATGTTTCCTCAGGGTGCAGTGTCCAGTCACCAGGTCAGTAAAAGTGTCTTCAAATGTCTTTTAGCCAATTTCAATAGCTTGGTTGTTGAGAGTTCCTTGTTTACCTTGTTCAGCAAACTCTTTGTATGGAGGTGCCTTTGTTTCAACCTTCATTTGAGTTGGTGTTTCCTATCTAGCCAGTTCCCGATTTCCCCTATTATGCAATCTTTCGTGATTCCAAAAAACGATTCTGGACCTATGAAGTCTCCTTTAGAGCCTTCTTAAGCTAACTGGTCCGCCATTTCACTTCCTGCAATTCCCTCATGTGCCGGCACCCTTATTAGAGACACTTTGTTGTCCCTTGCCAGCCTGTGTAAAGGGATTCTTTGTTTTATATTTTTTATTTCACACCTTTCCTAATATTACATAGGGATTTTGTAAAATTCCTAGAATACCTCAATTTTATACTTTGCCGGTAGCATATATATTGAAAAATAAACATTTTTTTTAGAACTTTGGTTGGAGAACGAGCATATGTATAGAGAAAGATTTGATAAACTTCACAAAATGGTTATAGATAAGCAGGCTCATCTGCACAAACAAAAATAAGGTCATTGTTGAGACGAATAAAAAGAAAATTGATCATTTATGTTGTTTTATTTTCCAATTTTTTTCCCAAACGCCAAAAAAGCAGCAAACTCCTGGTCAAAGAACCCTCGGAGTAGCTGACCAACGAACTATTAAACCCAAGCAGGGGCCAAACAAAGAAAGTAAAAGGATTACTCATCGGTCACTGCACCACAATACAATATCATGAATCTATTATTTATTGAATATAAAACGTAGCAACTACATAGTAGAATCTAATGCTGAGTGATAGCGACAACTAAAATCGACGTGAATAAGTAGATGCTATCACTAGGTAGTTACTACTATTATTTTAGAAGTTAAGTGGTAACCGGAAAAATAGTAGATACAACTACGTAGTAGTTATAACTAGAGTGTTTTTGTTTGTTGTTGTACTTTCGTGTTTTTACGAGCTGCTGACACTCACATCTTTGGGTATTCGTTGAGTTTGGATATTGTTTGTAATCTAGCAACATGTCGTCTTCAGAGAGTGATGATGAATTCGATAAGAAGAATGTGGATCGAGATTAGTTTGTTAAATTAATCAGCTACTGGACAAATCTCGCGTTCCAGAAGTCGTCCAACAGAAAAATAATGCGTGGGAAACAATTTGTAAAGAGTATTCGCAAGCGACAGGAGCTGACGTTAATGCAATACAACTAAATAAAATATTGCAGAACATGAAAAAGAAAACATATACTAATGCTACAGGTAACAATAAAATAAAATTTAGAGAGTGGGAGAAACAATTTTTGGCAATATTAGATGCCAAAGACCATAATACTGTTTTTACTAAAGTGCCTGGCTGTATCATCAAGAAACAGTATCATCAAAAAGAGATACCAGTAGTGAAGACACCCATACTTCTGCATCCCCAACTGAAGGGAGTACTGAAATGAAGGCATATAAACCACCTGGCTGTAAACGACCTAAAGTTTGTTCTATGAACAATCAGATAAAAGTTTATAAAAAACATTTTTAGGTATAGTTTGGCAAACATAACTGAAGCTGTGAAAGGAATGCGGTCGAAAACATACGACATTGCCACGTTTAACTATGAAATAGCTAAAGTGCTAAGTATGTAGTTATAATAATTAGAAAATGGACTTTTTATTATTAACAATATGTCAATAATGATTAAACGTTAGTTCTTTAATGTGCTTGTTCCATTAGATTTTGTCTATTAACATTATTTTTTCAATTTCTGAATATTAAAAGATAAACACTTTTCCAAATATGTTATGGGTTTCCTTCAAGCCGGCAACGTCGTGCGAAAATCATAATTACCACGCCTTCCTACTAACTCAATTGGCGAATACTTATCGAACCCCCGTTGCTAGGTAACCACCTGAATTCCTATTGGCAAGCGCGTGCGTGTGTTCTTCCCTCTCACTTCGACAATTGATTGACATTGATTATCCAGTGGCGTTTATAATGCCAATATTTACCTTCGTATTTTCAGTTTTACTTGGTATCTTATTATTTCGTATCCATATTGAATTCAAGTACGATTTTTAACATTATTTGTTTTTAACAAATAGGTATCGTGTTTTGAAAAATACCTTACCTTTAAAGCAAAGCATAAATCAGTTTCTACATATAATTATTATATAATAATAATAATAATTTTTAATTCTTTTATAAAATAGGTACCGTGCGCCATTGGTACGTTTATGACAGATATCGATCATGTTTCCTCGCCCCTTACCGATGCCCCGTAGCTTCAGATAGACTTGCCAAACTATACAAATAACAAACCTCAACAACAAAACTTGATTACCGCTCTTGCAAGATAGGCAGCGTCTGATTATATCATTTTGGGCTTTTATAAATATTCTTGTGCTTTTAAATTCACTTAACATCTCAAAGCTGAAAAAAAATCCAAAAAAAATATACTTACAATCTATTTTAATCCTTCGTACACATTTTTTCTAACAAGATCAGTAAACTCATCAGATTCCTTTGAAGAATTTATGATGTGAATTTCTTTGAGATTTTTACCCCACAACTCCTAAAATGTAAAATTCAAATAAACATTGAGAGCAATGGAATAATTTCTCTCACACACCAAAGGTTTGTTCTATAAACACTCAGATAAAAGGTTATAAAAAAGTTGATAACAATTTTACAAATAACAAACCTCAACAACAAAACTTGATTTTTTCACATCATCTTCTGAAATTTTATTCAGATGATCCTTTGCAAAATGAAGGAAATCGACAATATACAAATATCCCAATAACATGTCCTCGTTCATTTCAATTTCATTTATATGACCGAGTGCGGCGGTATTTTTAAGAATATCAAAATCATCCACGCATTCTGCATCGGTAAACTTCACCACTATAACTCTTTGTATTCTAGGAGTTAGTTTCGGCAGAGGCACCATTGGACTAAAAATAAAATAAAGCTGGTAAGTAATTTTTCCTACGATCACTACCCAAAGTAGGCTTTTGCACACTCAAATCTAACCGCAAAGTTGATGTTTTCCGCGAGCTGTCATAATTTGACATTATTGGCGCTCTTAAGCAGAAAGTAACTTTGGCGCACGCCTAATTTTATTTATAGATAAAAGAGAGCTAGTAGTTATTTTAATATAAACTGTAGAATAAATAAATATTTTAGTTCATTTTCTAATATATTAAAGCATCCAACAGTATTTTCCGTAATAATTTAATGAGAAATAGGGAAATCTAAAAAATATCTGACATTTTTGTAATAAATATCTGACAAGTATGTAATAAGTGTTGCCTACGTACATAGGTACACGAAACTGCTATCTGGAAACTGCTAAGTACAAACAATGGCAATAGGTAGGCAACACAACATACTTGCAAATAACTTACGGATTATAAGAATCAAGTATGTCTATATCAAAGAAAGAACCTAGTGCATTGTCACTGAAATATTTTTTGAGATAGTTCTGTGCTGTGTAATTGTATTAATATTTTACTATAAGTCAGTAAGTACTTAAAAAAACAAGAAAATGGATACACGTGATATCTACTGATTTTTCAAATACATAAATCTTTAAATCATAAAGTCTATTGTCATAAGTAGGCAACACAACATACACAATTAATCTTTTGTCTTCAAATAGTAGACTTAATATATCAAATAAACTTCCAATATTGTAATGAAATTAACACGTTTTTAATAAAAAATTAATTTTATTTTGGTGTGATCGTAGAAAAAGTCTAGTGTGTTTTTCGAGCAGAAAGTCCTTTGGTAGTCTCGACAGATTGCAACTTTCTGTCTCGACTGCCAAAGTACTACTTTCTGCTCTTGATACACAAATAGCTATTGTGAATAAAAAAGTCCTTTCTGGTCAACTTCCGTTCAGCTGAAATCAGTTATGGAAAAATTGTTGTCATGGCAACCAGTGCCATGGTAACGGGTAAACAAAAACCTAAATCATATGGTGAGGCAATGCGGGAATGCCGAGTTGACCACTTTCGTTTAGCTGAAACCAGTTGAGGAAAAACTGTTGTCATGGTAACCATTGTTGTGGTAACGAGTGAAGAAAGAACCAAAAACTGTTGTCATGGTAACCATTGTTGTGGTAACGAGTGAAGAAAGATCCAAATCGTATAGTGGGGAAGTGCGTGGTTGTCTTGTAGGTCTTAGCTGGGAGACCGATCGGGTTGAAAACTCAATATCGACTCTCGCTAGCTGAGCTAGCCTCGTAAAGCCGAGGGAGATAATGCATTTAGGCGCGAAGTGTGCTTTTGGTCACGCCTATTTCAACAGCCGAAGAATAATTGTGAATATTGCAAGGCGTCGATCAGCCGCCACGGAAAAGGAAACAAAACGCGATTTTTAACAACTAAGGTAGAAGTGTTTTGGAGGCAGTGGCGCGCCGGTAGGAATTTCAATGATGAAGACCTCTATGGAATCCAGATCCTTTATTGCAGCTTGGCTGTCTTTGAAAATTGTAAATAAATAGTTAATTAATTTCAATTTCTTCAACGCAATAGTGAATCGCCGCATACTTCTCGTATACGTATGTACCTTGTTTGAAGTATTGTTTTATTTAAAAAAAAAATAGATTGTGAAACTTACAGAATCTTGGCATGTTCTTCAATGCGTTTGTCGAAAGGACGCGAGTTTTTGAAAACATCAGGCAATAATTCTCTCAAAATGTAATAAACGTGTAATGATTCTTTAGTTTTTTCAACATTTAACTTATTGTTTACCAATAATCCCTTGATTAGGTTGTCAGCTGTAATGAACAATTATTATTAAATAAAATTAAGAAATAACAAATTCTACAACAGAAATATAATAGCGCTGCTGAATCGGATAAAGGGAAATTCTAGGACGTTGAATGAGACGTTATTCTGCACATTTTAGAGAAAATGTCAAATGTTTTTGACGTCAAAGTATAGCGTACGGCCGTCATCTTGAATTTTTTGAAATTGCTATCTAGGTCGAGTGACGTATCACAAAGAAGCTTATTTTTTTCTCTTTCCAAAAATAATAGCAATGTATCACTTTAATACAAAATGTCTTATAAAATAACAGTTTTATTTTTCCAAATTAAATTGTACTGTAGGTTTTTTAAATTAAACAAAAAACAATATCAAGCATTAAAAACGTCAACTACATCAGTTTGGTATTATTTATTCATGATGATACTTACAGGGTAATTCTGGTAAATGTTCTTCCTCTTTTAGCCATTTCTTGATGGTTTCCACATCTTCGGCTACGTGGTCTTCTGATTTTCCTAAATGTTTTAGGAGTTTTGAATGATGGTCGGTATCTAGATATTTAGACATCATGGTGCAACCAAATTATAGATCGCGTAAAAAACGATTGAATTTAGTTTAATCCATCCAAAATATATACTTTTTCTTTGGACGAATCTGCAGGAAATCTGATTTTATCAAAAGATTACCTTAAGAAAAACAGGTTTACCTTGAAAGATGAAGTGATTAAAATTTCCTGTTAAAAGTTAAATATAAAATTGCCAAAGATATAAATAAATTGTTGATTGTAGAAAATTGAAAAATAATAAAGACCAAATTCTTGAAAGTAATTAATTCCAAAATATTAAAATATTGAGGCTAAAATTGAGTTTTTTAATTTTTCCTCAAATTTAAGTTCATTTAAAAAATTTGTAGCATTCATAATCTAAGCTAATATAAAGAAAAAATTATCAAATAAAATCGATAAATAACAAATTCCACACCAGAAATATAACATACAGGGTGTTTCTAAATTCATCCACGCCCTGTCGAGATACCACCCCTAAAAGGTGCCGACTAAAATTGAGTTTTTATTTAATTTTCTGATATTTAAGTAAAGATGAAAACTTGAAATTCTCTAATTTCATTGCACTCGCAATGACCAGCTACCCGTATTTTTTCAACATTCCTGTCACTTTATAAAGGGGGTGAAATTATCAACCCTTACTTTATTTAATATCAAATCTTTTTTTCAATATTAAGTTTTGTGAAATAAAAATTTTATTTAAAATCTCTGTTGTCTCGAAGAACTTTTTTTTGACACACAATATTATAGAGCACCGTTTTCAATGTGTGGATTGGAATTATAGAGGACTACTTAATTGGACCACATTTTCTGCCTCAGCTATTAAATGGAATTGCTTTCACCAGTTTTCTCCAAAAATGATCTCATTGAACTACTTGAGGACATCCCACTCAATGATGCGTCGGTGATTAGCCTAAGTTGCGCAGAAATAGACCGACGTTAAATAACCGAATAAAAAAAAATATTTGAATTTGAGGAAAAATAAAAAAAACCCAATTAGCCTCAATATTTTAATATGTTGGAATTGATTTCTTTCAAGAATTTGGTCTGAGACCTTTTATTATTTTTCAATTATCTACAATCAACAATTTATTTATATCTTTGTCAATTTTAAATTTAACTTTTAACAGGAAATTTTAATCACTTCATATTCCAAGGTGCACCCTAGTATCACCTGTTTTTTTAAGATTATCTTTTGATAAAATCAGATTTCCTGCAGATTCGTCCGAAGAAAAAGTATATATTTTGGACCGATTGAACTAAATTCAATCGTTTTTTACGCGATCTATAATTTGGTTTTGCTCTTGACCATGATGTCTAGAAATCTAGATACCGACCATCATTCAAAACTCCTAAAACATTTAGGAAAATCAGAAAACCACGTAGCCGAAGATGTAGAAACCATCAAGAAATGGCTAAAAAAGGAAGAACATTTACCAGAAATACCTTGTAAGTATCATTATAAATAAGTAATACCAAACTGGATTTTAAGATACATTTTTGAACAAATTAGATCAATATTCATTAATCAGTTTCAATTGCTCTGTTTTCCATATATTTTTATTTGAAAAAATTATTATTGTTTATCAAATTAATTCAAACAGCCATCAATTTCTTCAATTTACTCCAATGCAAATGTAATTTGTGAAACCAGTCGAGTAATAACAGCTATGCTGAATTTCTATTATAATTTCCGAGTAAAGTGATACATTGCTTTAATTAATGGAAAGAGAAGCTTCTTTGTCACTCCTAAGTAGCCATTTCAAAAAATTCAAGGTACGCGAAACTTTGACGTCAAAAACATTTGACATTTGCTCTAAAATATGCAGAATAACGTCTCATTCATCGTCCTAGAATTTCATAACTTTTCCTTTATCCGATTCATCAGCGCTGTTATATTTCTGTTGTAGAATTTGTTATTTCTTAATTTTATTTTATAATAATTGTTCATTACAGCTGACAACCTAATCAAGGGATTATTGGTAAACAATAAGTTAAATGTTGAAAAAACTAAAGAATCATTACACGTTTATTACATTTTGAGAGAATTCTTGCCTGATGTTTTCAAAAACTCGCGTCCTTTCGACAAACGCATTGAAGAGCATGCCAAGATTCTGTAAGTATCACAATTTATTTTTCCTACGATCACTACCCAAAGTAGGCTTTTGCACACTCAAATCTAACCGCAAAGTTGATGTTTTCCGCGAGCTGTCATAATTTGACATTATTGGCGCTCTTAAGCAGAAAGTAACTTTGGCGCACGCCTAATTTTATTTATAGATAAAAGAGAGCTAGTAGTTATTTTAATATAAACTGTAGAATAAATAAATATTTTAGTTGATTTTCTAATATATTAAAGCATCCAACAGTATTTTCCGTAATAATTTAATGAGAAATAGGGAAATCTAAAAAATATCTGACATTAATGTAATAAGTGTTGCCTACGTACATAGGTACACGGAACTGCAATCTGGAAACTGCTAAGTACAAACAAAGGCAATAGGTAGGCAACACAACATACTTGCAAATAACTTACGGATTATAAGAATCAAGTATGTCTATGTCAAAGAAAGAACCTAGTCACTGAAATATTTTTTGAGATAGTTCTGTGCTGTGTAATTGTATTAATACTTTACTATAAGTCAGTAAGTACTTAAAAAAACAAGAAAATGGATACAAGTGATATCTACTGATTTTTCAAATACATAAATCTTTAAATCATAAAGTCTATTGTCATAAGTAGGCAACACAACATACACAATTAATCTTTTGTCTTCAAATAGTAGGCTTAATATGTCAAATAAACTTCCAATATTGTAATGAAAGTAACACGTTTTTAATAAAAATTTAATTTTATTTTGGTGTGATCGAAGAAAAAGTCTTGTGTGTATTTCGAGCAGAAAGTCCTTTGGTAGTCTCGACAGATTGCCGTCTCGACTGCCAAAGTACTACTTTCTGCTCTTGATACACAAATAGCTATTTTCATTAAAACAATGCTTCAAACCTGGTACATACGTATGGGAGAGGTATGCGGCGATTTACTACTGCGTTGAAGAAATCAAAAGGCAGAAAAGAATATACTGTTCATTTGGAATTTTCATAGACAGCCAAGCTGTAATGAAGGTTCTGGATTCCATAGAGGTCCTCATCATTGGACCAGAACTCTTCTACAGCGTCGTAGAATGAACATAGCCACAAGAAATCTCCAGAATGGTAGAAAATCTGGCCAGGACAGAGATGAAGCGAAACAAACTGTCTGAAGAAACTACTTTTTTTATTCACAAAATTACCACTTACAGCTTTATTTTATTTTTAGTCCAATGGTGCCTCTGCCGAAACTAACTCCTAGAATACAAAGAGTTATAGTGGTGAAGTTTACCGATGCAGAATGCGTGGATGATTTTGATATTCTTAAAAATACCGCCGCTCTCGGTCATATAAATGAAATTAAAATGAACGAGGACATGTCATTGGGATATTTGTATGTTGTCGACTTCCTTCATTTTAAAAAGGATCATCTGAATAAAGTTTCAGAAGAAGCTTTGAAAAAATCAAGTTTTGTTGTTGAGGTTTGTTATTTGTAAAAATGTTTTTTATAAACTTTTATTTGAGTGTTTATAGAACAAAATTTTGGTGTGTGATTGAAAGATTATTCCATTGCTCTCAATGTTTATTTGAATTTTACATTTTAGGAGTTGTGGGGTAAAAATCTCAAAGAAATTCATGTCATAAATTCTTCAAAGGAATCTGATGTGTTTATTGATCTTGTTAGAAAAAATGTGTACGAAGGATTAAAAGAGAATGTAAGTATAATTTTTTTTTGAGTTTTTTTTTTCAGCTTTGAGATCTTAAGTGAATTTAAAAGCTCAAGACTATCTATAAATGGCCAAAATGATATAATCCGGCTCTGAGCTATTATTAGCTATCCTGCGAGAGCGGTAATATCACTTTGATCTCGAATTACGCACAGTATTTTTTCTGTAACAAGTGTACTTCTCGCTCGGTTGTAGAAAAAAAGCATTTCGCCTATTTTTGTGGAAAATGTTCAATAACATTCCGAGGTTTTGTTTTATTATTAATGATTTTCAGGTGTATGTTCATGACACTTTGGAAGATTTGTACAAATGCGTGCCTAAAAAAATTCTTCCCAAAGATTATGGTGGTGACGAAAAAACTTTTGACGAATTGCTTGGTAAGTTTTTTCACAAATACAGTAAATCTCAATTTAACTTGCATTTTATGTGTCTCACTTGGAATCAGAGCTTTCCACTTAACCAACTGCTCTCATATTTAATTAAATATCTCTTAAATTACTCCAACGATTCTGTGTATTTTTAAAATTTTATCTTCTCTTAAATGTTGATGTTTTTTTGGTTGTTTCTAGCGGACTGGAATGAAAAATTGAAAAAATACGAGCATCGATTCGAGAAATTGGAGAAACTGGAAGTTAACGATAAGCTGCGTTCACGAGAATACAAAGGAAAAAATATTGAAAAATATTTTGATGAAAAAATTAAAAATTAACTCACTGTTTGCTTTTCTTGAAGAATTTGTTTTTATGACAATAAATAGTTATTGATATCGACAAATTAATTGTGTTTTATTGTAATTTATAATTCCTTCTTCTTTCGGCCTTCTACTTCCAGCAAACAAATCGATATGTACCAATAAGCAGTAACAGTACTTTGATCTTGCCGAGGAATTGTTGATAAATGACCAACTTTTGAGACAAATGTCGCCACCATCTTTATGGAAACACTTTCGTCGGTTTTGGTTCATCTTGGACTGACTGACGTTTATTTTCGGATTCATAAGGGTAAATCCAGCTTCTCTTGTATACATTTCTCTGTCATCTGTTTTATCATAAATACATTGTCTTGTATGCTCCTTCCACGTCTAAACCCATTTTGCGCCTCGTCTAGTATGTTTTCCACGACTTTTCTAATGTTTCGGTCCATTATCTATTCTAATATTTTCATGTTTGTACAGAGCAACGTCAGTACCCTGTAAATACCTACCACATTCCCGTCTATCACCTGTTAATGCCATTTGCCATTCTTTCGATATCTTTTCTTCTTTCCTTCCTCCTCCTTCTAATAATAGTTCTTCTCCACTTTTGCCCATATTTTTGATCATTTCTCCAGTTATTTTGTCGCATCCTGGTGCTTTCCCATTTTTTAACTTATTGATTATTTCCGTGAATTCATCTATGGATATTTCTTCATCATTATTGTCCTGTATTATTTGTATTTTTTCCTCATTTGTGTGCTTTTTGCTTTGTGCTTTCTCCGTTATCTAATAATTCTAGAAAATATTCCCTCCATCTTTCCATTACTTTCATATCTTCTTTAACATTTCTCCTTTCCTGTTTTTAATATTAGTTATATTTGTGTCTTTTCCTTCCAGTTCTCCATGATTTTAGCACTTTGTAAAATAGTTTTTGGCTGCTCTTACTAACCTGTTTCCCATTTTTTCTTCAAATTGTTTCCATTGATCTTCTTTTGCATTTTTAACTAATTCTTTGGTTTTATTTCTCTCGGTTTTATATTTTTCATAATCCCATATTTTCCTAGAGGATTTTCGTCAGTCCACCATGCAGTTTGTTGTCTATGATTTTGTTTTCTAGTTATTCCACATACTTCTTTTGATGTTTCTGTGATCGCATTTTTCATTGAGTTCCAAATTATTTCAATGACATTGTTAAGCTGTTTCTCAACATCCTCTTATTTTTTGCTGAGGTATATTTCATACTTTTCTGCTATTTCCTTGTTTCTTAATATATACGTTTTTATTGTTTCCCACTCTTCTTTTTTGGACTGAGTTTCTCTTTTTTCTTTGTTTTCCAGTACATACTCTCTTATTGTGCTCAGTACTACATACTGATCCTTGGCTATTTCTGGTCATCTGGTCTGGTCTGGTCAGAATTGGTCTTTATTTGCTGCTGTATCGTCCTCGTTGTGTCCATAAACTACCATAACTGTTTTTTGGATATTTTGATCAGTTTTTATCCTCTGTCCGATATTGCATCCCAACCATTTATTTGCTTTTCCAGTTTATTATTTATTATGCAACCCACTCCTGAAGATGCCCTTTTATCTTGCTTTACTCCGCTATATATCAATATATTTCCATTTATCATTGTTATAATAAGATAAATCAAATAATGGTGATTTAACTAGTCGCATTGAATATAATACAGGGTGGCTCAATTGTAAAAAATATTTGCGCGAAAATTTTCTCGGCTTAATTCCATTTTTCGACTAATTCATCGACTTTAAAAATTCAGTTCAGGTACAGCTTTAAACGAAACGGTCAGAAACTTTGGAGTTAAGTTAACCCAATTTAGTGTAAAGTTAACAACAAACTCATTAAATAATATAATATGAGTAAAGCCCGGACTTGTAGGCAGAAAAAAATGGGAAAAAAGGCGCCTTTATAGGCAGATATTATGGCTGAAAAAGGCAAAAATTTAGGCAAAATTTTTAACGTGTGTAGATATGAACTTTTAATTTTCTTTCGGTTTTTACACTGTTATTATGTGGAAATATCTATTTAAATCAATAAACAATAAAAGTCTACTCGAAACCTGAAATTTTATTTGAACCGAACCTTATTAGAAAAAAAATTATGTCTCTCAAAACATACTCCATTCCCGGATTAGACGGTATAACTGCATTTTTATTAAAAAAATGTTCTGGTTCTATAAACATTATCTATTATAATGCAAAAACATCCTTTTCAACTGGATACCTCCCCAGGTTATGGAAAACATCTAGTTTAACTCCGATATTTAAAAAAGGAGATAAGCTGAATCCCGACAACTATAGGTCGATAAATTTGTAACATGTCTATCGACCTGTTTCGATTTTATAGAATAAATCCTTTTAATTACCGCTCGTCGTCACTAGCCACTTCCAATTATAGTTCTGTGATCTCAAATTTGAACCATGATCATAAGACAATTGACGTCTGCCAACGGACGCTTCCATTTTTTTTCAACGCCACGACACCCCTTTTCCGCTACCGACTCTCTCCGAGGAAAGACACATTTTTTATCGTTTTATACCTTTCGTATCTTGATAATTTTGCTGTGGTAAGCACAGCCCCTAGGGAAGGATACAACCCTAGGATATAACCCCAAAACCAAGCCCTATGCACGGACATAACCCCAGGACACAGCAGTACAAATCCAGAATATCTACCTATCTTCTTCGAGATCTTCTCAAGACTTTGTAGAGGCAAGACCTACCTACCTCCTTCAGGAAATCACTTCATATTTATAAGCTAAGTACCTAAGTACAAATTCTCCTATAATTTTTTCGTATCCTGTGGCAGTATAGATAAATGAATTTTTTAAATTCTTTTTTATTTTTTTTTCTAAATCCTCAACTGCAAAAGTTGAGGGAGATATCGCCCGGGGTAGAGTTTTCAAATTTTCTTTTCTTAGTAACTTTTTTATTATTACCTTTTATTTAAATTTTACGAGGCGTTTCTACCTTTTCCGCCTTAGTTTTTTCATTAGTAGTGTCAAAAAGGTAGTGGCGCCCTCAATTTTTACAACCTTCCTGTAATACTCTACAAGGCGTTTTACCTTTTTCGCCTTAGTTTGTTAGTACTTTTTATCGACTTCAAAAAGGTAGTGGCGCCTTCAATTTTTACAAACTGTCTGTTATCCTTGTGCACCATAAACTTGGGGTCGAATCACCCTTGAGAGGAATCTCTAGCCGGAGCCCTTCAAGCTGGCGCCACTTACCGTTACAAATTGGCGCCCTGTAAGGTTATCACTGTTAAAATTATGGAATCTTTAATACGCGAATATTTGGTGAACTTTCTGATTGGACATGATAGAATCCCAACTTCTTAACACGGCTTAGTACCAGGTCGGTCCGTAGCGACAAATATGTTGATGTGTATAAATGAGAATAAACAGCATATATTTAGACTTTTCCAAAGCGTTTTATGGAGTCCCTCTACTACTATTTAAACTCGAGCATAACGGAGTTAGAGGCAATCTGCTGAATTGGATTGAAGCTTTCTTGATTAGTCAGAAGTTTGTGAAGAATGTGCTTTGTGGGGTTCCACGGGGATCGGTTTTGGAACCAGTTCCGTTTTTCGTGTACGTAACAGATCTGCCACTCCACATTGAAAGCAACATTTCGCTCTTTGCTGATGACACTAAATTATATTCCAATACTATAGATGAATACGACCAACTGAAAGCTGTTTTAAACCAAGTGTCGGAATAGATAGATATCTGGCTTTTACCTTTGAATGCATAGAAGTGTTCAGTGCTTCATCTTGGTAAAAATAATCCAAGAAGGAATGTAATTTCTAGTATGAATTTAGAAACTGTTTCTCAGCAAAGAGACATAGGCCTACTCGTTACAGAAATTTTATCGTGGTCTCAACATATTCAGTGTAGTAAGGCTAAAAGTTCACTTTACCTTCAGTCATTTTGTAAAATTTAGTGAAGATTTTTCATGTGGGTACAAGATTCCAACGGTCTTGAAGACTGATGAACTGTTCGGCATTCGGGGATTGAAGGCTTCGCGGTGATTTATTAATAGTCTACAGAGCTTTAAAAAATAATAAGCTTGGTTATGACTTGTCATATATTTGTCCTCTGAATATCGATACCAGGCTGTGATGCCTTTTGGCCCAATATAATAATATAATAATAAATATTTAAAATAAGAATTAAATTCCCTTGATCTTATTTCAACAAAACGTTCGAACATTTCATTATTATATAAATATAAATTAAGAAGGTTATTGAATAGAAAGTCAAGTTCAAAGCGTGAAGTAAGACAAAACAGTAATATGTTTATTTGTTTTATTTGAACTTGACTGGTTATATAAATATGCATTTAATATTTACTATAGGAGAAGTTGATTTAGAATAAGTCATGCGAAGAACATTCTATATAGTCGAATGGTCAGAGATCAGTAATCTTTAACCATTAAATATAAGTATGCTATACGACTAGGTACTTATGTATATCATTAGCCATAGTGAGTAGTGTAATGTATTATAGTAAATAAATCAAATATATCCCAGTGCTAGAAGTAGTTGTTTCAATCCCTTGAGATGATCCTCCAAGTGACCCGCAACACCACCGATTCAGAGGCCTTTCCATACCTCTAGTCTACCAACGTATCCATTGGAGACGCATCCATTACAAGGCTTCGCGGACAACCCTTCAAATTAAATAAAATCAATTTAGAACTAAATGCCGCGAATGAAATAATACTTTTGTTGAAAACAGAAATTGAAAGTTTGGAAAGTTAAATTAATGAACAAATAAGTTTGATTGTACCACCGTCTTTATCCTATGCTGATGTTACGAAAGATAGTAAATTAATGAAAAATAATGTACCCAGGATTATAATAAAACCAAAAGTACGTCAAAGTTGTGAAAAAACGAAAGAAGATCTTGAAAAAGGTATCAAACTAAACGACCTAAAAATAGGTGTACAAAATTTAAAAACAACTAGCTCGGGATCTGTTATCGTTAGACCTTTTAGAAAACACTATGAAAACTAAACTTGGAGATAAATATGATGTAGAGCTAACTAGAATGAGACAGCCTAGAATAAAAATAGTTAATTTCAAGCAGGCCATGAATGAGGAGCAAATTGTTTTTAAGAAATACTAAATATAATTCAAAATCAATTTTGTGTGAATGCAGCCCAACAGCTTTTAGTCAAATTATGAAAGAAGGTAAAATTTGTATCGGATGGGAAAGATGTACAGTTTATGAAGATTTAGATATAGCAAGATGCTTCAACTGCCAGGGTTACTACCATAAAAAACAAGCTTGTTCAAGTGCTTTAGTTTGCTCTTTGTGTGGTGATGAACATTCAATGGATAACTGTCAAAACAACAAAATTTGTGTAAATTTTAATATGAGGTATAAAACGAAGTACCCTTCAGATCACCACGCCACTGATTCAGCAGGCCATACTTTGATGAATTTGAAGCAAGTTCTTATAGATAAAACTTTGTATGTTTAATCGGATTTATAATTAGGTTTTTTTTTCTCATTTTTCTATTTTATTTTATCGTCTATTAATAATTGTTTGTTTTAATGGCTTCATATCTAAAAATCACAAATTTGAATATAAGATCATTAGTACCTAGTTTTACAGATTTTTCGTACTTAGTAAAAGATTATTATGATATTGTATGTGTCACTGAAACGTGGCTTAATGCGTCTGTAGACTCTAATTTAATTTCTTCTCCCGGATTTAAATTCTATAGAAAAGACAGGGTAAACAGAATAGGTGGTGGAGTGGGTTGTTATGTGAGATCATGTTTAAATTGCAGTGTGATTAATTATGACACAAATACCAATTCGAATATAGAATATCTCTTATTAAAATTTAAAATAAAAACATTAAATGTAGCTTTAGTGGTAATCTATCGTCCTCCGAATTCAAGTTTTTCAGAGTTTGCTTCCGGTATTATCTAAAATTCTTGAACGTATTGTTCATCTTCAATTAAGTGAATTTTTGTTGGATAATCATATCTTGCCAATTGAACAATCTGGCTTCCGAAAGGGCCATAGTACTACAACTGCTCTGTTGAATCTGACTGACAATATAATTCGAGCTATTGATAAGAAAATGTGCGTTTTTCTAATTGCTCTGGATTTTTCCAAAGCATTTGATCTAATTGATCACGATTTGTTGTGTGCTAAACTTAAATACTTTGCAATAGAAGGTAATGCACTGTCATTATTCAAGTCATATATATGGAATCGTAACCAACGTGTGCGCGTCCAAAATAACTATTCATCATCGTCCAAGATCACAATTTCGGGTGTTCCATAGGGTTCCATTTTGGGCCCTTTATTATTTCTTATATATACTTCGGATTTGCCCAAAGCAGTAACTACCAGTTCAATACAAATGTATGCAGATGATACACAACTACTGCACTACTTTGAGCTTGCTGAAATGCAACGGGCTATGGATGCAGTTAATTCTGACTTAGATATAATACTTCAATTTTCAAAACAACATAACCTAACTATCAATCTGTTAAAAACCACTGCAGTGTTATTTAGTTCTAGAGCTAATACAGAGATAATTAAAAGTTCAGTAATACTTAAATTGGATGGCATAAAAATAGATATATCATACGTGGCAAAACATTTAGGCGTATTCATCGATCAGTTATTAAGATTTAAAAAACATGTAAAATATTTAATGCAAAGATTGCGTGTTCTATACAATAATAAGCACGTTTTAAATTTTAAAAACTAAAAATCAGGTTCAAAGTATACTAAATACTTGTTGTATAGTAAATTTTATACCCATTTAGAATAAGACCATCCTTATTTATTATTAATAAATCGGTTGAAACAAAAAATTACCAACAAAAATGAACGTCGTAACTAATTTATTAGATGTCACGTTTTTGAAGTTACGTCAAATTTTGATTTCATGTTAATGTCATAACGCAAAATAAGATATAAAAATGCGATATTCTGATGAATCCAAAAAACTTATGCTTAATGTAGTAAACTATTTTCAAAACGATTTAGGATCTCGATTTAAGGCAATTCAAAAAGCGTCCGAAGCACTAAAAGTTCCAGAAAGCACATTATATAATCTTGAAAAACCAAACAGAGCTACAGATTTCGAATTTAGAAGAAATATGTCTGCAAGCGTTTCCCGGAGCAAAACCCGAATTACAAAAAATACCCTGCATTGTTTGAGGGAAGTAATTTATAAAATGTATGCGCGAAAGGATAAAATCACAGTAGAAACTATTTTACGGCAATTTATCGAAGAGTCTCCACAAACTAAGATTTCCAAAGGTTCGTTATATTTGGGAATTAAAAAAATGGGTTTTCATTTCAAAAAACAGGATGGAAGAAAACATTTATTGGAAATGCCTGCAGTCAGATTAAAAAGAATATTATTTTTGAACAAATACCATGCTGCTAAAAGCGAAAAGCTCTTTACACCTGTTTTTCTGGATGAGACATGGGTTTTTAGTAAAAGCGGGGACAGAAGAATGTGGCAAGATGGTACTAAACACAGTGATTTAAAAATAACTGGAAGTGGGCCGGTTTTGTGGCAAATGCATCGCTTATTTTTAAATGCAATAAAAAAACAGGCGATTACCATGATAACATGAACACCGAAAATTTTGAAAATTGGTTTAAACAGCAACTAATTGTAAACTTGGAAGAGCCATCGTTAATTATAATGGATAACGCAACGTATCACAGTCGCCTGGATGAAGAAATCCCAAGAAAAAGTTGGAGTAAAACACGCATGTTAGAATGGCTCAAAAAAAAGAATATTCCTTTTCCAGATCACATTTAAAAGGATGCTGTTTGGAATATAATTGAAAAGCAAGTTTTGCCAGAAAAAAATTATCATTTAGACAAATACGCTGCCGAGCATGGTCATTGTGTTCTCAGGCTACCACCCTATCATTGCCATTTTAATGCCATCGAAATGGTATGGTCAGAAACTAAAAGGCATTATGACCAAGCTATTACGAAAACTGCAAGGTCACCTACTGAAGTCTTAAAAGTATGGAATGACGTTGTAAAAAATGTACCGGAGCAACACTGGCAGAATTACATAAATCATACAGAGAAAATTATTTCTGAAGCATGGGAAGTAGAAAACAAACTGGACCTACTAAACATCGAACCTATGCATGGTGATCTCTGTATCCAATGAATCCGATGATGAACTATCACTTTCCGAAAGTTATTCTGATTTAGAAACTAATTAAACTTTGCCTTGAAGATCACGTTGTCATTTTTTTAAAATCTAGAATTTGTACTTAATCGAACTCTGAATTGCCATATTTTTTTAAGAAAACTATGTATCTAGTTAATAAAACAATGTTTTTAAAATTAGTGCGCTTCTTTTATATTCTTTTATTATGTCAACATCTTTAGAATTTTATGAATTTCATAAAATTAATTTGTATTATTACAAACCGCCACTGATAATATGAAATTTCAAGTCACTACGCCAATGCAATAAGAAATATGTCAAGCATTTGACATGACAAAGGTCATAACCTAATTTTTTTCATGCGGGCTCAGATGGTTCAAGAAGCCGCATACGTTAAGTTACTAAAACGGCTGGTACCTCTAAATAGGTATTAATTTTACTATAGATTCATCTTTCATTGCAAAAAATACGATCATATTTCAGCTCATTTTAAAAAGCTTAATTGGTTAAAGATCAATAACTTATTTTGTTTTCATTTTCTAGTTTTCATCTATCGCTTGATGAAAACTAGAACTCCAGTCTATTTGTATGAGAAAATTATTTTCCGTAGTTCTATTCATGAGCACAACATTCGACATAACACTATGACAATGATAAATCATTCTTTCGTCATATTTGAACGTTCCTTTACCTACAATTTGGAGAAATTATACAATTCCTACCGATCCTATATAACGGCGACTTCGTTTATTTAACCACACGGTTAAAAATATGCTGCTTGAAAAACAATAATTCTTGATTTTGACAAACTAATTTACATTGAACTATTTTTTTTGTATTCTACATTTAATTTGTATTCTACTTTAAATTTATAATGATAAATGAAATAATGTATATATTTGTATTTGTTCATGTATTGTAACCCTCGAAGGTTAAGAGTTAAAGAGTAGCTTCTAGCTAATCTTCGCCTTCTTGGGGCAAATGTGTTGTACACATTTGTAAATAAAGACATTCATTCATTCATAACTGAAGCTTGAGGATATTCTAAAATAGCACCAGAAATCTCAAACTGTTCCAAATGGAACTTCCTCTGTATCATACTAAGGTCTGAATAAAGGAAATTTGATTGATAAGATAACAAAATGTCCGGATTCTATCGGTTTGAACAGCAACTTTTTTACCAGTTCTGTTTCATTTTGTATTTTCAGCAGACTAGTTTTTTTTTAAATTGACCTTGCCTGATATATTACTAATTTTAGCGGGTCATTGTTATTTATTCTCTATACGTGTAAACAAGAGGTGCATGAAAAACAAAATAAAATTGCTGATAAAGTTCTGTTCGTAGCTGCTTTAAGGTCATAAAAGAATTAAAGGTTAGTTATATTGACACATATTTTTTCGCAGTTTGATATTTTTTCTTGTACAACATTTTTTTGTAACATGTGATGATCTTTCAAAAACAATTATCTGTAAATTTATTAAATAATCAAATTTTTAGTGAAAAATAAAAGACAATAAAAATTGAGAAAAGAGACAGCATGCTGATTTTATTCCATTTATTCTTAAAGAATATTCTGTTGTGAAGTTGCATTTTTCTCAACTAGGGAAATCTATAATTGGCAGGAAAACAATGACTGACATTAAGAATCTTTTGGTAACCGATCGAAGAAAAATTAGAGAGCATTGGAAGAAATCTGATGTTCAAATCGAAATGGAAATTGGTATAATTAAAAATTGGTTCGAGACACAGACACATTTACCGGAAACACCTTGTAAGTATGATGGATGAAGACAAATTATTTCAGTATTATTGAGTTTAAGTGAATGAATGAATATTATGTTTAGGTCAATAAATCCATTTATTTTGAAATCAATCATAAAATATATTTTTCGCCTACCTTACCGGAAAACCAATCATATGAACACCAAAAATAGGACAGAAAGTATTGTTTAGCAGCCCAATAAGGGCGGAATATTACCTATATATTATCACGAGTGCGGAAAGTGTTACTTTTCACACGATTGGGAAATATTGTAGCACGAGGCTCAAGCCGAGTGCGACAATCACTCTTGAAAAATCACGATCGCACGAGTGATGTACAGTATTTTTTTTACAACCAGGTGATAATTTCACCAAATAATCTGTAATCAACATCTGACACATTATTAGTACACAAAATGTTCCAATTTAAGTCAACTTAGTTTATTTCAGAAAGTATAACAATAACTTTTGAAAAATTCGAGTTATTACAATTATTATTTGGTTGCATTTTGCATTATTATGGAAATTAAAAGTAAAATTGTTATTGCAGCAATTTGTAAATTGTATTGTTGAGAGTGAAAGATTAGATCTTATATTTTCGTGGATCTTATAGGAAAGTCTATGGTTTTGGATTTATTGGTGTCTGAATAGTTTCTTCAGATGATGTACGCACTTCACATACAATTTTAGATGCAACATTCATCCTGTTTGTGGTTGAGTCATTGATATACCACTCAGCGACAGCAGATGACTTCCATCTTCCGTGTCTCTTAAGAGTGGTAATATCTCCTTCTGCATCTACCAGAATTGTAGATGATGGGAACAATGACTAGTAGGGGAAGGTGTCCTATAATGACATACTTTTTATTTTAAAAATCATAATTTTTTTGTATTGCTTTCTTTTGAAAATATTTTCACAGAAGGGTAAATAAAAATGAATAATCCTGAAGAGAAACGTAATATAATGAAAAATAAATGGAACAGAGACCTAAAATGTTATTAGTTGAACTATGTCATTTTAGACACTGGGGGTGTCCAAAATGACATAGTATCAAAATTTTAGTAATGATTAATTGTACAAGTCACAAATAAATGTCTTTGGTTTTGGAGTTAAATCTGTACACTCCAAATTAGCCCACAACTGACACAGCATACACTGGATCCAAGTTTCCTTAGATTTTGATGCCCTAAATAACCCATTGCAATAAATACAAGACGCATCATCTTCATCATCAGTCTCTTGAGAGGTTTCACTTTCTTCATCTGTCTCATCTTCAATTATTGCCTTGGGACTCTTTTTAGTAGTTTGATCACGCAAATTCATATGTAATTTGGAACAATGTGCTTCTGGCATGTTTCGTTCTTTAGAGTTGTCACAGGAAATCTTCTTTTCAATTTTCCGTGCGTCAATTTATGATTTTTTCTTTGCTTGCTCTTCGTTTTCATATTTCAATTCCTTAAGATTCGGAGAACAGGTTAGGACTGCGTACTTTTTTGTTACATTCCTTTTTCTTGATTGGTAAATTGCTTTTGGAGGTGGGGATATTTCTAAAAATGGCACCTTTGCAACTACTGTCTTGTCTTCTTCACTACTATTGATTGGAAGTTCAGAAACGACATCTGGTTGATTTTCTTTTTCTGTTTGATTGTCATCGTGAAGCTGCTCCCCCAACGGATTTGATATTTCAGCCTGAGTATCTTTAGTGCAATATCAGTTGTGTCCGCTGGTACAAAAAGGTAATCGGGAGAAATGGTGGAATTAAATGGACTGATTCCTGTTTTAGCAAATCCGCTCAATGTATTTTGGATTGTGGCTGCTTTACTATACGCTTCAGAAAAGAGTTCACCCATTTGGTAAGCTGTAATAACACGACCTGGATGATTTTTCAAGCCTGATTGTAATACGCCTTTAGGGGTCCAAAAAAACTCACATGAAGCGGCTGCATTCGGTGTGTGCAGTGAGCTGGGAAGCACATGAGAATGATGTTATTCTCTCTACAAAACTACACAGCTGCTAAGGAGGTATGGCTTACATGACCATCTAGCAGAAGGAGTACTTGATTCTCCGGAGAGGGATTAGCAAGTTTGCAAAATTGTTTCAGCCATTGAACGAGTTCATCCAACCATACTCTTGGCACAAACCTAAACTTCTAGGAGGTGCTTTATCAAAAAGTTCATCTTTTTTGTTTTTTCTTGAAAAGATCAAGGATGGAGGAATATAGTTATCCGTTGCACTCATGCAAGTCCACTTTCATCCATATTGTAAATCTTCTCAACAGTGATAGATTTCTCTTGTAGAACAGAATCTAGAACCTAAAAATTTGGAAACTTGATGGGAAATCTATGATCTAGATTTTTTCTTTCCGCAAACTCATAAGCTAATTGTCTCACTTCGGTTGTGGTTAAACCAAACAGTCTAGATTAAAGATATTTTGGGTGTTCTACCAACTCTTTCTCTGTTTGGGAATCAAAAGTTATTGAAAATCGGCTCAGACTTGTCTCTACACCTTTAACTCTTTTATTCTTATTAGCAGCTCTACGCCTAAGAGTTGCTTTAGGAACGTTACACACTTTAGCTGCTTTTAGCTATCCCATTCTTTTTTCTTGTACATCTTTTATAGCTTGCTGCATAGATGCTTCATCCCAGGACTGTCTATTAGTCTTTCTGACGTACCTTCCAACCATGGTCATCTGTAAAAAAAATTAAAAATCGAATTACAATTAATATAAATCATTGTACCAAAAAGACTAGAAATTGTACTGTGCGTCGTATAAAATGACATACTATGTCATTTTAACAACAACCACAATGTTACATTTTCAATATATAGATTATTATTGATAATGTTAAAGTTGCTATACAAAAACCTACTTACCAATCAATTGTTCACTGTTCACTTAACAATTAATACCAACACAGAATTTAATACCACGAAGAATGATATAAAAACAGCAAATGTAAAATCCACGCATACAAAACTTTCTTGCTACTGAAACATAACCTACAGAATAAAACCGTTAAATAAACCTGGAGAGATCTGTAAACTTATAGTATATTTTTATAGAGTGTTTCTTACTTAGTACAGTTACCGAATAAGAGATGCCGCTTCTAGTTTCCTATATAGGGCAAGTGTGTCATTTTAGCAGCTATGTCATTTTAGGACACTTTCCCCTATATGTTTCTGGATGATCAAATTTCAAAAATTATGCAATTGAGCTAGGTACAGAACCTATTTTGTTTACTCCTTCTACTTGCTTGGTGCATTTATTATTTATTAGAAATTATACATTTGACAGCTTGACAGTAGTCAATCTTAATGGAAATTATGCATTTGACATATAATTCGCATGCATGTGGAAAGTTACTGTTAAATTATTCAGTTTACGTTCCTTTTAATTAGGGTTGACGTTCTTTAAATAAACCACATCTTTTTTCGACAAATGCTTAATTTGAACTTTCTGACCAAAAACCCAAAGCAACAATTACCAGCCTACACTTTCTTTTAATCTAGCGCGTGTCTGCTTATTTTGCAATTGTTACTTATATCGATAAATAAATTATAATCAAACTGCTTAGTCGATATATTTTATGATTACAATAATTATTGTAACTAAACACATACATACTAAAGTTAATAACCTATAATTTAACAATACGCATAAATTCTAACCTCAATAATTAACTACCCATTACACTTGTGTTGAAAGTATTTCGCACGCTGAACCATCGACTGCCCTCGCTTCGCTACGCTCGCTCGTGCCTCTAATAGTCTCACGCGGCTAAAGCTCATTTTCTGCCTTGTGTCGGAATATACTATTTAGATCGTCGCTTAAAGCCCTTTCGTTTGATATTTCACACAGTACAATTTGCAAAATATATTTTTTCTTATTTGCCCACAAAAAAGAACCTCCATATTCGAAATTAATTTATTTACGTTATTTCTTTTCAGGTGATAACACCATAGAATATTGTTTAACAAATTGTAAGTTTAGTATCGAAAAAACTAAGCGTACTCTGGATATGTATTATACAATGAGAAATATCCTGCCAGATTTGTACGAAAACAAGCATCCCAGCTTAGAGCATATGAAAAATGTAGGAAACGTTGCGTAAGTATACAGAGTGAGGATTTAAAATTTCATGGAGCAAATCGTGACTTACATGAAACGTTTTAACATAATTTGACAATCGAAGTAGGAAGAAACCACTGATTGATAGTCATGAGAAAATGTAAGACCAACACCTGGTCTTAATCTTGCGCTCTAATAAGTGGTATTGGTCTTGGTCTACAGGGTCCTGTCTTGGCCTTGTACCAAGACTCCTGCAATTTGTACATTTTTTCAGATATCAGTGTCCAATGCCACATCTAACAAAGAATCTTTACCGAATAAATGTAATAAAATTCAAAGATGTCGATCCGGAAATCTTTCAAGCTTACGATTATTCCTCGATGTTTTTACGAAATTTTTTCGAAATAAAAAATAGAGAAGATCTCGCTTTAGGTGAAATTATTGTAATAGATTTTCAATACTTAAAGCTTGGACATATGATTAAAATGACACCCATATTAACAAAAAAATGTGCAATAATATTAGAGGTGAGTTATAGGTACCAAATCAACAATTTTTTATTTTGCTTGGTTTCCAGAAAATTGCCTTTTTCTTTGATGCTTTTGTTTTGACGGGTTGGTAGTGATCCTGCATTAGGATGTAGACAGAAGCGGGTCTTATGCTTACATTTTATTTTAGAAAGTTTGGGCGAACAGATTGAAAGAAATCCACATGCTGAATCCACCAACATATGTAGATCGATTACTGGCTTTGGCAAGGGCTTTCTTATCTAAAAAATTACAAGAAAGGGTGAGTAATTTTGAAATCTGCACCACACCTGTCAAAATAGACAGCTTCTTAATTATCCAAGACGTTTTTTTTCATATTTATAGATATACGTTCACTCAAATATACAAGATATGTTCAAAACTGTACCTCAAGAGCTAATGGCTTCCGATTATGGTGGAAATCAACCATCTTTACAAGAAATCCAAGGTAAGGCTGATTAAATTCTTTTGTTAGAATGGAACAATAAAATTATTTCTAGAAAATAAAAATTAAAAAGCACAGGGGAAAAGGGGGCTCACTGCATATTTTTGATGAAATGAAATAACCACGCCATATTGTGTATTTTCCGTTTTCAAAACTAGCAACGTGTAACGTGCGAAAAGAGATAGATACAGGGAAAACACGAGCAAAAATGAGCCAACAGTAAACCAGTTTGCGAATATTCGTTCTTTAAGGATAGTGAAGATAAAAATAAGACTACGTTATATGAAGTGGGACCACTGGATGAGGTAAGAGGCTGACATCTTGGACGTAGGTATCTTAGAGCTAGAGTGTTCGAAATATCACACAAATGCTGTGATGTCCAGAATGAAAATATTATTTAAATAAATATATGATCACTCACTTTTATTATTAACGCAAATATTAGAAAAGAAAAAAATATAAACTTTAAAATAATAGTAAACAAACTGAAACTAGTCATTAAAAAACAAAACCAACCTAAACCTTGAGATAATTAATCTGGATTCCTTACAAATGCAGTCACTTTGACATAGACTTGAGGAGTTGTTTGGAATTTCAAGGTGGTGACGAGGAAAAATATTTAGGATTTAAACTTGGAAACACATCTTCGTTTTTACAGGAATTACAGCTGCATTTAAAAGAGGTAGAGATATGGAGGAAGATTTGCCTCGATCTGACTGGACATCAATGTCTTTAACTGAACTTAACATCATTAGAGAATAGTGATTGGAAATCGTCGCTTAAGTCCTAGAGAAGTAAAGAAAGAATTCCAGACCAGAATTTTCTACAATACTTGAAATAGTAGTATAATGAGGAGAAAAGTGTGATTTGATATTTTCTAATGCTATAGCAATATTGTATGTTCAATTTCAGATTTGTGGACAAAGAAATTTGAAGAATACAAAGAAAGGTTCGACGTAATGGAAACGCTAACTGTTAACGAAGCTCTTCGGCCGGAAAAACTTATCGACAGTGATATACTTGGATTCCATGGAAACTTCAAAACAATCGATATCGACTAACACCTGACGTCTGTTAAAATATAAAAATACTTTTTAAATGGTTTGTACGGAAATTTGTAAAAGTCTTAGATTAAATTTTATTGGATTAAACAAACTTTTTTATTTTTAAAAGTGAAATAAAAAAAATAAAGATGTCGATTGCGACATTATTTTAGCAAATTAGGAGGAACGGAGAAGTCTTAAAAGTGCCGTTCATACAGGATTCACTAAAATCTTCAAATACTGTACACATTTTTGTATTTGACTTCAAAGTAATAACACTATAATAGTTCACAAATTTGGAGTAGTGGAGAAGAAAGAATGCAGATTCTGTGGAATTGAAGGAAATCCATTTCCACTTACTAAATGTGTAATTGTGATTACTTGCAGAACACGACTCCAATGGTCAAACAATTTATTAGTTTGCGTAAAACAATAAATTGATCAAGCAATTAATGTACGGTACAAAGTTAATTACAGGACACTTTTAATCGAATCCAATTAACCCAATTTAATGTAAAGTTTACAACAAACTCATTAAATAATATAACATCAGCGAAGAATAGTTTTTAAAACAGGGTGGATACAGTCACCCGTGGAATACAAAATTTTCAAGATCTCCACCAACATTCACTTGCTACTATGGCTTTGAATCGTAACGCATGCGCACAGCTGCAATGGTAGTTAAAAATTTGGTACAATTTAGAATAAGATGTTATGAGGTGGCTACTGCGACCCTTTCAGATCTATTGTAATCCTTTTTATCCCCAGTCCGAATATCTTCATGAAGTCTACCAGCTTTGAGACTGAATATTTCATGATAGTTCTTTGCCAGTGGTTCAAAGTAGTGAAGAAAGAAGAATGTAGATTATATGGAATGGAAGGTGACCCATTATCATACTTACTAAACGCGTGGCACTTCGGAATCACAGTCCAAAACACCTAGGAGGCTACTGGATGGAACTGAAGCTTAAGGATATTCTAAAGTAGCACCAGAAATCTCAAACTGCTTCAAATGAAACTTCCTTTGTATCATACTAAGGTCTGAATAAAGGAAATTTGATTGATAAGATCAGAAAATTACATGTAGAGAATAACAAATGACAACAAAATGTCCGGATTCTATCGATTTGAACAGCCCCCTGGTGGTTTCGGAAACTTTTTACCAGTTCTGTTGCATTTTGTATTTTCAACAGACTAGTTTTTTTTAAACTGACCTTGCCTGATGTAAAATTAATTTTAGCGGGGCGCTGTTATTTATTCTCTATACGTGTAAATAACAAGTGCATCAAAAACAACATCAAATTTCTTATAAAGTTTTGCTCGTAGCTGCATTAAGGACATAAAAGAATTAAAGGTGAGTTATATTGACACATATTTTTTCGCAGTTTAATACTTTTTTCTTGTACAACATTTTTTTGGAATATGTGATTATCTTTTTAAAACAATTATCTGTAAATTTATTAAATAATCAAATTTTTAGTGATAAATATAAAAAAAAATTAGTGTTTTTAAATAATTTGGCAAATTTGATAATGTACTGATAATGGACCGAATTTGAATAAAAGACAATAAAAATTTAAAAAAGAGCATGCTGATTTTATTCTATTTATTCTTAACGAATATTCTGGTGCGAAGTTGCATTTTCATCAACTAGGGAAATCTATACAATGGCTGGCACTAAGAATCTTTTGGTAACCGATCGTAGTAAAATTAGAGACCATTGGAAGAAATCTGATGCTCAAATTGAAATGGAAATCGGTATAATTAAAAATTGGTTCAAGACACAGAAACATTTACCGGAAACACCTTGTAAGTATGATGGATGAAAACAAATTATTTCAGTATTATCGAGTTTAAGTGAATGAATGAATATGTTTAGGTCAATAAATTCAGAACCATTTATTTTTAAATCAATCTTAAAATATATTTTTTCTATGACCCTTTATAAAAAGAAAACTTTCGTCACTGTGTGCAGTGACGAAAATTTGATTTTCGTAACGAATGATAAAAAATCCCATAACGTTAACTTTCGTCCATGGAGACGAAAATTATTTCACTAATGTCTAGTTACCTGCTGTCACTGTACCAAATGTCAGTATTGAATCACCTCAGTTTGTGTTTGTCGTGATTTCGCTAAGTATTCTGATTCAGAAAGTGACTTGGATGTTCCAAATACTCCACCAGAGATGAGAAATCAAGCGGATCAAACCTCTGCGGACTTGTTACCCGAAAAATAAAAAAAAAGGTATACAGAAATTTATAATAAATTCATGGAACGGAGAGCTAAAAACCAAGTACATTCGTTATCGGAAACTATGATGCTTGCATATTTTGCAAAATTGTCGGAAACTTTGAAGGCATCGACTCTATGGTCTACTATATTTTCGATGTTAAGAACAACATTATCAATAAATAAAAATTTATAGATTTGTGTTGTAAAATTCAATAAAGATTTTTTGCATTATTTGAATTTTGTTATGAGGTCATAGTAAAAGTATAGTGTTGAACTCGTCGAAACCATTTTTTTAGACTCGAGAACATTATCAATCACAAGAGTTTGAAAAATCACGATCGCACGAGTGATGTACAGTTTTTCCTATGACCAGGTGATAATTTCACCAAATAATCTGTAATCAACATCTGACACATTAGTACACAAAATGTTACAATTTAAGTCAATATAGTTTATTTCAAAAAGTATAACAATAACTTTATTAGTAACAAAAATTCAAGTAGGTATAGGTAGGTTATTACAATTTATGGAAATTTAAAAAAAATTTTATTGCAGCAATTTGTAAATTTTATTGTTGTGTGTGTGAAAGATGTTATGAGAAAGTCTATTGCTTGTAATAGTGTTTGACGTTTCCTTAGATTTTGATGCCCTGAATAACCCATTGCAATAAATGCAAGACGCATCATCTTGAAAGGGTTCACTCTCTTCAACTGTCTCATCTTCAATTATTGCCTTGGGACTCTTTTTTGTAGTTTGATCACGCAAATTCATATGTAATTTAGAACAATGTGCTTCTGACATGTTTTGTTCCTTAGAGTTGTCACAGGAAATCTTCTTTTTAATTTTCCTTGCGTCAATTTTTGATTTTTTCCTTGCTTGCTCTTCGTTTTTATATTTCAATTCCTCAAGATTCAGAGAACATGTTAGGACTGCGTACTTTTTTGTTACATTCCTTTTTCTTGATTGGTATATTGCTTTTGGAGGTGGGGATATTTCTAAAAATGGCACCTTTGCGACTACTGTCTTGTCTTCTTCATTACCATTGATTAGAACTTCAGAAACGACATCTAGTTGATTTTCTTTTTCTATTTGATTGTCATCGTGAAGCTGCTCCCCCAACGGATTTGGTGTTTCAGCCTGAGTATCTTCTAGTGTCCGCTGGCACAAAAAGGTAATCGGGAAAAATGTTGGAATTAAATGGACTGATTCCTGTTTTAGCAAATCCATTCAATGCATTTTGGATTGTGGCTGCTTTACCGCTTTACCGTACGTTTCAGAAAAGAGTTCACCGACTTGGTAAGCTGTAATAACACGACCTGGATGATTTTAGGGGTCCAAAAAAACTCACATCAAGTGGCTGCATACGGTGGGTGCAATGAGCTGGGAAGCACATGAGAATGATGTTATTCTCTCTACAAAACGACACAGCTGCTAAGGAGGTATGGCTTACATGACCATCAAGCAAAAGGAGTACTTTATTCTCCGGAGAGGGATTAGCATGTTTACAAAAATGTTTCAGCCATTGACCGAAGAGTTCTGAGTTCATCCAACCAGACTCTTGGCACAAATCTAAACGTCCAGTAGGTGCTTTATCAAAAAGTTCATCTTTTTGTTTTTTTTTGAAAAGATCAAGGCTGGAGGAATATAGCTACATGTTGCACTCATGCAACAAACAACAGTTACATGCTGGCCTTTTTCTGCGCTTCTCAGGGATCCTACTGCTACTTGTTTGCGCCCAGTTGATGACAATATTTTCGGAGGTTTCTGGGCAGTATAGATAGTCCACTTTCATTCATATTGTAAATCTTCTCTTGTAGAACAGAATCTAAAACCTCAAAAAATTTTGAAACTTGAGGCTTGTTAAAAGGTCGTGCCCTGGCTGCTGAGGTGGGTTCTGGCCGTCGTAGAGATATGTCGGTATTTTTTTTGCGAAATCCTCTGAGCCACTCTTTTCCTGCGATTCCTTTTCACGGTTAAATCTATGATCTACTTATTTTATTTTTTTTCGCAAACTCATAAGCTAATTGTCTCACTTCGGTTGTGGTTAAACAGTCTAGATTCAAGATATTCATGGTGTTTTACCAACTCTTTCTCTATTTGGGAATCAAAAGTTATTGTAAATCGGCCCAGACTTTTTTCTACTCCTTTAACTCTTTTATTCTTATTAGCAGCTCTTCGTCTAAAAGTTTCCTGGGGGACGTTATACACTTTAGATACTTTTAGCCGTCCCATTCTCTTTTTTTGTACATCTTTTATAGCTTGCTGCATAGATGCTTCTTACCAGGACTGTCTATTAGTCTTTCTGACGAACCTTCCAACCATGGTCATCTGTAAAAAAAATTGAAAATCGAATTACAATTAATATAAATCATTGTACCAAAAAGACTAGAAATTGTAGTGTGCGTCGTATAAAATGACACAAATATTTAAATGAAATTAAAGCTCATTCTCTGCCTTGTGTCAGAATATACTATTTAGACCGTCGCCTAAAGCCCTTTCGTTTGATATTTCACACAGTACAGTATTCAAAATTTTTTTTCTGATTTGCTCCCATAAAAGAACCTCCATATTCGAAATTAATTTATTTGCGTTATTTTTTTAGGTGATAACACCATAGAATATTGTTTAACAAATTGTAAGTTTAGTATCGAAAAAACTAAGCGTACTCTGGATATGTATTATACAATGAGAAATATCCTGCCAGATTTGTACGAAAACAAGCATCCCCGGCTTAGAGCATATGAAAAATGTAGGAAACGTTGCGTAAGTATACAGAGTGCGGATTTAAAATTTCATGGAGCAAATCGTGACTTACATGAAACGTTTTAACATATTTTGACAATCGAAGTAGGAAGAAACCACTGGTTGATAGTCATGAGAAAATGAAAGACCAGCACCTGGTTTTAATCTTGCGCTCTAATAAGTGGTATTGGTCTTGGTCTACAGGGTCCTGTCTTGGCCTTGGTCTGCAGGGTCCTGTCTTGGCCTTGGTCTGCAGGGTCCTGTCTTGGCCTTGTACCAAGACTCCTGCAATTTGTACACTTTTTTAGATATCAGTGTCCAATGCCGCATCTAACAAAGAATCTTTACCGAATAAATGTAATAAAATTCAAAGATGTCGACCCGGAAATCTTTCAAGCTTACGATTATTCCTCGATGTTTTTACGAAATTTTTTCGAAATAAAAAATAGAGAAGATCTCGCTTTAGGTGAAATTATTGTAATAGATTTTCAATACTTAAAGCTTGGACATATGATTAAAATGACACCCATATTAACAAAAAAATGGGCAATAATATTAGAGGTGAGTTATACCGGGTCCATACCAAACCAACAGTTTTTTATTTTGCTTGGTTTCCAGAAAATTGCCTTTTTCTTTGATGCTTTTGTTTTGACGGGTTGGTAGTGATCCTGCATTAGGATGTATACAGAAGCGGGTCTTATGCTTACATTTTTTTTTAGAAAGTTTGGGCGAACAGATTGAAAGAAATCCACATGCTGAATCCACCAACATATGTAGATCGATTTCTGGCGTTGGCAAGGGCTTTCTTATCTAAAAAATTACAATAAAAGGGTGAGTAATTTTGAAATCTGCACCACACCTGTCAAAATAGACAGCTTCTTAATTATCCAAGACGTTTTTTTTCATATTTATAGATATACGTTCACTCAAATATACAAGATATGTTCAAAACTGTGCCTCAAGAGCTAATGGCTTCTGATTATGGCGGAAATCAACCATCTTTACAAGAAATCCAAGGTAAGGCTGATCAAATTCTTTTGTTAGAATGGAACAACCAAATTATTTCTAGAAAATAAAAATTAAAAAGCACAGGGGAAAAGGGGGCTCACTGCATATTTTTGATGAAATGAAATAACCACCATTTTCAAAATCAGTAACGTGTAACGTGCGAAAAGAGATAGATACAGGGCAAACACGTGCAAAAATGAGCCAACAGTAAACCAGTTTGCGAATATTCGTTCTTTAAGGATATAGAAACAGTAAAGAAAAAATTAAATATACGATCACTCACTTTTATTATTGACGCAAATATTAGAAAAGAAAAAAATATAAATTTTGTAATAATAGTAAACAAACTGAAACTAGTCATTAATAAACAAAACCAACTTCAACCTTAAGAAACTTAATCTGGATTCCTTACAAATGCAGTCACTTTGGCATAGACTTGAGGAGTTTTTTGTAATTTCAAGGTGGTGACGAGGAAAATATTTAGAATTGAAACTTGGAAACACATTCCCGTTTTTACAGGAATTACAGCTGCATTTTAAAGAGGTAGAAATATGGAGGAAGATTTGCCTCGATCTGACCGGACATCAATGTCTTTAACTGAACTTAACATCATTAGGGAATGGTGATTGGAAATCGTCGAAGTCCTAGAGAGGTACAGAAAGGCCTGAATTATCTGCAATACTTGAAATAGTAGTATAATGAGGAGAAAAGTGTGATTTGATATTTTCTAATGCTATAGCAATATTGTATGTTTAATTTTAGATTTATGGACAAAGAAATTTGAAGAATATAAAGAAAGGTTCGACGTAATGGAAACGCTAACTGTTAACGAAGCTCTTCGGCCGGAAAAACTTATCGACAGTGATATACTTGGATTCCATGGAAACTTCAAAACAATCGATATCGACTAACACTTCACGTCTGTTAAAATATAAAAATACTTTTTAAATGGTTTGTACGGAAATTTGTAACAGTTTTAGATTAAATTTCATTGAGTTAAACAGGTTTTTTATTTTAAAAGTGAAATCATAAAAAATAAGGGTGTCGATTGCGAGATTATTTCAGCAAAGAAGGAGGAACGGACGAGAATTCATAGAAGTACCATTAATACAGGATTCATCAAAATCTTCAAATACTGTACAAACATTTTTATATTTTGACTTTTATGTGCAGAAAATGTGAACTTGATGATGAATCACCTACTCATATTATAATCTGCTTCTGCGAGAACTTACAAGTACTTAGACGAAAGCACTTTGGAGATGAATTAATACAACCATCACAATTACTGAAAATCCTTCCAGTCAAAATAGTGGCCTTTACAGAAGACACGAAGCTTCTGGAATGGAAATAGATTACATGGGAAATGGTACAAAGATTCAGTTCAAGTGCCTGGGCTGATGAGCATAACCCAAATATATGAATGAATGAATGAATGAAACGCTGGTTCACAAATTTGAAGTAGTGGAGAAGGAGGAATGTAGATTCTGTGGAATTGAAGGAAATCCATTTCTACTTACTAAAGTGTATTCATAAAGAAGAGAGAGTAATAAAACGATGAAAAACCCATTTTTTCGACCGTACCATTGTCGTAGGTGTTTTGCCAATATTTAAATTAAAAAAAAAATAGAAAAAAAGACATCAGTTAAAAATATATGTTACATTTTAACCTGATAAATTTCATAGAACTTTTTACATATTTACTATTTTCTTTACTAATACCTATATACTACGGTACTTGAAATGTAAGTTTCCCCCAATTGCAGCGCCTATAAGAATAGTTTATCCCTTGCCTTCTATTGTTCTCGGTTTTGGGTTCTATTGTATTCTCCGGTCGAACAGGGTGAGGTATATAAAAATAAAGGATTTTTACCTGAGGTACATTAGAAAATTTTTAAAAGAGAACAAAAAGTGATTGATCACTCAGTACAAAATTTATCCAAATATGCATTTTTATTACTCTCTCTTCTTTATGAATATAGTATAAATGTGTAATTATGATTACTTACAGAACACGACTCCAATGGTCAAACAATTTATTAGTTTGCGTAAAACAATAAATTGATTAAGCAATTAATGTACGGTACAAAGTTAATTAGAGGACACTTTTAATTGAATCCAATTAATCCAATTTAATGTAAAGTTTACAACAAACTCATTAAATAATAGAACATGAGCAAAGAACAATAGTTTTTAAAACAGGGTGGATACAGTCACCAGTGGAATACAAAATTCTCAAGATCTCCACCAAAATTCACTTGCTTCTATTGCTTTGAATCGTAACGCATGCGCTCAGCTCCAATAGTGGGTAAAAATTTGGTACAAATTAAAATAAGATGTTATGAGATGGCTACTTCGACCCTTTCAGATCTATTGTGGTCCTCTTTATCTGTATTACTTTCCCCAGCCCGAGTATCTTCATGAAGTCTACCAGCTTTGAGACTGAATATTTCATGATAGTTCTTTGCCAGTGGTTCAAAATAGTGAAGAAGGAAGGATGTAGATTATATGGAATGGAAGGAGACCCATTCTCATATTTTCTAAACGCCTGGCACTTCGGAATCACAGTCCACAACACCTACTGGATAGAACTGAAACATAAGGATATTCTAAAGTAGCACCAGAAATCTCAAACTGCTCCAAATGAAACTTCCTCTGTATCATACTAAGGTCTGGATGAAGGAAATTTAATTGATAAGATCAGAAAATTACATGTAGAGAATAACAATTTACAACAAAATGTCCGGGTTCCATCGATTTTATCAGCCCCCTGGTAGTTTCGGAAACTTTTCACGGTTCTGTGTCGCATTTTGTATTTTCAGCATCCCAGTATTTTCATTTGAAGAGCTATCAAAAAATGTTATCAAGAAAATTAATAGATGTCTTTAAGGTGCATATTTTGAAATTATCTCGAACTATACAGAGTGTTGAGTTACTCCGTTACAAACCAAACATATGATTTTTTAAATGGGAACCCCTGTATATTATACTGAATTCGGATTTCTCATATTTTTTTGAAGCTTTTGATATAAGGCTACAAAAGCTATGGACACTTTTATGTGAAATTCGTAGGTATATCAACTACTAATTTTTGGTACACCCTGTATAATTGCCTTTAGCGGGTCACTGATGTTTATTAAATGAACAAATGGTGATAAAGATTTGTTCATAGCTGCATTGAGGAGTGTGCGTTCAAGGATATAAAAGCAATAAAGGTGAGTTATATTGACACATATTTTTTCGCAGTCTGATATTTTTCTTAACATTTAACATTTTTTTGGAACAAGTGATTATCTTTTTAAACCAACTATCTGTATTGATAATGTACTGTAGGACCGACATTGGATAGAAAAAAATTAAAATTAAAAAAAGAGACCGTCAGGATTTTTTTTTCAAATTACCAAATGACACTAATTGATACCACTGTTTACCATTATTGAATAGTTTCAACCTTTGATTATTCATATTTACATCCAGCTATTGACGTCTGAGAAAGTATCAATCACACTAATTATCCAATTATGATTAAATTAAAATTATTCAAATTATTAATAAATAATTCATGATCCACTAACGAATTTTCTGGTGAAAAACTGCATTTTTTTAACAAGTAAAAATTTATTATTTTCAGGAAAACAATGACTGATACTATGAATCTTTTGGTAACGGATCGTAAAAAAATTAGAGAGCATTGGAAGAAATCTGATGCTCAAATTGAAATGGAAATTGGTATAATTAAAAATTGGTTCAAGACACAGAAACATTTACCGGAAACACCTTGTAAGTATGATGGATGAAAACAAATTATTTCAGTATTATTGAGGTCAACGTTTTAGAGACCAGTCGATTTTTGATCTAAGGGGGACATTTTTGACTTCGCTACTTTCACTCCCTAGCGAGTGTAGGAATTACCACAAAATATTTAAATGGCATTAGGGGTCGAGTAAGGTATCATTTTAAAGCCCTTTTAATTATCTTTACAACAGTCTTTAAATTTTAAAATTCGGCATAGCACTCTTTAATAAATTACACTTTAATGTTTCAATTATGTTTAATTATTTACTTACTTCTTAGTTAAATCAAATGTTCAAATTGATGACCACCCACGACCATACAAGAATAAAGATTTTGTTCGAAACGTTCTCGTAAATTCCGAAGAATTTTCGGAGTGATTCGATGGCACTCCTCGACAATTCTTTGACGCAAATCTTGTAAAGAGGCTGGTTGTGTTTTGTAGATTTTACTTATTTTACTTGAGATATCCCCACAAAAAAAAATCAAGGGGCGACAAATCTGGTGACCGTGGAGGCCTACCTCTTCTCCCAATCCAGTGCCGTGAAAAATGTTGGTCTAAATACTGACGAAAAATCAAAGCATAATTCGGAGGACTGTCCTGTTCAAACATTAAATGATCTGTTGGTCATTTTCAATAATATCGGTCAAGGTAGGGTTAATAGAATTTTCCAGTAGCAAGAGCTCTAAAACAAGAGACTATACAGAAATGGAAAGTAAAATGGATTAAACTTGCCCAAAATTCCACAAAGCAATATTTTTTGCTACACCCTCCACTACCATTGCTACTCATATATAATTGATTATAATGTGACTAAATTTTATGTATCCACAATTGTAAGATTGAAATCCTAACATGGGAAATATCCATATCATCTTGCTAAATTAGGAATTGGTAATACGGATGCTTGTAGTTGTGATAATGTTACTATTGCAGATATTAATCATATAATATTTAATTCTATTAAATATAAAAAAGAAACAGAAAATCTTATAAATTCCCTTAGTAAACTAAACATACAGTTTCCCGTAAATCTAGCTCATTTATTGGGGCCGAATAATAATATAGTTTACAACGCTCTGGTGGAGTTTTTTAGACAAACGAAACTTCATCTGTAATGAAGTCGAAATGTAGATATAAGTAACATCTGAAAGTAGCTTAGAATAAAAAATTTTAAAAAAAATCTGTGGCTGAAGGATTTATTCCCAAGCCAGTTCCCCACAAAAAAAAAATAAATTTAATAGTAATTTATTAAAAATTATTAGGCCGAATTTTAAAATTTTAAGACTATTGTAAAGGGAATTAAAAGGGCTTTAAAATGATGCCTTACTCGACCCCTAATGTCATTTAAATATTTTGAGGTGATGCCTACCCCCGATAGGGGGTGAAAGTGCCGAAGTCAAAAATACCGGAAAAAAGTGTCCCCCTTGGATCAAAAATCGAAGGGTATCTGCGTGTTTTTAAAACGTTGACGCAGTTTCTGATAATGGCTCTGCTTCGTTTTTGTCCAGCCACCCTGTATAAACGTAAATTTATATTGAATAGATGAGGCTTTTACTTGATGAAGATCCATACTACTGATGAAATAAAACAAATTAATTTGTTTAAATCTTCATTATTTATTTTGAACTTTTGAACCGTATTAAGGCACTATATAAATTAAAAGTTTTGATTGTAGCTTCACTAGTTTGAAAAAGCTACTGTGTAGCGAAACGCGTCACTAATTTTAATTTGAACGTCAGTTCAAAATAAATAATGAAGATTTAAACAAATTAATTTGTTTTATTTCATCAGTAAATTTATATTTCGCTATTTTGGTTAATAAAGAATAAGTTAATCGAAAACTGTTTTTGGGCCTTAATGCCCGCGCATATAAACACAATAATGTACTGGTATGACATAAAATATATTTTATACCCTCGCTTCAAGCTCTTTAATTTAATATGTCACTCGGTTCAGTTTGCAAAACTTGTTTTCTCTAATTTACCCCCAAAAAGGGACCCCCATATTCGAAATTCATTTATTTACGTTATTTTTTTTTTCAGGTGATAACACCATAGAATATTGTTTAACAAATTGTAAGTTTAGTATCGAAAAAACTAAAACTACTCTGGATATGTATTATACAATAAGGAGTTTTTTGCCGGATTTATACGAAAATAAGCATCCCAGCTTAGAGCATATGAAAAATGTAGGAGACGTTGTGTAAGTATACAGAGTGCAGATTTAAAATTTTATGGAGCAAATCGTGACTTAAATGTAACGTTTCAACATAATTTGACAATCGAAGAATCCACTGGTTGATAGTCATGAGCAAATGTAAGACCAACACCTGGTCTTAATTTTGCAGTCTAATAAGTCTTGGTCTTGGTCTTGCAGGTGCTGTCTTGGCCTTGGTCTTGCACCAAGAATCTTGCTGCCGAGAACCTTGAAACGAACTATAGATTTCTCAACGCGTTTGAAGCGAACTAAATGTGTTCTTATTTTCAGATATCAATGTCCAATGCCGCATCTAACAAAAAATCTGTACCGAATAAATGTAATCAAATTCAAAGATGTCGATCCGAAATTCTTTCAAATTTACGATTATTCCTCGATGTTCTTACGAAATTTTTTCGAAATAAAAAATAGAGAAGATCTCGCTTTAGGTGAAATTATTGTAATGGATTTTCAGCATCTTAAACTCGGACACCTGATCAAAACGACACCTATCTACACAAAAAAATGTGCTTTGATCTTAGAGGTGAGTTATACTAGGTTCATACCAAACTAATAATAGAGCTACTCAATTTTTTTTAGAAAGTTTGGGCGAACAGATTGAAAGAACTCCACATGCTGAATCCACCAACTTACATAGATCGATTACTGACTATGGCAAGGGCTTTCTTATCTAAAAAATTACAAGATAGGGTGAGACGTTTTAAAATATTTTCAACACCGTCAAAATCAAAATATACAGCTCCTTAAATATCCAAAACGTTTTTTTTTATATTTATAGATATACGTTCACACAGATGTACAGGATATGTTCAAAACTGTACCTCAAGAGCTAATGGCTTCTGATTATGGTGGAAATCAACCATCTTTACAAGAAATTCAAGGTATGGCTAATTAACTTTTTTTGTTAGAATGAAACAACCAAATTATTTGTTGAAAATAAAAATTAAAAAACACAGAGGAATGAGAGAAAAACTGAAATTTCTGCAATTCTAGAAATAGTAGTATAGGTAACGAAAAGAAAGGTTTTTTGAATTTTAATTAGAGAGATTGAAATTTTCTAATGCTATGATAATACAGTATGTTTCATTTTAGATTTATGGACAAAGAAATTTGAAGAATACAAAGAAAGGTTCGACGTAATGGAAACGCTAACTGTTAACGAAGCTCTTCGGCCGGAAAAATTTATCGACAGTGATATACTTGGATTCCATGGTAACTTTAAAACAATCGATATCGACTAACACTTTACGTCTGTCTGTTAATATATAAATATACTTTTTAAATGGTTTGTACGGAAATTTGTAAAAGTCTCATATTACATTTTATTGGATTAAACAAAGTTTTTATTATAAAAAGTGAAATAATAAAAAATCAGGGTGTTGATCGCGTCATTATTTCATCGAAGTTGGAGCAAAGGACGAGAAGTCACAGTCCACAACACCTAGGAGGCTACTGGATGGATCTGAAGATCAAGGATATTAAGGACGTCCTCTGTATCATACTGAGGTCTGGATGAGGAAAATTTTATTGATAGGACCAGAAAACTAGATGAATAGAACAAAAATTAGCACCAAAAAGTCCGGGTACTATCGATTTTAACAGTCCCCTGGTAGGGTTTGTGGTGAGTGACTGCTCATACCTATTCAGATTTCACCAAACAAATTCAGCTTCTTAAGAAAGTCGATTAGTTTGTTTGGTGAATGATATTTCAGGTTCGAGGGCGAAAGAGAGACTCTGTCAAAAATCAGATACCTGATTCGAGGCGCGGCCTAATAAAAGGCCTATTAGACAACGTAGGTCATGCTATAGTCTAACATTTGTTTGGAGACATTCTCCGAAGGATGTGTAAAAGCCTTTAAATGAACCAATCCTGGTATATTATGCCAAAAGTCTAAAGCTCTTCTTGCAGTCCAGGTATTTAGTGTTTGTTTGGCAAAGCTTATTGCGATGCCAATTGAAGGTTCTGGTCCGATAAAAACCATCCCTTGCAAGAGAGTCCGCCTTCTCTTTGCCAGACCAGCGATACTCTATTGAGTTCTCCTATTAAGGAGAGTCTTTTTTGGCAGTCTAAAACCAGTTTCGACGTTACACGGTAAGAGCTAAGTGCTTTCAAAGCCGCTTGACTGTCCGTGAATTTTTTTATTGATTTATGTGTGAGATTGGTTTGCTCCAATCTCTCCACACATGAAGCAATGGCGTAAGTTTCCGCCTGAAATGAGGTTGCATAGGATCTAAGAAAGGTTGAAATTTCTGTCCTAGAGCCTGAGGGTGTTTTTGATCCATCTGTGTACCAACAGCTGTCTGCTTTTAATAAATCATCCTTACGGAGGACCCATTCGTCTCTATTTGGAATTAGGACGGTATAAAGCAGGTCGTAGTTTACTGTTGGAGGTATTATGTCAGAGGTCATTCCCAGAATACTGTGACTTTCAGTGTCCACTAGCATTCTGCTTTGCTCTGTATAAGCCTGTTTTGTGCATTTAGAAATATGCGCAATTCTATATGTTGTCCATCTAGCCTACCTTTCCAGAAATATATGGAGAGGAGGTAGGTCTAGAAGGATTTCCATGGCTGCTGACGGTGTGGTACTGATGGCACCAGTAATTGCCAGACAAGCCTGTCTGTTTGCCAGATAGCTTTGCTTGGGCCGTTCGCTGTAAAGCTTTTGACCACCAAGCAATAGCTCAATATGTGATCATTGGTTTAACAATCATCACATATATCCAATGGAGTTGTTTGGGTCCCAAGCCCCAAGATTTTCCACAGATCCTGCGACATGTCCACAAGGATAGTCTGGCCTTATGGATAAATTTTTCCAAGTGAGCGTTCCATGTAGGTTTTGTATCTAGGATAATCCCCAAATATTTTACTTCCTCTGCAAATGGAATAACCTCACCATTGTAGGAAAGTGGTGGAAGATCCTCCATTTTCCTTTTCGTAATGAAGGGGACTATTACAGTTTCACCAGGGTTAACAGACATCTGTTCCCTCTGACACCAACTCTGGACATCATCCAACGTCTTTTGGAGGATATTATATGCTACACTTCCTGACTTGGTCCCTGCCAGGATGACAAGGTCGTCAGCACACGCTTGCAAGAGCGAGAGCGCTAAGCAAGTTATCCATCAAGAGAGACCACAGTAGGGGAGATAGTACTACGCCTGTGGGCAGCCCCAGGAAACCTTAAAGCTAAAGGTCTCATCCTGAAGGGAAGTAGTGGCTATTCTATTAGTGAGCATGGCATATATCCAGCTGGTAATGGTTGGTTTAATGCCCTTTTCAGCAAAAGATGAACCAATAGAGGTTGTTAGTGCATTGTCGAATGCTCATTCGATGTCAAGAAATATGGCCACCGCAATCTCCTTGTTGTTAATGGATTGTGTAATTTTCTCAACAAGGTTGTGTAACGCTAAATCTGTTGATTTGCTAGTTTGATAAGCGTATTGGTGGGTGCTCAGGGGGAAGTTATAAAAGCTACCCGCCTGATGAAGCAATCGTTTAAGCAGGAAAGATGTTAGGCTAATTGGTCTAACCGATTTAGGGTTTGTGCGGCCCACTTTCGGTATGTAAACCACCCTAGCCGCCAACCAACTGGGTGGTATGTAATTCCACGCCAGACTAGCTCTATACAGTTTAATGAGGATGGGTAAAAGTAATTCCAGTCCGTTTTGCAGCAGAGCTGGAAAAATGCCATCCTCACCGGGAGATTTGAAGGGTTGAAAATATTTTATTGCCCATTCAATTGCCAGTGCTGTGATAACTTCCTTGGCGACCTCCCAATCGTTCTTTTTGGGGCGCCTTGCGCCTCAAAGTGGGGTGGTCGAAAGTTATCCAGAAGCAAACTCCCAGGAAAGTGATTTTTAATTAAAAGCTCTAACGTTTCTTTTCTAGAGGTCCTGAAAGTGTTATCAGGTCGCTTTAAGGACCCTATCTCGGCAATCGACTCTTTAGAGAGATTCTTGTGAATTCTAGTACTGCCAGGTATATCAGATATACTCTCACAGAACTTCTTCCAAGACTCCCGCTTCGTCTTTCTAATTTCTTTGTTGTAATTTGTTAGAGCAGTTCTATAAGGCTCCCAAATGCCTGACTCTTTAGCTCGGTTAAATAGTCGTCGAACTTCTTCTCTTCGCTTTTCTAGGCATTTGTTCCACCAAGTAGAGTTGCGATTATCTCTTGCCCCCTGGTAGCTTCGACATCTTTTTACCTGTTCTGATTACCGGTCGTTGATTTCTGTGTTGCATTTTGTATTTTTAGCAGACCAGTTTTTTTTAAACTGACCTTGTCTGATATTATGATTGACTAGACGGGCATTGATGTTTATTCTTTCTTCGTGTAAACAACAAGTGAATGAACAACAACAATCAAGCTCTTAATAATTAAAATTATTGATTGTAGCTGCATCGAGCAGAGAGTGTTTCAGGGCATAATAGGTGAGATTTATTGAGAAATATTTTTTAAATTAGTCTGAATTTTTTTCGCAATTTAATATTTTGATTTATCTGTACATTTTTTAAATAATCAAATTTTTAGTGATGAATATTTAAGTTGATAGAGGAGTTAATTGTATTTATTTACATCAAAAAATGTTTGCCTTACAACTATTGGTAATTTTTGTTGTTCAAATTAGTTAAATAAACACATGGCCATTATACATGTAAGTAATTTTCTGAAAATTTAAAAAAAATTTATTGTTCAAGTTTTTAAATAATTTGGAAAATTTTGTAATTTACGGTAGGACCCACTTTGAATTGAAAACAACCGACATTAAGAATAGAGACCTTCAGGATTTTTTTCAAATTACCAAAAAAACAATAATAAACAAAATTTTTTAACAATATGAATAATTTTAACCTTGATGATGATCGCTGACTGTTGATGCCTGGGAAAATCTTAATTATACCGAAATAATTTGTTAATAAATATACCCATATTATAAATAAACTGCTCTACAAAAGTTAAGAAAGTTCGGAGATTATGTTTTTAGAAATTACGTAATGTACGTAAATCTGCGCAGTCATGTTCCCATCAAGCACTAACAATAGGGAACTTGACTAAAATTTTAATTATCAAAAATGTGCTACAATTCATAAGAATATATTGCATGAAAACGACTTGAATAAAAAAATATTTTTTTTTGTCACAAACAACCACTATAACGAATTTGAAGTATTTGTAAGCACATTGTTATTGTTTGTGACGTAGAAGAGTATATTTAGGTACTGCGCGTGCGTCCATGCGACAAGGAACGAATTTAAACCATAAAAACAGACATTATTGCTTTGTTTACTGTGTTGTTTACTCGAGTGTTTCCACGTGATTTTTTGTATTTTCGGTTCATTCTGATTTATTGGACTTTCTGAAATTTTGTTTGTGTCCATAATATTTTCAACATGACTGAAGATACAAAATGTTACAAAGAACTGACAGCAGCAGAACACAAATTTTAAGAACGTAAATGATACGAATAGGCCAAGCAATAGGTAAATATTTTTGACAAAAATCCTAGTAGAAAACGGATTCTGCCATCATTCAAAAGACATTACGATGTATAATTTTGATATATTTTGGACACGCAAAGGTTTTTCAGTAATTTGTTATAAACATTGAAAACGAAATAAACGTATTTCTTCACAGGCTTGCCTTATTCTGACACAAAGTTCATCTCGATTTTTGGGCCTTTTTTTATAGACTTTATTTTTTACCATTCCCCAAAAATGAAAATCAAGTGATGTAACATTGGGAGACCTCGGAGGACCCAGTTCAAAAGGAGTGTTTCTTCCTATCCAGCGCATAGGATAATTTTGGTTCAACCATTAAGCTGCAAATACATATCCTGTCGCACATTAAGAGGAATATTTTCAATTGCATGCCAAAATTCCCTGTCGAGGAAGTTAACAAAGCGATCAGCATTCAATGATCCATTGAATAAAAAAGGACCAATTATACGGACTCCTAAAATCCCATACCAGATATTGACTTCATGGGAATATTGGTCTTTACAATTAATAACCCAGTGAGGATTATATATGGCTCAGTATCTACAATTTTGAGAGGATTCAACCCCATTAGTGGTGAATGTAGCCCCATCGGTAAACATAATCTTTTTCAGGGGCCCAATAACAATAGTCTAATCTTTTATTATCAGGTTTGTTCCAAATGGCATTTAGGAACCGTTCTTGAATCGCATGGAGTACTGTAAAGTGCGCAAACTCGAATTAGGGATGGGCACATCAACTTTATCACCCCTTCCAGAAGGTAGTTTTTGAACCGTCCCAAGAACGATACCATAATTAGTTCTCGAACGATACCTAGAACGGTTCTATCGCCAGTTGAAACGAACCTATTATCACCTTCTTTCAATGTATGTAAGAGCTTCGGTTTATGGGGTTGATCTTGTGACGTACAAAACATCTTCTGATTTTATCCTTACTAATATTCAGTTGAGACGATCAATCTCGAAGGCTCATGCATGGATCTGCTCGATTTGCCGCCAATGTATCGTTATCATCAAGATGTGGTGTATTTGACGAGGACGACCATTCCAATCAACACTGCCAGTTTTTTTTTAATAGGGCATTTACAGCAGTTGATTTTCCATGAGTAATGGGAGCACGTTGGGGATGTCTCAAGTTAAATTCTCTGCTACTACGAGCATTATCACCAAACAACCGGATTATTTCGATTTTTTCTCTTAAAGTCAATGGCACTTTATTTATTCGATCACTTACCGGAACTTAGCTGACATTTAAAAATACTGTCCAAATATTACTTTCCTTGGCACGCTAATGATCAAATTAAACAATATCTTCTAATAATTTAGTGTGTGGGCGAAAAAATTAAAAATTCGAATTTTGTGATGAATTTAGATGTGTACGGTTAAAATGATATTCCGAACAACTTTTTCGTATATCGTCATCTTAAATGCGACACACTGTATATAATTCATTACCAACTATCCAGCACCTGGTGATTTCATTTCACTTATACTTAAGGTGCAAAAATTCATTTTTCTCAACAAGGAAAATTTATTATTTTCAGGAGAACAATGACTGACACTAAGAATCTTATAGTGACCGATCGTAGAAAAATTAGAGAGCATTGGAAGAAATCTGATGCTCAAATTGAAATGGAAATTGGTATAATTAAAAATTGGTTCAAGACACAGAAACATTTACCGGAAACACCTTGTAAGTATGATAAATGAAGACAAACCATTTCAGAATTATCGAGTTTAAGTGAATGAATAAATATGTTCAGGTCAATTAGAATTTATTTTCTTGAATAAATTCAAAACGATTTACTTTTAAATCAATCATAGAATATATTTTAGATCCTCGCCTCAAGCCCCTTCATTTGATGTGTCACCCAGTACAGTATGCAAAACATTTTTTTTAATTTGCCCCCCTTATTCGAAATTCATTTATTTACGTTATTTTTTTTTCAGGTGATAACACCATAGAATATTGTTTAACAAATTGTAAGTTTAGTATCGAAAAAACTAAAAGTACTTTGGATATGTATTATACAATAAGGAGTTTTTTGCCAGATTTTTACGAAAATAAGCATCCCAGCTTAGAGCATATGAAAAATCTAGGAAACGTTGTGTAAGTAGTATACAGGGTGCAGATTTAAAATTTTATGGAGCAAATAGTGACTTATATGTAACGTTTTAACATAATTTGACAATCGAAGTAGGAAGAAACTACTGGTTGATAGTTATGAGCAAATGTAAGATCAACACCTGGTCTTAACCTTGCAGTCTAATAAGTGGTATAGGTCTTGGTCTTACAGGGTCCTGTCTTGACCTTGGACTTGCACCAAGACTCTTGCACTTTTTTGCTTTTTTCACAAAAAAGGTCTCGGCCATTTTGATAGTGCAGAATGCCTATACGTATGCAATATGTTTTTATTTTCAGATATCATTGTCCAATGCCGCATCTAACAAAAAATCTTTACCGAATAAATGTAATTAAATTCAAAGATGTCGATCCCGAATTATTTCGAGTTTATGATGATGCTTCGATGTTTTTACGAAATTTTTTCGAAATAAAAAATAGAGAAGATCTCGCTTTGGGTGAAGTTATTGTAATAGATTTTCAATACTTCAAGCTTGGACATATGATTAAAATGACACCTATCTATACGAAAAAATGCGCTTTGATCTTAGAGGTGAGTTATACTGGGTTCATACCAAACCAATAAAACAACTACTCGATTTTTTTTTAGAAAGTTTGGGCGAACAGATTGAAAGAAATTCACATGCTGAATTCACCAACTTATATAGATCGATTACTGGCTTTGGCAAGGGCTTTCTTTTCTAAAAAATTACAAGAAAGGGTGAGTTGAAATCTGTATCACACCTGTCAAAATAGACAGCTTTTCAATGATCCAAAACGTTTTTTTATATTTATAGATATTCGTTCACTCAGATATACAGAATATGTTCAAAACTGTACCTCAAGAGTTAATGCCCTCTGATTATGGTGGAAGTCAACCATCTTTACAAGAAATTCAAGGTATGGCTAATTAACTTCTTTTGTTAGAATTAAACAAACAAATTGTTTGTTAAAAATTAAAATTAAAAAGCACAGGGGAATAGAGAGGTACCGAGAAACCTGAATTTTTTGCAATACTAGAAATAGTAGTACCTATAACGAAAAGAAAAGTTTTTTCAATTTCAATTAGAGAGACTGAAATTTTCTAATGCTATGGTAATACAGTATGTTTCATTTTAGATTTATGGGCAGAGAAATTTGAAGAATACAAAGAAAGGTTTGACGTAATGGAAACGCTAACTGTTAACGAAGCTCTTCGGCCGGAAAAACTTATCGATAATGATATACTTGGATTCCATGGAAACTTCAAAACAATCGATATCGACTAACACTTTACGTCTGTTATATAATAGTTATTTATGCAATTCGTGTGTAAACTCTCTTTTTTGACGAATGTGAATATTTCCGACGATCACGTGAGTCAAAAAAGGGAGTTTACACACGAATTACATACAATATTTTTTCTACTACCGAAATTTTAATTAAAAAAAATGGAGGATTTATGCGTATTGTTATACTTTTGTGTGCTGGTGGGTAATCTTGTTGTTTGATTATTAAATTTTTTATAATTATTATTAGTTCACTTTTTTAATTTTATGAAACCCCTTGTATACTTACTTTAGTTTTTTTTATTTGTATATCCGGCTAGCTATTTAATGAAATGGTTTCGACTCTATACCTTAGTTTGCGGTTCCCTCTAATGCTATTACTATGAAAATAATTTAATTGGTAATTTTAATGTAATGAAATGTTTAGGTTTATTAAAGAAACATGAAATTGAATTTAATTTAAGTTTTAATCTTTAAAAAATTGTTTAATGATCCACTGCAATTAAACACTCTCCTTTTTCTTTCTTCCTCTTACGAGATCTACTCTGGTGTTCACTAATTTAAATTTCTAGTAATTATTTATCGCCTTAGCAAATATAAATCTAATGAGTCGCTTTCGATTTGTGCCATGCGCATGAATACTGTAAATTATTCTATCTACTTAAAATGGCTGACAACGTCGAAAACGTTTATGTGTTTATAAGGAGTATTTTTGAATTGATTTGGATTATTTATTTTAGTAAGGTAAGCTTCCTTTTTAATTTATAACTACTAATATCAACAATCTTGACTAATTATCAAATAAGAAATACGCAATTGGTAAATAAATGTTCTTAGAATGTGAAATATTTCTAGGTTATTTCTTTTTTAGGAACAACTTGTGAATGGATATTCACTCATCTGCTGTGTGGGATATAAAATAACATCAAAACTGCATGCTGATGTCATATACACTATTGTAGAAAGTGAATTAAACTCTCTCAGGAATAAATTGTATCGGATTTCTCTGGATTCCTGGGACGCTGTCTCCAACTCTAGTTTAAATAAGTGAAATTAAGCTTACCGCTTTCTGGTTGATAATAAATGGATGCTATTTCTTACAAGGTTAGTACTTCTTGACTTTTTCACCACTTTGGCATGATTTTTTTAACTTTTTCTTTTAATTTTTAATTTTAATATTCACCATCCAAATTCTCGTGCTTCCATTCCTCGTTCCAAAATCAACAACCTTCAATTCTTCTTGTTTATCTTTTACCAGACCGTTCTGATAACAATTGTTTTAGAGTTATTTATATTGAATTCTATTGATGTTGAAGGTACTTTCACATGTTATTAAAATTACTTCTTCTATGAACTACACTTTTTTTAATCGGCTGATTCTATTCGCGATTATTCACTTCACAAATTTTTAAATTAATGACATAAATCTGTTTGGATTACAACATTTTTACACTATGAACAAATAATGTGTTAATTCTAACATTATCTATTGAGGTTTATAAAGATAATTCTGTGTTTTTATTATTTGATTTTATTTCTGTTTTTATTCGATTCATTTATTAATTTTATTTGGTTCTTTCTAAAATAATTTCAATACAGGGTGTTTCAAACTAATCAATGCTGAGATATTCTGTTACTAACTAATAATAATTGTTTTATTATAACAAAACTTTCTTTAATTTCAGGTTATTCACCTTCAATTGGACCTACCAATTTTAAATCATCACAGTATATATTTTCTTTTACTGTTGATAACTTGCTGGACACTAAATATAAGCAAAAATAAATTCACCGATTTTTGGGGCAATAAATCATTAGAAGCATTCTGTGCTACGTCTAATATGTTTGGTGGTGTATTTGCGAACTAATCTTCTGAGAGATCGTCAGAGGAATCCATCTTTATAATTATATGTACCTACCTATTCCGTTTTCTAAAAAAAAGAATCTAAAATAACATCATAGTTTCCTAAAAATGTTCAATACTTAAATATAAATACTTTTGCTTACCCTAGGTATAGTCGGAAGATCTTAATGTGAATTTTAAATGTCAGATTCAATGCATGAAGAAATGTCTATTATTTTCCAGTACCCAATAATTATTTACTAATAATTATTAGATGAATTTTACTGAATTCTATATGTTTCAATCTCTGAAATGAAAAAAAAAACTCAGATTTAATATCGGTTTATTATACCTACATATATTTTTATAAAATTAGGTATAATACTAGAAATAATACAACGGAATTGTGGAAAACACTAAAAACGTTGGTTCCAAATAATACGGATTTTTTAGAAATTGAAATTGAACATCAAACGATAGATAGAGTTGAAGATATACCAGGTAATTTGAATTCATTCTACATTGAGAGTATTGATAAAATTATGGATAAAATTGATAAAAATGGTGCAGACTCCCCATTAATATTAATTGGGAAAATAAAAAAATACCCATGACAATATTGCTAAACCCTTGATAAATGTTATCAATACTTCTTTAGAATCTGGAAAGGTTCCAGATGATATCAAGGTTTCCACCATTGTACCAGTTCCTAAAGTTGCAAAACCTAACAAAGCTTCTGATCTCAGACCAATAAATATGCTTAGCTGTTTCGAAAAAATTTTAGAAAAAGTAGTTTATGAACAAATTGTTGATGTCATAGGAAAAAACGAATTTTTAACCAAGGTCCAATCGGGTTTTCGCAGTAAGCATTCATGCGAAACTGCTTTACAATGTGTGCTGGATGATTTGAAAGGAAATCTAAATAAAAAATATGTTACTGTCGGTGTCTTTCTGGACCTCCAAAGGTCCTTTGAAACGGTCGACTCTTAAAGAAGTTAGAAAGAGCAGGGTTTAGTGGTACAGTATTAGCATAGATTTAAAACTGTTTAACAAATAGAAGGCAATAGGTCAAAATCCATAACTTAGTGTCTGAGGAGGTGGAAATAAAACGAGGTGTACCACAAGGAAATGTCCTAGGTCCTTTATTTTTTGTTTATTTATATCACTGACATTGCATACTAAATGATTATTTCACTTATTTGCAGATGACGCCTTGATTTACTATTCTTCTCTAAATATAATAGATATTGTTACAATGATAAATAAGTGCTTATAAATTGTGTATTGATGGTGTTGTGCAAATATATTAAATATTAATTGTAAAAAAAATCATAATTGGTAATGAGCAGCAGTATAAACTCTTTGTCGAACAAGATCATAAAATAATGATTGGGCCTTCAAAAATTGATATGGTAAGTGAATTCAAATATCTCGGAGTTATTATAGATCGACAGCTTAAATTTAAACAGCACGCAAACCATTTAATAAAAACTATTTCATTTAAAATAAATTATCTTTTCAGATGTTCACAGCATTTAACAAATTGGTCAAGACTGGTTTTATTTAATTTTCTAATACTACCACACTTCACTTACTGCTCAACAATATTATATCTCTTAAATCAAAATGAAAGAAAGCGATTCCAAAAGTTGCAGAATAGAGCTATGCGAATAATATTAACGTGTCCTAAATTGACCCCTAGAAATGCGGACATCTTTAAACTGGCTCTCAATTAACGATATGTTCCTGTACCGAACATTAATTTTTATACTTAAAATAAAAATAGGTCACGCGCCTGACTATCTCCAACATAAAATTACCTACAACCACCATATTCACACCCATAGTACAAGACTTAAAAATGATTTTTATAATAGGACCGTCAACAAAAAGCATGCTCAGAATTCAATATTTTCTAAAGGTTTACAGCAATTTAATAACTTGCCAGAGGAAATACAGAAATTAGCAACAATTAATGATTTTCAAACGTAAACTAAAACAATATTTATTATTTGTAAGCAAGTAATTTGGATATATTGGGGTGTTTGTTGTTATTATTTTGTGTGTTGTTTATTTTATTTACATATATTATATTGTGAAATTGTATTGACTGTGTATTAGTTGTTTTTTGACTAAATAAAGCATTTATACATATATAACTACATACAAATTGGAACTTTTTCTCTACGCGTAATGTAAATTTTTACGCACACGAAAGTGTGTCTAAAGTAAGTACTTTACGCACAGTAGTAGAAAATAGTTATTTATGATACAAGTGCGTGAAGTGATACTTTTGCGCACGAGTTGCGAAAATGCCTTTTTTCGCAACGTTTCAAAAATTTTGACCATTTTTGACTATTTTTTCAAATTTTAACAATTATTGACCATTTTTGACAATTATTGACCAATTTTGACAGTTTTGACAATTATTGATCATATTTGACAATTTTTCAAAAATTTTGACCATTTTAGACCATTTTTCCAAATTTTATCAATTATTGACCATTTTTCCAAATTTTAACAATAATTGACCATTTTTGAGCATTTTTGACAGGTTCTGACATTTATTGACCATTTTTGACAATTTTTCGAAAATTTTGACAATTTTTAACAATGATTGACCATTTTTAACAGTTTTATATAATTATTGACCATTTTTTCAAAATTTTTAATATTTTTGACGATTTTTCGAAAATTTTGACCATTTTTCAAAAAATTTGGAAAATTATTAACCATTTTTTACCATTTTTTCACATTTTAACAATTATTGACCATTTTAGACCATTTTTCCAAATGTTGACAATCATTGACCAATTTTGACAGCTTCGACAAATATTGATCATTTTTGACAATTTTTCAAAAATTTTGACCATTTCTTCAAATTTTAACAAATATTGTCCCTTTTCTAAAATTTTGACCATTTTTCCAAATTTTAACAATTATTGACCATTTTTGACAATTGTTGACCAATTTTAACAGTCTTGACAATTATTGATCATTTTTGACAATTTTTCAAAAATTTTGACTATTTTTCCAAATTTTAACAATGATTGACCATTTTTGACAGTTTTTTATAATTATTGACCCTTTTTTCAAAATTTTGAATATTTTTGACGTTTTTTCGAAAATTTAGACCATTTTTCAAAAATTTTGGAAAATTATTGACCATTTTTTCAAATTTTAACAATTATTGACAATTGTTGACCAATTTTGACAGTCTTGACAATTATTGATCATTTTTTACAATTTTTCAAAAATTTTCACCATTTTAGACCATTTTTTCAAATTTTAACAATTATTGACCATTTTTGACAAATATTGACCAATTTTGACAGTTTTGACAATTATTGATCATTTTTGACAATTTTTCAAAAATTTTGACCATATTAGACCATTTTTCCAAATTTTGACAATTATTGACCAATTTTGACAATTATTAATCATTTTTGACAATTTTTCAAAAATTTTGACCATTTTAGACCATTTTTTCAAATTTTAACAATTATTAACAATTTTTGACAATTATTGACCAATTTTGACAGTTTTGACAATTATTGATCATTTTTGAAGATTTTTGAAAATTTTGACCATTTCTTCAAATTTTAACAAATATTGTCCCCTTTCTAAAATTTTGACCATTTTTCCAAATTTTAACAATTATTGACCATTTTTGACAATTGTTGACCAATTTTGACAGTCTTGACAATTATTGATCATTTTTTACAATTTTTCAAAAATTTTCACCATTTTAGACCATTTTTTCAAATTTTAATAATTATTGACCATTTTTGACAAATATTTACCAATTTTGACAGTTTTGACAATTATTGATCATTTTTGACAATTTTTCAAAAATTTTGACCATATTAGACCATTTTTCCAAATTTTGACAATTATTGACCAATTTTGACAATTATTAACCATTTTTGACAATTTTTCAAAAATTTTGACCATTTTAGACCATTTTTTCAAATTTTAACAATTATTAACAATTATTAACAATTTTTGACAATTATTGACCAATTTTGACAGTTTTGACAATTATTGATCATTTTTGAAGATTTTTGAAAATCTTGACCATTTCTTCAAATTTTAACAATTATTAACAATTTTTGACAATTATTGAACAATTTTGACAGTTTTGACAATTATTGATCATTTTTGAAGATTTTTGAAAATTTTTGACCATTTCTTCAAATTTTAACAAATATTGTCCCTTTTCTAAAATTTTGACCATTTTTCCAAATTTTAACAATTATTGACCATTTTTGACAATTGTTGACCAATTTTAACAGTCTTGACAATTATTGATCATTTTTGACAATTTTTCAAAAATTTTGACTATTTTTCCAAATTTTAACAATGATTGACCATTTTTGACAGTTTTTTATAATTATTGACCCTTTTTTCAAAATTTTGAATATTTTTGACGTTTTTTCGAAAATTTTGACCATTTTTCAAAAATTTTGGAAAATTATTGACCATTTTTTCAAATTTTAACAATTATTGACCATTTTTGACAATTGTTGACCAATTTTGACAGTCTTGACAATTATTGATCATTTTTACAATTTTTCAAAAATTTTCACCATTTTAGACCATTTTTTCAAATTTTAACAATTATTGACCATTTTTGACAAATATTGACCAATTTTGACAGTTTTGACAATTATTGATCATTTTTGACAATTTTTCAAAAATTTTGACAATTATTGACCAATTTTGACAATTATTAATCATTTTTGACAATTTTTCAACAATTTTGACCATTTTAGACCATTTTTTCAAATTTTAACAATTTTTGACAATTATTGACCAATTTTGACAGTTTTGACAATTATCTATCATTTTTGACAATTTTTCAAAAATTTTGACTATTTTTCCAAATTTTAACAATTATTGACCATTTTTGACAACTTTCAAAAAATTTGACTATTTTTGACCATTTTTAAAAATATTTAACAATTTTTGACAATTTTTAACAATTTTTGACAATTTTTGACCATTTTTGACCGTTTTTGACCATTTTTAACCATTTTTGACAATTTTTGACAGATTCTGACAATTATTGACCATTCACGTTTCACACTTCTTAATGACAGTACAAAATTATTACAATTACAGAACCTTTGACAGAAAACAAAACACAAAATTATCTAAGGTAACTTAATAAATATACAAATAAAAAAGAGTGTTATATAATGATTATCCCATTTAAAAGGCATTGTTGTACTTTTTCGCACCCTTTTGGGTGTTATAATGAAACTTCAATTTAAAAAGCATTGTTCTTTTACGCACGCTTAAGACGTAGGTATAAAATGTAATTTCACGTATTTATATGAGTAAATGCTTCATTTTAATGGTGGTCGTAGATAAATATACTTTTTAAATGGATATCGAAGAATAAATTTATATTATTCAACGCTTTACAACTAAGTTTTGAAAAATATTTTTCAAAAACAGTGACCGTTCAACTTAATAAGCAACAACTACTTCCCGGGCTATATGTCCTGACAGACATTGAATTACACTTCTGTCGGGGCGTATAACCCGGGAAGTAATTATTTCTTCTTAGTTGAACGGTCACTGTTTTTGAAAAATATTTTTCAAAACTTAGTTGTAAAGCGTTGAATAATTTATTCTTCGATATCTGTTGGTAACTCGCTTTACTAAATACGACAATTTTACAGGAAACTGTAATAATATTTTATTGATAAGACCAGAAAACTAGATGCATAGAACAAAAATTAGCACCAAAATGTCCGGGTACTATCGATTTGAACAGCCCCCTGGTAGCTTCGACATCTTTTTACCAGTTTTGATTACCGGTCGTTTATTTGTGTGTTGCAATTTGTTTGTTTAGCACACCAGTTTTAAACTGACCTCGACTAATATTATGATAGACTTTAGCCGGACATTGATGTTTATTCTCTCTTCGTGTAATCAACAAGTTAATGAACAACAAAATCAAGCTCTTGATAATTAAAATTATTGTTTGTAGCTGCATCGAGGAGAGAGTGTTTCAGGACATAATAGGTGAGATTTATTGACAAATATTTTTTAAATCAGTTTTAAATCTTTTCGCAACTTGATATTTTGATTTATCTGTACATTTTTCAAATAATCAAATTTTTATCTTGACAAATATTTAAGCTGATAGAGGAGTTAATTGTATTTATTTACAACAAAAAATGTTAGTATTTTTTTTTTCAAATTAGTTGAATAAACACACTTTAAATAAAAAAAATCAACATTAAGAATAGAGACCTTCGGAATTTTTTTCAAATTACCAAAAAAACAATAATTAACAACTTCTTAACAATACGAATAATTTTGACCTTGATGTTTAACGGAAACTGTTGACGTCTAAAATAATAATTTGTTGATAAATATACCCAAAGTATGAATAAACTGCTCTACAAAAGTTAAGAAAGTTCATAAGTTCGTATAATTTTGTTAATAACTTGTACGTTAATCTGCGCAGTCATGTTCCCATCAAGCACTAACAATAGAGAACTTGACTAAAATTTCAATTAGCAAAAATGTGCTATAAATCATAAGAGTATATTGCAGGAAAACGACTGGCATGAAAAAATATATTTATTTTTGTCACAAACAACCACTATAACGAATTTAACATGCCGACAAATCCAAATTATTCAAAGTATTTGTAAACGCATTTATATTGGTTGTGACGTAGAAGAGTATATTTCGGTATTGCGCGTGCGTCCATGCGACAACTAACGTAGGTATACCACTAAAACAGCTAATATTCCCTTGTTTACTCGAGTGCTTCCACGTGTATCTTTGTATTTTCGTTTAATCCTGATTTATTAGACTTTGTGAAATTTTGTTTATGTCCATAATATTCTTAACATGACCACCACGGTGACATGACAGAAGATACTGTAAAGTTTTTGTTATTTGTTTAAATAGTTTTTACGTATGGGATAAAATAATACACACCACTATGGCTAATTACTAGGTATTTATTTATTTATAGAAACACACACTTCATTAAACTTAATTTATAAACACACTTCACTTAATGTCAACTTATTTACACTTGGTATAATAGTTCTAATTTATTTTTACCTCTTGAATATTACACTATTTATCTTCACTATTTCATTCACTGTCCGATTACTAAGAACTTCGGTAAACTGTCTCTTTGTCTTTGTTTCACTAATTGTCATCTCACTCAAAAACTCGCGTCGTTATCAATTCTGGAAAATTCTACAGTTTTCCATGCTCGTCTTATGCGTAGGTAAACAAAACGCATCTAGAATGTTCTCAAAAAACGCGCATTCGCCAAAATTTATAATCGAGAGTCAGGGCAGGCTTTGAGTTGGTGACCTCGCAACAATACAAAATGTCACAAAGGACTAACAGCAACAGCACACAAATTTTAAGAACGAAATGATACGAATAGGCCAAACAATAGGTAAATATTTATTGACAAAAATCCTGGTAGAAAACGGACTGTGACATCATTCAAAAGACCTTAATGTGGCAGATTCTCCCATTCTTCTCTTGCAGCAACTGTTAGTTCCTGGTGCGTTCTGGGAGGATTTCTTCGAGCGTGAACAGCTCCGGGGAGCATGTCCCAGGCATGTTCAATTGGGTTAATGTCTGGCGATATCGCAGGCCACTCCAAACGTCGAATTCCTTGTGACTCAAGATAGTCATTAACTACTCGAGTCCTATGTGGGCGGGCATTGTCATCCATAAAACACAAAATCTTCACCCACAGCTCCTCGCCACAGTCTCACATGCGGTTCTAAAACCTGTGTGATGTACCTTTGTCCTGTCAATGAGCACCAATTTTGTACGATCACCTGCCATAATGCCTGCCCAAAACTTAGCACTGCCACCAGCGAAAGGAAGTGTGGGGCGAGCATGGGCTAATTGTGCTTCTCTTGTTGGCTCTCGCCAAACACGAATTCGCCGGTTATCACTATTCACACAGATCGAGCATGGGCTGATTGTGCTTCTCTTGTTGGCTCTCGCCGGTTATCACTATTCATACAGATTCGGGTCTCATCTGAGAAAACCACAGAATTCCAAAACTGTATAGGAGGGAGCTCTATGTGTTCTTGAGACCACTGGAGGCGGTGCAAAACATTTCGATGTTGTAGCTGGGGGACTCTAATTGGACGACGACACCTCAATCCTGAAGCAAATATTCGTCTTCCGATTGCAGCCAACGATATTCTGACTCCTATAGCGTGTCTGAACTCTGTTTGGTGGGCTGGTATAGACCTAGAGAGATTTCTCAGAATGGAAATCCTCATGAATCTATTCTGCTGTTCATTGGTAACTCGTGGTCTACCAGAGCGATGCCTATTTTGCAGTGAATTGGTCTCCAAAAACCTATTCCTTCTTCACGTTTTTTTAAATTTTAACACCAAAGTGAAAACAGCACAACTAATTGAGTATACATGAAAAAGACTTCCCTCAACAAATGTGTCCCTAAGAAACCCTGAAAATTCCTCGAGTTGGCATCACTGTTGAGGCCGGCGATCGATACACGAGTACACAGCTGGGCATCATACTCATTGACGTCAGCAGCTTTGGCGCGCTATGGAGGTCGTTTCTTTCTTTCTTTCTCTTATCCTTATGCCTTCTCAGGCGTCGGATTGGAGTTCTTCCTATACCCATGTTTTCCATTATTTTCTGTCCCTGGCCAATGCCTTCATCTTTCCTAATGTTTTTCCTTTGTTCTTTCCAATTTCCTCAATCTGGTCTATCCATTTCCTCCTGGGTCTTCCTCTTTGTCTTTTTCTTAATATTCCCATTTCCATAACTTTTATGGCAATTCTATCTTGCTTCATTCTTACTAGGTGGCTATACCAGTTTAATTGTTTCTTTTTAATCTTTGAAATTATTGGTTCTTGATTAGTTATGCTTCTAATTTCTTTGTTACTTACTTTGTCCCATTTTGTTTTACCTGCTATTTTTCTTAATTGTTTCATTTCCATTGCATTTATTTTTGTTTCCTGCTTTTTCTGCAGTACCCAATTCTCACTAGCATAAGTTATAGTTGGTACTGTAATTTTGTTGTAAATTTCCAGCTTTGCGTTCATATCAATATGTTTATGGCTTAGTATTGTTCGATTTAAGGAATAATATAATCTTGTTGATTTATTTGCTCTGTTATTAAGTTCTGCATCTATTTTCCCTTCTTCTGTTATGATACTTCCTAAGTAATTATAAGTTGTTACTCTTTCTAATGTTTTGTGATTACATTTCTTGTACTTACTCCCCTCTCGCTGTTTTTCAATCACTATCATTACTTTGGTTTTTTCTGTATTTATTGTCATTTTCACATTTTCTATTTCTCTTGCTAATAAGTTGATTAGTTTCTGCATTTTATTTTTTTATTTTGCTATGAGTAAAATATCGTCTTCATACAGTAGATTACTTAATCTGACCGGCACCATGTTTCTGTACCCTATTATCATGTCCAGATTTCCTCCTTGTCTTTATACTTCCTTCATTATTTGGTCCATAATAATGACAAACAATAGTGGGCTCAAGCTATCATCTTGTTTTATACCTTTTTTTATTAAAAACTCTTCCGATCTTTGACCTCCTATCTGCATTCTTACTTTGACAGTCTCGTATGTGCTTTGATTTATATTAATTAGAGCTTTCGGTACTTCTAAGTCTTCCAATACCTCCCACATTTTTTCTCTTTCCACTGTGTCAAAAGCTGCCTTCAAGTCTATAAATGTTAAATACATTTCTTCTCCCGCTTCTATTGTATTATTAATTAGCCTTCTTAAAATGTATTTATTGTCATTTGCTTGTCCTCCTGGTCTAAAAGCTACTTGCTCCTCTTCTAATTTTGTTTCTATATATAACGTCTTAATCGGATCTCTATTATTCTCGTATATATTTTAAAGCTGGTTTGGGCTAAACATATTGGTCTATAATTATTGCACAGAATCTGATCCTCTTTTTATGTATTGGCAGTATAAGGTTTTTTCCCAGTCTTTGGGGATTTTTTGAGTGTCCCATGCTTCCCTGCATATGAGACGCATCCATTCTTTTCCTTTTTCTCCTAACCATTTTATCATCTCTGGCGCTACTTCATCCTCCCCACTGGCTTTTCCTATTTTAAATTTCTTTATAGCCACTTCCAATTCTTCTCTTTGGAATGCATGGTATTCACGTTCACTCCATTCCTCTTCAACTATATTTGATGTTTTCTTCTTCGACCTATTACTAAATTTTTCTTCATAGTGTTCTTTCCAAGTCCTTAGTATTTGATTTATTTCGGTCTCCAATTTGTTATTTTTGTTTTTTATTGCTCCTACATCTTTTCCTTTACTTCCTCGTAGTCTTTTTATTGCTGTCCAAAATTTTCTATTATCTGATGCATGTGTCTCAAATTCTTCCCAGGAGTCCCTTTTCGCTTTCTTAACCGCTTCCCTGACTATGTTTCTTTCACCGTTATATATTTTCTTGTTTTCTTGTATTTTTTCCATGAAGTTTTCTTTTCTTTTACTAATGTTTGTATTTTTTTGTTTCACAACTTAGTCCTTTTTAAATGTTTGTTGAAATTAATTCTTCCACATATATCCTCTGGTTTTTCAAGTATTATTTGTTTGAATACTGTCCACCGTTTTTCGAGTGTCCATTCGTTGTTTTCATTAACCATTTTTCCGAATTCCCTGTCTGTTTCTTCCTGATATTTACATTTTTTTTCTGTGTTTCTCAATTTACTTATTGCAATTGCTACTGAATCTTACTTCTTCTGTATTCCTTATTTTTGCTTCATATTCCGCTACTACTAATCTTTGGTTTGTTCCCAGCTCAGCCTTTTTTCTTGTCTCTACTTTTTTCACCATATTTGATAGGTTTTGTGTATAAACTATGTAATCGGTTAAACTTTTTGCATTTCTTTCTTCCGCTACAAAGGTATATTTATCTTCTAGTTTTGTTTCCACATCGTATTTACTATTATTAGATCGTTACTTTGACAAAAACCTATCATCTTAAGACCATTTCTGTTCGTTGTTTCCTCTCCATAAACTCCCATACAACCCATTCCTCGATTGTAGTCTTTACCAACTCTTGCGTTCCAATCCCCATAATGATTATGTTTTTGTTTTGCTCTCTTATATCATCCAGTACTTCCTGTAATTGTTTCTAAAATTTTGAAACCTCTTCCTCTCCTGTTCCTTCAACAGGTGCATATAATTGTATTATATTTAATATTTCTTTTAGTCGTATACTTAGAACTAGCATTCTTGAATTTATATCTTCGATATTTATTACCTTTTTGTTTATTTCCTCTGTCAAAATTATTGCTACTTCCTCTTTTGCTCTTTGTTCTACTTTTACCCCGGAGTAATATGATGTGTGATTATTTGTTAAATTTATTTGTCCTGATTCTTTTTTCTTTGTTTCACTTATTCCTAGAATATGTACTTTGTTGTTTTTCATTTCCTCTGTTATTTCGATTTCCTTTCCTGTTAATGTGTTAATATTCCATATACCTATATTTATAATATATGTTCTTGGTCTGCACTATTTAGGTTGTTGAGGTCGTTTCAAATGATTTTAAATAACATGGAACCTTAAACTATGTTTTCCAAGTTAATATTGATTTTAAAAAAGCCAAAATTTCATATCACAGTTGACTGAATAAAGTGGAAATAATAATTGATGTAAAATTCTTGAAAATACAAAAGAAAACAACTTGCCTTAAACTTGAAATCTTATCAACTTGGAAACAGAAAAACTAGGCAGATAAACCAGAGTGAATTTTGGTACAAATCCAATATTTGCGAATTTCCCCAACTTATGTAGAGCAATTGATTATTCAAGGAACTGGTGGAGAAAATTATTTAAAAAAAATTATAATTAAACTACAATTATTTAAACAAAATGCAGTTTTTATCAATAATTTAAATTATATGCATATATATAATTCATTACCAACAATGTTATCCAGCACCTGGTGAACTTGCGTCTAGCCTCACCGTTTAATTTTGAAGGGCAAGGAAAATCATTGGAAAAGCTATACAGAAGGGACAGGGTGAATGGAATGGTTATTTTTCCTTCCCCTTCTTCAAAAATTAACCAATGATCTGTTTTAACCAAAAAAATTATGAAACAATAGCTATTTGTGTATCAAGAGCAGAAAGTAGTACTTTGGCAGTCGAGACAGAAAGTTGCCGCGCGACGCATCAGCGGAGCGCGGCAATCTGTCGAGACTACCAAAGGACTTTCTGCTCGAAATACACACAATATTTTTTCTATGATCACACCAAAATAAAATTAATTTTTTATTAAAAACGTGTTACTTTCATTACAATATTGGAAGTTTATTTGACATATTAAGCCTACTATTTGAAGACAAAAGATTAATTATGTATGTTGTGTTGCCTACTTATGACAATAGACTTTATGATTTAAAGATTTATGTATTTGAAAAATCAGTAGATATCACTTGTATCCATTTTTCTTGTTTTTTTAAGTACTTACTGACTTATGGTAAAATATTAATACAAATACACAGCACAGAACTATCTCAAAAAATATTTCAGTGACAATGCACTAGGTTCTTTCTTTGACATAGACATACTTGATTCTTATAATCCGTAAGTTATTTGCAAGTATGTTGTGTTGCCTACCTATTGCCATTGTTTGTACTTAGCAGTTTCCAGATTGAAGCTTCGTGTCCCTATGTACGTAGGCAACACTTATTACATTAATGTCAGATATTTATTACATTAATGTCAGATATTTTTTAGATTTCCCTATTTCTCATTAAATTATTACGGAAAATACTGTTGGATGCTTTAATATATTAGAAAATCAACTAAAATATTTATTTATTCTACAGTTTATATTAAAATAACTACTAGCTCTCTTTTATCTATAAATAAAATTAGGCGTGCGCCAAAGTTACTTTCTGCTTAAGAGCGCCAATAATGTCAAATTATGACAGCTCGCGGAAAACATCTACTTTGCGGTTAGATTTGAGTGTGCAAAAGCCTACTTTGGGTAGTGATCGTAGGAAAAAACAATTATTAGTTCCTAATTATTCTAACCTGAAAATTCAAGAGGAAAAGACGAGGCAAACTGATAAGGAAATGCGCATGTGTGCATGCGGGCTTCAAAATTAAACGGTGAGGCTAGACGCAAGCCACCTGGTGATTTCATTCCACTTATTCTTAACGATTTTTCTGTTTTTTTTTATTTTCAGGAAAACAATGACTGACACTATGAATCTTTTGGTAACCGATCGTAGAAAAATTAGAGACCATTGGAGGAAATCTGATGCTCAAATTGAAATGGAAATTGGTATAATTAAAAATTGGTTCAAGACACAGAAACATTTACCGGAAACACCTTGTAAGTATGATTAATGAAGACAAATCATTCCAAAATTATCAAGTTTAAGTGAGTGAATATGTTCAGGTCAATTTTGATCTATTTTTTTGAATAAGTTCAAATCAATCATAAAATATATTTTAGACTCTCGCCTCAAGCTGTTTCATTTAATATGTCATTAGGTACAGTTTGCAAAACTTTCTTTCCATAATTTGCCCCCAAAAAGGGACCCCCATATTCGAAATTCATTTATTTACGTTATTTTTTTTTTCAGGTGATAACACCATAGAATATTGTTTAACAAATTGTAAGTTTAGTATCGAAAAAACTAAACGTACTATGGATATGTATTATACAATGAAAAATATCCTGCCAGATTTGTACGAAAATAAGCATCCCAGCTTAGAGCATATGAAAAATGTGGGAAACGTTATGTAAGTGCAGGTTTAAAATTTTATGGAGCAAATCGTGACTTACATGTAATGATTTAACATAATTTGACAATTTGAACCCAATGTGTTTTTATTTTCAGATATCAATGTCCAATGCCGTATCTAACAAAAAATCTATACCGAATAAATGTAATGAAATTCAAAGAAGTCGATCCGGAATTCTTTCAAGCTTACGATTATTCCTCGATGTTTTTACGAAATTTTTTCGAAATAAAAAATAGAGAAGATCTAGCTTTGGGTGAAATTATTGTAATGGATTTTCAACACTTTAAGCTTGGACATATGATTAAACTAACACCCATATTAACAAAAAAATGTGCAATAATATTAGAGGTGAGTTATACCGGGTCCATACCAAACCAACAGTTTTTTATTTTGCTTGGTTTCCAGAAAATTGCTTTTTTCTTGGATGCTTTTGTTTTGACGGGTTGGTAGGGATCCTGACAGTGGCGGCTCGTGGTAAAAATTTCAAGGTGTTCTGCAATTTTTGAAAAAAAGTTTACCTTGTAAGGGGGTTGTCTCCCATCGATTTTATCGTCCTTTCTCCGCCTTGGGTGTTGAAATATTGGATTTCTGGAACGATAGTCACTTGCCATACAAGAAAATTAAGAGTCACGTACTAAACACTACTTCGCTTACAAAGAGCAGAAAGAAGTACTTTGGCAGTCGAGACAGAAAGTTGCAATCTGTCGAGACTACCAAAGGACTTTCTACTCAAAATACACACAAGATTTTTTCTACGATCACACCAAAATAAAACTAATTTTTTATTAAAAACGTGTTACTTTCATTACAATATTGGAAGTTTATTTGACATATTAAGCCTACTATTTGAAGACAAAAGATTGATTGTGTATGTTGTGTTGCCTACTTATGACAATAGACTTTATGATTTTATGGTTGTATGAATATTATAGTTCATTAAATAAATTACAACTTTTTTAAATTTTAATTGAACGGAATACAGAACGATAATAAACAAACATACCTTTTACTTATTAACTAAATTAAAATTAAAGGTACAATTTTGGCAATTTTTTATGTTTATGCCTGAGGTAGATGTCTCTGAAAGGTTAGAAAATGTCAAATCTTTCTGGTGGCAAGTATGAATGTTGATTCCAGATGTTGATGGCTCTGAAGGGTTACAAAACAGATAGGGTATTTTTTCTGGCACTTGAGCTGAAACTTGACCAGATATTTTTTGAAATGTTTCTATTTTATTGTTTATGGATTCAATATACCCTTCTGCCACATTACTGCTTTTCCATCCGCCATTTACTAATAAGGTAGCAGATGTACGCCGAAAACAATGTCCTGTATAAGAATCAGGATTCGGCAAATTTAAATATTTGGCAATATCAGTAGGTACTTTACCAATCGTATTTAATCCTACTACCTGATCTGTGCAGTTTCCTTTGGAATATCGGAAAAATAAGCGATTTTCTGAACTATTTTGGCCTTGCTTTCTTATGCAAATATACTTTTTACAACACGCAACGTAATCAATGTCGTTTTCTTCTGATGTGTTGTTATTAACAATTGTGAACATTCGACTCTGCTTTGTTTTCGAATCTGGAATATGAACAATCAAAAGGGATTCTTTGTCTTGAATATCATCTAATTTCATTTTTCCCAATTCATCTCTCCTACACGCACCAGCAATACCCATAATTAAGACAACCTATAAAAAAATTAAAAAAATTAAATTTAATATTTTTTTGAGACAAAGAAATAATTATTTATTACCTTTTTCAATAAATAGTCTTCATCGGGTGCAATGCGAATAAATTCCTCCACCTTGGATAAAGTTAAAGATTTTTTTGCTTTTTAATAATGCAATTAATTTTGCATATTCACTAATGTCAATGTCGTTTTTTGTTTTCAATGTTTGCCTTAGCATTGAATACTTGGACCACAGGGTTGATGACTTTAATGTTGCTGCTTTTTCCTCGAAATATGTTAATAACACATTTTCTGAATATCTTTTAATTTTTTTGGATCTGCACCAACTTATAAATAGACTATATTCATTTTCGTACTTTAATTTGGATTTCTCCGGAAGTAGATTTAAAGTGACTTTTTTGGCTGCCTCGACAATATCTGGCGGTGTATTTGAAAAATCAGTATCACTTGTATCCATTTTTCTTGTTTTTTCAAGTACTTACTGACTTATAGTAAAATATTAATACAATTACCCAGCACAGAACTATCTCAAAAAATATTTCAGTGACAATGCACTAGGTTCTTTCTTTGACATAGACATACTTGATTCTTATAATCCGTAAGTTATTTGCAAGTATGTTGTGTTGCCTACCTATTGCCATTGTTTGTACTTAGCAGTTTCCAGATTGCAGTTTCGTGTACCTATGTACATAGGCAACACTTATTACATTAATGTCAGAAATTTTTTAGATTTCCCTATTTCTCATTAAATTATTACGGAAAATACTGAAGATTGGATCATTTGATGTACGGCGAATAGAGGCGGTTGCACTACAGACTGTGTTGTTGGAGAATTGTTCTTCTCTTTCATGCGTACACTCAATGAGAGAGTCCCTATTTTCATACACCACATTAATGGTCCTGATATTAAAATTCCAACGGGCTGTAGCGCCGTGGGGGATCCTTCTGTTCACAATCTTGTTCAACACTTCCACTCCTTGGAGTGAATTATTAAAAAAGCCAGGAATATCTTGTAACTTTCCAAAAAATACACGTACTTGCGAATTTGCAAAAGCAGCTTTAAACATAATCAAATTTAGTTGATGGGCATAGCAATGTACGTAGTGGGCAAAAGGGTACTTTTTTAAATTAATGCGTGTTGTCAAAAATTGGCCCACCCTCGCGAACATACCTAAATATAACTACCATTTGAGATTTTGCAGCAACATCCGACGTTTCGTCCGCCATGATCGCCATAAATGGAGAATTATTAATTTCCTCAATTATTTGTTCATGACAGACTTCAAACATGCACTGTAACAGATCATTTTGTATTTCTTTGGAAGTGCCTTTAAAAACCGAAGAATTTTTCAGGTGCTCACTTCTTAGAGTTGCATCTAATTCAGCCGAAAAATTAATAAGCCCACGAAATATTCCCGGATTCTCGGAAGTATCGCTCTCATTATGTCCCCGGAGAGCCAATTCAAAAGCTCCACAAAATTTAACACAATCAATAATTTTTGATAAAATATATCGATTCTTCTACACGTTTTCATTATGTTTCTGTATATTTAACCAATAAGCAGAATCTAATTGAGCCATAATATTAGTTGATCCTAGTAACGCAAATTACATACAATTATGAAGATGGCTTTTAGAATTTTCGTGTCTTTTTATTTTCAAACTCAAATGCTCCAGATCCGTGACTCCTTTTTCTGTCCAAGCTTTATCGCCACCAAAAAGTGAGCAGGGAAAACAATATAAAGCATTTTTTTGTTACATTCACAAATCCATTCGTTTTTTGAATAAATATGTATCTCTACTAAATTTACTACTTACACTAGTTTTTCAATAGTAATGGCCTACCTTTTGCTTTTAATTCTATCTTTTCTTCATATGAATATTTAAAAAATCTCTTTACATTAATTAAATTGAAGACCACCTGCATAGTTCACAGTTTATATAATAATTGTCAACAATACACAGAAAAAAAAACACCCGCACCGCGGGACTTAAATCGAACCGTACCGTATGCCTCGCTGCGCTGGACTAAATGCAGCGATTTTAAGAGGGAATATCACGCATGATCACGGCTTAGTTTTAGACAGTCAACGGGGAGAAATGTGCAGCGCGGGTGTTTTAAAGTGCTCTCAGAGCACGTTGGTATGGCCCAGCTATATAAAATATCAACTATCGCTCGAAATAGGTTCGTTATTCCACTGGTGGACTTTATTTACGCTTGTTTGTTATATCAGATGTCGCTTCAGTGGCTTGTTTTTTTTTTATCATTATGACAATGCGAATGCCTTACAAAATATATTATAAATTTTATATTTGATAAAAGGAGATATTTTAGTTAATTAGAAGATTTTTTGAGATCTCTGCAGCGCTTATGTACTAGCCGCCACTGGATCCTGTATTAGGATGTAGAGGAAAGCGGGTCTTATACTTAATTTTTTTTAGAAAGTTTGGGCGAACAGATTGAAAGAAATTCACATGCTGAATTCACCAACTTTTATAGATCGAATACTGGCTTTGGCAAGGGCTTTCTTATCTAAAAAATTACAAGATAGGGTGAGTTATTTCGAAATCTGTACCACACCTGTTAAAATAGACAGCTTCTTAATTGTCCAAAACGTTTTTTTTTATTTATAGATATTCGTTCACACAGATATACAGGATATGTTCAAAACCGTACCTCAAGAGCTAATGGCTTCTGATTATGGTGGAAATCAACCATCTCTACAAGAAATTCAAGGTATGACTGACTAACTTCTTTTATTAGAATGGAACAACAATACAGTATGTTTCATTTTAGATTTATGGACAAAGAAATTTGAAGAATACAAAGAAAGGTTCGACGTAATGGAAACGCTAACTGTTAACGAAGCTCTTCGGCCGGAAAAACTTATCGACAGTGATATACTTGGATTCCATGGTAACTTCAAAAGAATCGATATCGACTAACTCTTGACGTCTGTTATATAAATATACTTTTTAAATGGTTTGTACGGAAATTTGTAAAAGTTTGAGATTAAATTTTATTGAATTAACAAAGTTTTTTTTATTTTAAAAAGTGAAATAATAAAAAATAAGGATGTCGATTGCGACATTCTTTCTCTTAAATATTTTGTGTTAGTTACACTATTTATCACTCAAGAACGGCTGAACCGATTTGGCTGAAAATTGGTGGGGAGGTAGCTTAGAACCAGGAGGCGGACATAGGATACTTACTTTTTTAGGAAAATTGCACGGAAAAAACATTATTTAAAAAAAAATTTGTATAGGTATCGTTAAGTTTGAAATTCTCAAAATCATTAACAAAAAGAATCATGAATACATCACACGGAACATACAGAAGATATTATTTTAGTAAATTAGGAGGAACGGACGAGAAGTCATAGAAGTGCCGTTCATACAGGATTCACAAAAACCTTTAAATACTGTTCAGACATGTTTGTTTTCCTCCTGGGAAATTTCGTTAAATTCAGTATTTAAAAGAATCAATATTTCTAAAACCAGACATGACAAAATTTTCTTTTCATTTTCATCTCTTAGAAAATTCCTATGTAGGGTGACGGCACCGGTTGACCTGTGGTCGGCCATTTCTCTAAATATTTGAATACACCTGATAATAGGAAATTGTCCTATATAACCTGAAACTAATAGTAGTCTGTGAGTTCTAAGATTCTTCATACATCATTTGTCAGAAACTGCGCGGGCGCAGAGCCCAATGACACTGACATTTTACAAAAAACTATTAGGGGGCCGCTTAATAGTTTCATTAAAATGGATTTCACCGGCTGACGGCCAGGGTGGCCGAAAAGTGGTTCTAGGTGGGATTTTTCACTCTGTTTTTTTAACACCTAGTAACGTTATTTGTAGTCCGAATTTTTTCTGAATGACAAGATATATTTGAAAATGGTCTTAGAATGGCATAATACTATAAAGAGTTTCCAAATTTCTACTTTTTATTTATTTTATTTTTCCTAACACCCAATTATATTTATTTATCAGTTATATTAGATCATAGATATCAAGTAGGAAACTTACTTAGAGATCTTACCATATACGGCTGTCAAACAGTTATTTGTCGGCCAGGAGGCCGAGAACAGGTGGAATAAAGGCCGAGAATAATAGAGCCCTTGCCGACAATTAGTGAAAAGTGCATTTTCTTGAAAAACATTTTCTGTCTTTTTTTGATGTAATCAAATAATACTTTCAGTGTATTTGTGAGACACTAGAACTAGAAGGACGAAGCCACCATATGACAATGTATCTTTTCAACATGGCGCTAAAAGGCCGACAACCGGTGCCGGCAACCGACAAGAGTCACCTCATTTATCGAATGCTCATTCATTTTTTTTCTAGTGTAACTATCACTGTTTAAACAGTGGCGGCTCGTGGTTAATTTGATAGGGGGGTCATAGGTGATGTGACCAAAATCTTAAAATACGGAACGCCACTGACCAGCCCCCCGGGGGCCTATCCGCCTCCCAATTTCTGCCCAGAATTCGTTAAAATCGTTAAGAAAGCAAAATTTGTAGAGTTCCCAGAGGCAAAAATTTTTTTTTGGCCACGCTTGTTTCATATAAAAATAATGCTCTCCTAAAAAACAACCATATTTTATTCATTTCTATACATAAGTATTAAATATGACAAACTTAAATTAAATGATAATTAGTCTAAATCTTTTTAAAATTTCAGTGAAGCCTTCGATCTTTTTTATTTGCAACAACTTATTACGTCAAAACACAGCCCATTATGTCGCTTCAAATGCTTTCCTTTAAATCAAAATATAATGCGTCCTGCCAACCCCTCTACTCATCTCTTTTCTAAGCGTGTAATAATCAGCCGACGTATGTCGATTCATCGTCGATATTAAACCGGGCGTTTGACCCATCACATGTAAACTTCGGGCGTGTTTCTCTAACGCCGTGAAGATTGTCAGCGCTCGGCAAATTCCGTTCCCATATGGCACCTTGAGGTCAACGGTGGACACCAGCCCGCTTTCCAATTTTTGTTTTCGCCGAGTACTTGATGCTTGATGCAGAATAACGTTTACACGGGGGTCTTGAAACGTTTTAGGTAAATTTTATTTAAGAGGAATACTATACTATATGTATAGTAGGTATATTTTATTTATTTGATTATTTTTTAATGGGAGGTCATTGGCCCAATGACCTAATGGAGGAGCCGCCACTGTGTTTAAACAGTCATACATAATGGTGCTATTATTTATACCTACAGATAAGATAAACAAAAAAGATAAGTGATACGAGCCGATCAATAGATTTCGAAAAGACTTTCTTTTAAAATAAAATAACTGGTTGACAAAAAATAAATTAATCCTTGAAACGAATGGTTGAAAAATCAAGCTTGATAAGTTTTTTTCGGAGTTTGTTTAATATTTTTTATTAATATAAATCGGTAAGTATATCAGTTTTTTAATAAATTTATATTATATAAAGAAATATGGAATAGTTTCTTTGCCTGTACATTGTTATCTTTTTTAAGATTCAAAGTCAGGTGTTTATTTTATATTTATATTTATCAATTTATAAACCTATTCAAAAGATTTGCCCTATTGAAGCCTTCTGACAAGTATTTGCAACTATACAGTATATCCCAGCAAGGCTTCAACTTATTTAAATGATGAAATAAAACAATTTAATTTGTTTAAATCTCCATTATATTTTGACCTGATGTTCAATTTAAAATTAGTGACGCGTTTCGCTACACAGTAGCTTTTTCAAACTAGTGAAGATACAATGAAAAACTTTTAATTTATATAGTGCCTTAATACGGAATTCTAAGATATTGACAAAAGTATTATAATATATTTAAATGGGGATAAAGTACAAAAAGTGCCTAAATACGGAATTCTATGAATATTACAAAGGTATTGAAAAAGAGTACCTGGAAAATTTATTCACAACCATCACATCTTCTAGGTAAAAAGGTTTAATAAGGGAGAATGATTGATATCTATTTGGTCGTTAAGCAGATTACCTGAATATTTGTTTTTGTTAATCTCGAGGGCTTCTAAAAGATTTAATTTGAAGGATTTGGGTTCTACATGCAAAATTTGAAATTCAATTTATCAAATTATTTTCATACGAAAAATCATTTTTGTACAACTGCCATTAAAAGTGACATTTTTAATACCTGTCAAACGTGTTAAAAGAAGTCGTTTACAAAGTAGCGTGTTAAAAGTAAAATACTTTGAACACTAGTGTTAAAAGAGACATAATCATTAAAATTTTTTTTAACCAAATAGAAGTAAACGAGACATAATGATTCAATTTTTAATGGAACTTTCGATATTATAGTATTATAATAATAGTATTATAATGTATTAACATTAACATTAATAGTACAATTCGAACAACTGCTGATATTAATATCTTGCATTGTTGAAAGAATTATTGTTAAAACGTCAAAAATATAATTAACTGACAATAGACGTCAAAATGTAATTTTCTTGAAATACTTTTATTTTATTATCAAAATAGGAGTTGTACAAAAAAATATGTATGATATTTGTGTTAAAAGAAAATTTTATTTTGTTTGTGAAATTGCTCCACTCGTTTCGCAAACTTTTTCACTCACAAAATAAAATGTTACTTTTAACACTAATATCATAAATAGCTATTTTATACCTACATTTAATTTATAAAACTAGAGGCTTCGATAGTGAAAAGTAGTCAGAAAATTTCCTCAAACCATGCATTTTTCAAGGTTTAATTTCTAACAATTTTTAATAGTGGAACTAGTTTCATGACCTTACAAATAATGATAATTCACAACTAGGTACACCGATGTGGTTTTAACGACTCGAAGGTCAGACACTTCTATTTATTTTCGTTTTTATTTATAACACAGTTAATGAATACCTACCGTTTAATTTAGAAATATGTATATTGAACTTATATTGTATTTGTTATCCTGAAACGTCCATTTTAATTCGAAGATTATCATAAAGATGACCACCAACGATGTATTGATAACAGATCGCGAACAAATACGAAAAAAATGGGAAAAAACTACCAAGGACGTTCAAAAGGACATCGCGATCGTCAAAGATTGGTTAAAAACACAAAAACACCTACCGGAATTACCAAGTAAGTTCTAATTCATCTAAAATAAATTTTGCTTCAACATAAATAAGTATAGTCGTAGATGGTTATGGGACGTTTCACCCCCCGCTGTTTCGCCCCAATCATTTCGCCCTGGGATGTTTCGCCCCCGCACCGTTTCGTCCCCAAAATAGATACAATAATGGTAAAAAGCAGATAATTTTGAAAATAAAATTTAATTACAAATATATACAATACAAAAAATTCAAAATTGTGTATCTTTTGGTATCTATTGTACCTTTCGATAATATTCTTTATACTTGTGTATATTATATTGTATTTTTTGTTTATTTTTTGCTTAACGCCTAATAATAATTGGGATATTTCGTATCTATGCAAACCCTGTTGATGTTTCAAACTATTGATAAATTGACATATTATATTTGGAAATAAATTTCCACAGGAGCCTTCTATGTTGTTAGTCGTCGTGTGACGTCCATTTAAAGTTCTCTCATGGACATTCCACATTTCAATGGAAAATTGAGGAGCTCGCCTCTGTCTCCTGTTTCTTCGTGCTAAATAATTGTCTTCAAAATAGTCCGTAATGGGCAGTGCATTTTATGGAAAATTTTCATCTTCCACGAGTGCGCCAAATGAAGTTCTTTCATATTTTATAAAAAAAATTATGATAATGTCAATCGGCCTTTAAGAACATTGAAAAAGTTTTTAACAGAAAAAAAGACAAAATAATTTTGCCAACTAATGTAGTCAAAATTTACCTGTTTCTTACGTTATCTCAGGATAGGAAAAATATATCGGCTTGCGGTTTTCTCTGTTTTATTACTAATTACTAATTTAGTCTACTTTTTAAATACCTACTTACATTTTTATGCTTCCATTTAAAATTGTAACGAGAAAACACAATATTTAAAAAAAATAAACAGCGCCCTCTAGCATTTATTTTATTGATCAGATTGCTTTAAATTTACAAATTATCGATTGTTTAACAAAATCTCTTTCAAACAACATCAAGTTTATTAAAATCGGTCAAGCAGAACCGGAATTAAAGGCGTTTTTTTGTAACAAGGTTCCCACTCTCCCCCACCCCTTATTTGAAGAGATAGACTAAAACTTGTCATATAAAAAATATACAGAATTTGTCGAGGAATCCGATTACAATATTCAATACGCCCCTTAATTAAGTAAATTTTGAAAAATTTTGCATTTTAAAATTTTAACTGTCAAATACGCCCTCTAGCGGTGGACCTACAATTCTGAAAATAATTTCCAGGCGTTTCTCGAGGCCACTTTTGTTATAAAAAATCTTTTCTCGAACCTTTGCTATAATCCAATTCTGAGATATGGCCGACGGCCGTTTTTAGTTGGCCACCCGGTACAGGTACATAAAATGAAACCACTATTTTATTTGGCGGCGAAACGGCGGCGGCGGGGGAGAAACGGTTGAGGCGAAAGATCCCTATACCGTAGTAGATATAACGTAGTATCCTAAACGAGTCTAGTTTTTATCGTTGTTTTTTTTCTTTGTTTTAGACGACAATATGATCGAGTTTATTTTGACAAATTGTAAGTTCAGTATTGAAAAAACAAAACAAAATTTTGACATGTATTATACTGTAAGAACATTGATGCCAAATGTATTCGAGCAAAGTAATCCAAAGTTGCCAAAAAATCAAGCTATATTCGACGTTATGTAAGTAAAACCTCTCGCGACGTGTATTTATGAAGTGAAAGTGTTCAGCAACGGTAAAAGAAAAAACTTCTTTAGCCGCATTGTGTGATTTTTGGTAGGAGCAAGACTATGTCATTGCCTAACCGTCACCGCGTATCCTAATCATAGACGTACGATAATCTCAATGGATCAATTTATTTGTAAAACCATCTATATCATAGACGTACGCAAAATATTTTTAAACGGGTTCAGTTATTTGTGTATTCACTTCTGACGACGATCCCCATTCCTTTTTTTTAAATACTTTTTTTGTTGTTTTAGGTACCAATTTCCCCTACCGAAATTAACAAACACTTTACACAGGATAAATATGTTAAAATTTAAGGATAATACAGGAGAAGTATTCGATCCTTATAAAATGTTATCGTTCGGATTTAACATATGCGAGATAAGAATACAAGAAGATCTAGTCATGGGTGATATATTTCTAGTCGACTGTAAATATTTCAAAATGAGTCATATTACGAAATTTACTCCTACTGTTTTTAAAACGTTTATGTTCGCTTCGGAGGTAAGTTTACGAACATTAAATTCTAAATTCTTTAATCATGAGGTTGAACTTCCATTAATGGCACAATTTTGAGGGCCTTCAAAAATAAATACGTAATATCCGGTGCATATATGAAAAACTTCCGTAAATCATCTTCATTGAATATTTTTATCCACTGATACTTTAATCTACAATTTTATTTTTAGTGTCATAATCATAATTAAAGTTCTCATTGATATATTTCTAAATTTCTTATTCACTACATTGTCCTGCCAAATTTATGTTTGAAATCTAAAAGCATTGTTTTATAATATAAAAATAGTTAGTCAAGCTTAAGGGAAATAAATTTGAAGAAAATGGAGTACAGCGATAGATGGCGACTGTGTTTGCACGTCCACCATGAGTGATCGTTGCCATATTTTATCCAATTTTATTTTAATCATATCAACGCAAGTAAACGCTCTGTTGCCAAAGTTACAATTTTCAATTTATACAATTTATATACAAAATGGTCTAGCTGTAACGCTGTAACGCGACATGCGATAGATGGACGAAGAATTTTGAGGCGATGTAACGAAAGTTTCACTTTAAAAAACAACCAACAACTATGAACAATTAATGATTTATTATAATTTTTTTATAGAATGTTTGGAGCAGCAGATTAAAGGAAATACATGTCATCAATTATCCACCGTATATGGACACAATAATGATGGTAGCGAAAGGCATTTTAAAGAAAAAATTATACGATAGGGTAAATGAAAATATATTGATATGGAAAGTGGAATCATACAACACATACACCAGACAAGGGTTATTTCAGTATAAAATCTAAATAAAATATAAACAAATCGATGTCGAAGAATAAAAATATATTATTCTACGCTTCACAACTAGTTTTGAAAAATATTTTTCAAAAACAGTGACCGTTCAACGAAGAAGAAACAACTACTTCCCGGGCTACATGCCCCGACAGATATTGAATTACACTTCTAAGTCAAACGGGGTTGGTAAATCTACAAGATTTAAACCAACCATTCTGGTTTGCAACTAGAAGGGATAACACAACTTGTAGACCGGTTTCGGCGTATTGCGCCTCATCAGTACAAGGTATATGTTATCGTCCGAGAGTTAATCTCGGACTGAAATGTGAATATAATCAACAACGGTACATATTGTCCACTTACGGAAATATTTTTGTTGCGAAAATAGCGACATCTCACCTCTAAGTCACAAACCAAAATTCGAGCGAGACAACAAACCACGTGGATTTGAAACAAAAATGAATTAATACAGTTTCCTGTAAAATTGTCGTATTTAGTGAAGCGTTTTAACAATAGATGTCGAAGAATAAAAATATATTATTCTACGCTTCACAACTAGTTTTGAAAAATATTTTTCAAAAACAGTAACACAAGTTGTGTTATCCCTTCTAGTTGCAAACCAGAATGGTTGGTTTAAATCTTGTAGATTTACCAACCCCGTTTGACTTAGAAGTGTAATTCAATATCTGTCGGGGCATGTAGCCCGGGAAGTAGTTGTTTCTTCTTCGTTGAACGGTCACTGTTTTTGAAAAATATTTTTCAAAACTAGTTGTGAAGCATAGAATAATATATTTTTATTCTTCGACATCTATTGTTAAAACGCTTTACTAAATACGACAATTTTACAGGAAACTGTATTAATTCATTTATAAACAAATCACCTGACAAATATTTACAACCCAAACTTTAAACGGCAATCTTCATAACTTTTCTCTAATTTATTGAAATCCTATCACATAGTTTCAGAATTTTCAAAAGCTTTGCAAAAGTTTCTTGGCTCATCATAAATCTAAAAAGAAAGAACCTGAAAATTAAAAATTATTAGTTAGGTTATAAAATCTGACACCGGTAAAAATATAAAAAGTACACTTATGAACATATTTAACAAGGTGTGAATCTAGATTTGTCAACTCGAACGGAAGAAAGGACATGACAACTGAAATTAAAACAGATGTCAAATAATTTTAAATTTCTTTAACTAAAAGATAACAACAATAATAAATTATTTGAAGACATTAAAAATAAACTTTCATATCAGAAAAAGATCAAATTATAAAATAATCAAGTCAAATAACAGAAATCAAAAATTATTAAATGAATTTGATTGGTCAGCAAATATAGAAAAACTTAAAAATAAAGAGACATATGGTTGTTGAATATAAAAAATTTGATACGTTGCTATTGATTAGAAACGGGTAGTTACAAAAAAAGATACAGAATTGAGAAGTGTAAGCTTTTTCATGTTACAAAATTGAGTTAAAATTAGGCTACGTTATGTTAAAAGGTGAAACTATAAAATGAATTTGTGTTACTAACCTTCCTTACAAGTGCCTGTTAAAAACATATGTTAAATAACCTCTGTAAATATTAAATTCCTCAAATAAACCATAAGTGAAAACTCCGAGAGGTAAGCAGAACCGAAAATCTTCCCAAGCCGACCCCGAAGCCATATCGAAGCCACTTCTACGAGGGACTCCAAGGCCCAGAAAGGTCTAAAACACAGAAAAGAAGTAATTATCCAATCTTCAAAAAGTAATACAAGATAAAAGGTATTCCATAAACTATAAATTAAATCATCAAACTTACGTGCGTGTAAATAAATCCAGAACTTGATATTTATTCCTCTTCGTTACGATTACAATATCGTCCAATTTGTATATAAAATCTGTTAGAAACAGATGTTCTATTTTGTCTTTGGTTTTTAGTGATACATGTAAAAAGAGTTGCATAATTTCATATATTTATTAGATATAACAATTTCATTTAGTGAGAATGTTTTGAGCGAAAGATCATTTAGATAAGTGTTTTAAATTGTTCCTCATGTCCTTATTTATCAATTCTGTCTAAATACGCAGCACAATAGAGAATAAATTAAAAAATATTTTTCATAAATTTCAAATATAAAGAGTTTTCTTCCTATAAAGTTGGCAAAACGGCTTCACAGTTAGATAGTTCCTATTATTCAAGGGCAAGGACACAGGCCCGGCCTGAGGATATGTTAAATAATAAAATAAAAAAAGAAATTAAGTGAGCATTAGGCCCATGAACCCAACCTGAGGTGAAGAGTCATCATAAAAGGTGAGTGATGTATGATATCACTAAAATTAAAATTCATATTAATTGGCGCCCAAATAAATATATTACAACAAATAAATTAGAATACATATCAACACTTTAAATTAAAAAATTCATATCAATATATTTATTTTTTGGAGATATGAGCGGGGATTATATGTATGTAGTGTCATTTTTTCTACAATTCAGCAATTATGAACAGGCAAATTTAAGGTTATCAATTATTATTAACAGTTTTATAAAAACGCCGGTTTTAGGAAAAATCCTGTGTGTAACTCGAGCGCAAAGTGACTGCGCTCTCGCTAGATAGACGCTTCAAACTTCTAGCTCAGAGCGGCAATATATCACTCTTAATACACAATTAACTTTCAGATCATCTTTCATCCTAACTTGGAAAGCGTATACAAGGTGATTCCCAAAGACCTTCTACCGAGTGATTATGGCGGTAACGAGAAATCACTGGACGAAATGGAAGGTAAGTACAAATAACCATAAAATTATTTATTATTATTTAAGATATCGACTTTTGTCCTCTTTTGGTGTCCCGAATCCTTTTATGGTAACAGTACCAAAATAATGTAAGACTGCACTAATTATGGTATCCTAACAAGACAATGCTGCCTGAATGATCTCCTTAAAAAGCGCAATCTAGTGGTGTAAGAAGAATGTTCATTCTGTAGAATGGAAGAAGAAACCTCTATTCATAGACTTACGAAATGTATGACATTACAGAATCCCAAGGTACAACAATGAGCCCAACCTAGCAGATAAACAAACCTCTAACTTAACCTCACAGAAAGCTACCATTGCCTTTGGCAGATGCAGAAGAATGTGTGGAAAAAACTAGGGACTTACCAGCCTATGGATCAGTAGTGTGGTGGACAAAGACACTGCAAGTGGGAACTATAAGGCTATTGAATAGCACACAAAGGCTTGCTTGCCTGTGTATTACGGGAGCCATAAAAACCACTCCCACAAGTGCGATGGAAATCTTGCTGAATCTGCCTCCACTACACATTTTTATACAAGGCGAAGCCAGATCTGTAACGCACAGACTACTGCAAAGTCAACAACTCATAAGCCAAATGCACGGTGCTGGGAAAACTAGGAGAAAGGTGTACCCAAACAGGCTGAGGCGACCTGGTATACGGACGGCTCCAAGACAGAAGTAGGTGTAGAAGCCGGAATTGTAGGGCTAAAACAAAGGATAGCTATTCCAATAAACCTATCTAAGAACGTCACAACTTTCCAAGTGGAAGTGACGGCGATTCACACTGCATTAAAGAAATCAAAAGGCAGGAAAGGAAATACCGTTCAGTTACCATGAAGGCACTTGATTGGCTACTTAAAAAGAGTCGGGATGGAGATTATAATCTAGATTCAGAGGACCACAATAGATCTGAAAAGTTCGCAGTGGGATAGGTCGATTAACCACCTCATCAAATCTAATCTAACATTTATTCACACACTATTGAAATGTATGGCATGACAGAGTCCAGGGACACCTGGGAGACTAGTAGACAGAAGAGGAAAACTGAAGCCTACGAAATTCTAGTCTCTGAGACTTTCCTTAGGAATTGAGTAGATGAGAAGGACACAATAGATATTTTCATGTTCACCCCAAAAACCTACAAGATATACAGGGTGTCCCAAGATTTTTCTTACAGGCTGTAACTCAGGAACTAACGAATAGGTTTATTTTAAAACTGGGTAATCTCTTTGGGACCTACAGTAATTTCATCCGAGGTATACAGGGAATCTGTGACGTCTTCACAGAACCAGGGACGTCATCGCAATGAAAAAAAATCAATGGAAGGTGGGGATCAAACTAAGCTCAAATTCAACGGTGTATCACAGTGAGGGTACTCAAGTGGATAATTATACCAAATTTTCAATTTATTGGTTATTTGTAACAATAACCAGTGATCGTTTAAATGCCGCAATTATCATGTCCGGATTCTCTTCAGATGGGCCTATTTTTACTTTTTAACTAGTTTTTATAAAAGCTAAAGGAAACAGTTGGCGTTGGAATTCTACCTTAATCGCTTTTTTGATTGATATTAGTAAAATTTAATGTCACATTGATTGTGGTCACTTTCTACTCATACCTCATACTCATACCTAGTACCGTTTTAAAACAATACATCGTGTGAAAATTCCAAAGTTAAAATGCCTTTCCTATTCACACCGAATGGATATGTAGATATGTTGCTAATCTATGGTGAGTGTAGGAAATATTCTCGAAATGCTCAGGCCTTATATCAGGAGCGTTTCCCCGAAAGAAGAACACCTTCTCATGTGACTTTCGCTATGGTTGAAGAGAAGATTCGGCATGGTTCATTTCCAAACTCAAAGCATAGTAATCATAACAAACCAATACAGACCGAACAGAATGTGGAGGGTTAATCCCCATGACTCCATCCGAACAATTGCTGCAGAAATTGGTGTTTCTTCAAGTTCAGTTCATAGAATTTTAAAAACCCACCACTACCATCCATTTGACTCATGAGTTGCGACCCACCGATCTGGATCGGAGATTATTCTTTATCGCCATCATGCAAGTTTTGATAATGATGCAAGACACTCCTAATGTGTTGAGTAAAATTTTGTGAAGAGATGAAGCTCGTTTCCATAATAATGGCGTCGTGAATCGCCATAACTCTCATTATTGGTCAGTGGAAAATACACGGTGGGTAAGGGAAACTCGCATTCAAACCAGATGGGGAGTTAATGTTTGGTGTGGATTGTTCAATGGTCGGTTAGTAGGCCCATATTTTTTTGAAGGCAATCTCAATGATCAGAGATATTTAAATTTTCTAGAAAATGACCTACCTGCGTTACTGGAGAATATTCCTTTGAACGAAAGAAGAGATATGATATGGCGGCAAGATGGCGCACCCCCACATAGTAGCGGTATTGTAGTAAATTATCTTAAATCTAGATTTCCAAGCAAATGGATTGGAACTCATGGACCCTTTCAATGGTCTCCACGATCGCCGGTGCTGTCACTCCTAGATTTTATGTATGGGGATACTTAAAAGAGACAAATAAACGTATTTGTTAGTTCCCGAGTTTCAGCCTGTAAAAAAAATCTTGGGACACCCTGTATATCGACTACTTGGTACAATAGACTCTTGCGAGTCGCAGTGGAGGCTCTTATAGACCCACTCACCACAAACCTAACCTAACTATGTATTTTATTATTTTTTAGCGTTATGGAAATTGAAATTTAAAGAATACAGCAGCAGATTCGATGCATTAGATAAATTACGAGTTGAGGAAAATCTACGACCAGTTCCATTAGCAAATGACGAAGTTTTAGGATATTATGGGAATTTCAAAAAAATTGATGTAGACTAACTAAATTATTTATTTTTCACAATAAACTATTGATATATTGATAATTGTTTAATTACCTGATTACTTTAAGTTCAAAATCTAACAAAACCCAAAGAATAGTATCTAGACCTGTGGTTTTGAATATTAAATGTTGAATGCCTATACAGGGTTAGTTTAAAGTATGGAAACATATCTGAATACCTCACAAACGGAAAACGATAAAAAGAAGATTTTAACGCATGTTGCAAGGATGCCATAGGAGCATATTTTCACGTTGCGACAAAACTTACAGGATGGTCCTGAAAAACGTAGTGTCTGCAATTAATGATTTTTTAAATGGAACACCATATCATCTTATGAATCCTTTCGACTACTAGATTAACTTTGTTATTAGGCTATGCCCAAATTCTATGGTTACGCAGATATCGACAATTACATAATAACTACTCATCGTCAAAAGCCAGCTATGTTAATGTCAATCACTTTATAAAATGGCATATCTTAGAGCTACCGAACGCGTACAAATCCTAATTTTACGAGGCTTTGGCGACAAGGAAAGAACGTATGAAGAAGTTAAACGCATATTTAATGAATTGAATCCTCAACACGTTATTAACTGGACTGGAAATGGTAAAAATTGTCTTAAACCTAGCAGGCCAAAAACTGCTACAGATGATGAAACAAAATTTAATGTGCTACTCCAAGTTGAGGAAAGTCCTCAAATATCTTCAAACCAGTTGGCGCTAGACAACAATATCGCTCAGACGTCCTTGGTAAGAATTATGAAGTCAGAAAAAATTAAACCCTATAAAATTCACTACAATCAAGAACTTACAGAAGATGATCCAGACCGCAGATTACAGTTTTGTGAAATGGTTGAAGAAAAAAGTGACAGCTCAAGCAGCCATATTTCCCAATCCTAACAATCCCATGTTACCTTCTGATGACATAAGTGATCAACAAGATAATGCTTCCCCCTATTACATCCTGGCTGTACGTACCTGGATACAGTGTTTCCACAGAGATGGGTAGGACGTCGAGGTGCTATAGAATGGCCGGCTCGGTCACCGGAATTGACCCCATTAGATTTTTTCTTGTAGGGATACCTTAAAAATAAAGTTCACAAAAATAGACCAGTTGATCTACAAACTCTACAAATTCGTATTTTGGAAGAGATAAACCTGATAAACCACACACATTTTTACGTGATTCAATTGGACAATTTTGTAAAAGACTTGGATACTGTCAAATCGTAAATGGTTTGCACTTTAAATATTTTCTTTAGAATTTGTTGGGTTACCTCTTTATTTCTTTCAATGTTGATTATTTATTATTACTAATTGGATTCAAGTTGTAATACTAGAATAAATAGTTTGCAATAATTAAAGAGCCGATATCTGCGTAACCATAGAATTTGGACATATGGTACCTTATAACAAAGTTAATCTAGTAGTCGAAAGGATTCATAAGATGATATGGTGTTCCATTTAAAAAATCATTCACTACAGTCACTACGCTTTTCAAGACCACTCTATAAGTTTTGTCGCAACGTGAAAATATGCTCCTATGGCAACCTTGCAACATGCGTTAAAATCTTTTTGTTATCGTTTTCCGTTTGTGAGATATTCAGATAATAATAATAATTTAATTCTATTAAAAAAAAATAGATACATTGATACATAGAAAAATAGTTAGCCTAAATTGAATAAACAGTTTAGGTCGTTCACTACTTGTAGGTATTGTGACCGTAAAACATGAACAAATCAGTTTTTTGTCATATCCAGTAAATTGTCAAGTCAAGTCCAGTAAATTGTCAAGTCCAGTAAATTGTCAAATCCGGTAATAAGACAAATCCAGTAAGTCGAGTTCTATAATAATATAAGATGTTTCCATACTTTAAACCATTGTCTATTTCTTTTTTAGACAATGTTTAAACTAACCATGTATACATATAAAGTCTCAATACTTGAAGACATGAAATTTGCAGATATACTACTCTATTTACAGTTGTGTAATTATTATTGCCTAACTAATAGTGCGTATCCAATAAATTAATCGTTTTCAGGCAATGAAAAATTTCACGATTTTTACATCGTCTTTTCTACTGCACCAATTTTTAGCAATAACAACGTTAAAAACCTGTAAATTGTCATCCAATAGTATAGAAAATTGACATTGCCTTCGGTTTTCCTTCTAAAAAATGTAAATATTTCTTCAAAAGATTAGTTATTCGCATGTCTACAGTTATCTCATTTACTGCGTGACTGGATAAGCTTTTTCGCGTTTGGCGAAATAGCAATTCAATTCCTAAAACGATAAGAAAAACTTAATAGTTAACAAAGCCACTTACCATAGAATGAATTTTTAAATAAAACTATAATGGAGTACGTGATAAAATCTCGCTTAATTTTCATAATTTGTAATATTTTTTTCGAACACTCTAAGAGGTATCGAACAAAATATGACCACCACCGAAACGTGAATATACACTGATAGATAACAAATCATCGTGTTACAAGGGAAGAAGTAGACAAAGATATGGATATTCTGGTCGAGTGGTTCAAAACCCAGAAGCACTTACCAGAAATAATGAGTAAGTTAATATTTGAAGCAATTTGTTATCGTTTTTTTTTTCATTTGACAAGTGTTAAAAGCTCTTTACAGTCCTTTTGAAGACTTCAAATAAATTTTTTACGGTATTTTAAAAGTCGTTACCTTTGTAAGACAATTTTTTTTTCTCACCCTGTTATTCTTAAAATAGTTTTCGTTTCAAGTAAAATGAATTAAATCATGGGTATACCCTAATATTTCAGAAATGCATTTCTCGACAAAACAACCAATTGTCTGAAACAGATAAGTAAAGTATCAAAATGTCACGTAGTCTTCGAGGCCACGAAAGGAGAAAGAAAATTTTAAGAACGATTTGAGATTTAGTTTCTAGAAAATAACTAAAGTGTTCACTTGAGCCAAATAAATCTATTAAAATATAGTGTGCATTGTGGTGCATATCAGGAGTTAAATAGGTGAGTCTATCTCACAGAGTAATTTATTTCCGCCTGTTATTTGATAATTGATTTTAAAAGATATTTTATTACGTAGAGTATATATATTTGCTAATTATTTTTAATAATTACTTTGTTTAAAGTTCTTCAATATTCAACGTTATTAAGAACATTAATTTGTTGTTGCATTTCCTATTCATCCAATCCTAATGTACTGTGGAGAGTTTGTGCCACTTGCAGTTTAACGCACATACCTATACTGTATTGTGGAGAGTTTGCGCCACTTGCGGTTTGTCCATTCCTGATACAGGGTGACTTCTCATGTCACCCATATCTCCTTCCACCCCCCTGTATTGTGGATAGTTTGAGCCACTTGCAGTGTAACCTTATTTTGCTGTACTGTGGAGAGTTTGTGCCACTTGCAGTTTAACTCACGTACCTATACTGTATTGTGGAGAGTTTGCGCCACTTGCGGTTTGTCCATTCCTGATACAGGGTGACTTCTCATGTCACCCATATCTCCTTCCACCCCCCTGTATTGTGGATAGTTTGAGCCACTTGCAGTGTAACCTTATTTTGCTGTACTGTGGAGAGTTTGTGCCACTTGCAGTTTAACTCACGTACCTATACTGTATTGTGGAGAGTTTGCGCCACTTGCGGTTTGTCCATTCCGGATACAGGGTGACTTCTCACGTCACCCATATCTCCTTCCACCCCCCTGTATTGTGGATAGTTTGAGCCACTTGCAGTGTAACCTTATTTTGCTGTACTGTGGAGAGTTTGTGCCACTTGCAGTTTAACTCACGTACCTATACTGTATTGTGGAGAGTTTGCGCCACTTGCGGTTTGTCCATTCCGGATACAGGGTGACTTCTCACGTCACCCATATCTCCTTCCACCCCCCTGTATTGTGGATAGTTTGAGCCACTTGCAGTGTAACCTTATTTTGCTGTACTGTGGAGAGTTTGTGCCACTTGCAGTGTATTATTATTTTGCTGTACTGTGGAGAGTTTGTGCCACTTGCAGTGTAATTTTATTTTGCTGTACTATGGAGAGTTTGCGCCACTTACAGTAATTATAATATTGTGTGTGAAGAGTTTGTGCCACATATTCCTTACATGCACTGGGGAAAGTTTGCGCCCCTTGCACTTTTCCTAATAACCCTAAATATTTACGATTAGGCATTTATTTTTGATCAAGTCAAGTTTTAACTTTACTTTAGTACTGATATGCATAATCACAGTTCAAACACATAAGATGCACCTTGTATATTATTAATACTTTTATTAATTTTGGGGATTTCAACTATACTAATCGTTAGTTAAATAATTAATCATTATTTATGGCAAATTGAATACTCAGAGTGTTTTTCTATCTAATTCCAGGTACGTCATCTCGGTTGTTCAACCTACTTGGACCATGTCCACATGGACTGTTCAATTAAATCCAGGCATCACGTCCAGTGTCTTGTAAATAGTTATTTTCAACATTTAGATTTGTTTTATTATCTATATTATAAACAATATAATGTAAGTACACAGTAAGTAATTAAAAGTTAAATTCTAATTAAATATATCAATCTTTACAAATCACTCATTCTCCTCAAGTCAAGTTTTTCCCTCCTTACACCTTTTGGATTAGGGAACTGCTAGAAACAATTATTTTCCACAAAAAATGCCCTATTTTCTATACGCATAGAAGAAATTTGATAAAACTTTTTTTGATTACTCTTATAATCAATACAAACATTTAGTATCCATGACTGCTTAAACCGTCGCGATCTACACTGTTAAAAAAAATAAGGAAATATATTTCACAAAAAAATAAATGTTGTAGATTCTATACGCATAATAGAAATTTGATAAAACTTTTTCTGATTACTCTTATAATCAATACAAACATTTAGTATCAATGACTGCTTAAGCCGCCGCTATCCACAATGTTAAAAAAAATAACGAAATATTAGGCTGCCAGTTTTTGCGTCATTTTTTTAATTCTGGAAAAAAACTAATAGTCAGAAACTAACTATGTCGCTTTAAATTTATTTATAATTTTATGGATCGTAAGGTATCGAGAGCTTGTTGAATATTTCTAAATTCAGCATCGAAAGAACCAAACAACAAATTTGCGAAATGTACCTACTACTGTTCAATAAATCTTCTACCACAAGTTTTTATGAACATCAATCCCAGGATACCCGAAAACGACATATATTTCGAAACAATGTAAGTACCGATGAGTTTTACAATTTCAGAGACAGGGTATTGATAATAAAATTTTCCAAATACGAACACCCAAATTTGGATCCCTACAAAATTATTACACACTCCATGAATATTTTCGAAATAAAGGAGAAATGAACATGTTTGACATAATCGTACCATCTTTTGCTGATTTTATTATAGTGTTATTAAAGACAATAATGAAGAAAAAGATTTTAGATAGGGTAAGTCTTCTTGTTCGATTAATCTTTGATTGATTCGATTGGGGGGATTGGGGGTTTAATGGTAAATGGTACTATACTCTACCAAATATCAAAGAAAAAAAGGTAGACACATCTGCTAACTTAAAAAAGGTTGTATGTATGTATGTATATTGGGGTGACATTCACTTTGACCTAAAAGATCTATTGTGCCCCCTTACTTCTACTTAGTTCCTGAGGAAAGTCTCGGATACTAGTAGCTCCTTTAGTCCTATTTCCCGGAGAAATTTTAGGATATCTGCAGGCTTTAAATTTCGCTCTTCTATCCAGTAATCTCCTAGGAATTGTGCCGGAATTGCTGTGCAATTCGCAAGTATATGGAGGGAGGTTTCGTTTTCCATGCCATTCTACATTCTTCTTCCTCCACTATTTTGAGCTGTTTCAGGTGCCCATCCAGGCAACAATGTCCCGTTAGGATCCCTGTTAAAACTCTTAGAGCAGTTTTACTTTGACTTATGCATTCATCTGATCTCAACAGGTTGTAGTCACCCAGAAGAATCTTTGATTGTCTAAGTCCTACTAGATCTTTCCAATGGTCAGATCTTCCCTTTTTTTCGGCTTTGCCTATTTCTTCCAATATTACATTGGAGCTGATATCGCAAAAGGGTTCCGGCCCCCAAAAGGGTGTTTCAGACCCCCTCTTTGCTATTTCATTTCCTTCTTTTCCATTGAATCCTGGAATCCATAGTAAGGTGACTATATTGGTCTCGCCTAGTTCATTGAGTTTGCCTAGGCATTCCCACACCATTTTGGAACTGATTACACAAGAGCTCAGTGCTTCAATGACTATCCGACATTATGATAATCCTTCGCCTTCGATATCCTTAAAAAGGGTTACTTTGTGTCCTTATTCAAGATGAAATTGGATGTATTTGTCGAAGAACTGTTCAAGTTGCTTCCAATCGAGAGATATATAATTTATTGTTGAGGTTGGTAAGATTGGCAAGATTGGCATTGACAATGGTGAGATCTAACAGGACTTTACAAAGGACTACAAAAGTAGATTTGGTTACTAGAAACACTTGACCAAGAAAGTCTTCCAGTGAAACGTTTTGAACGGAGATGGAGATTATCAAATTTTTCTCCTGCCTGATGTTTAGTGTGTGCTTTATAATATGGCTATATAATTTTTTAAAGGATATTTTGTGAAACGTGGTTTGGGGACGGTTGTCACGTGTGACAACCAGCCCCATTCATGTATAGAGCTTCTTTTTGTTGTCATTTTGAGTTTTAGCTACGTTTTCGTTTGTTTGTTCCAGGGCTAGCCATAAAAATATGCCACGGCAGCATAAAAGAAAAACTGCCAGAGGGCTTGTTACACCAGCAGTAATGCTGCGTGCTGCCAGGGAAGTGAAAAATCCATAAGGTCTGTCGCGAAGGATTTTGAAATTGATTATCGAACCTTAACGAGGTATTGTAAAAAATTTAGTACCGAAGAGATACGCAATATAGTCACATCAACACCATCTACAAAAGTGGGCTACAAAAGAAATCGACAGATCTTTAACGATGAGCAGGAAGCAGAATTGGAAAAATATTTACTTCTGGATTCAATAATTTATATTGGGTTGTCTCCTAAGAAGATTCGGAAAATGGCATTCGAGCTTGCTGGTTCCAATAACATAAATTCCAAAGTCTTGGAAAACGAACAAGCTAGCTGGCTCCGACTGGTTCTCGTCATTTCTGCAGAGACACCCTTCTTTGTCCATTAGAACACCTGAGGCTACCAGTCTGGCTCAAGCCTCCAGTTTTAACCCACATAATGTCGGAAGTTTTCTCGATAACCTTGAATCCGTAATTAAACGATATAATTTCCAACCACACAACATATGGAACATGGACGAAACTGGGGTGACTACCGTGCAAAAACCGAACAAAGTTGCTGCTCAAAATGGATCTAAGCAAGTTGGTGCTATTATCTCGGCCGAGAGAGGCACACTAGTCACCCTAGCTACTGCTGCTTCGGGAGGTGGCAATTCAGTTCCAGCATTCTTCGTTTTTCCGAGGGTGCATTTCAAAGACCAGTCCATCAGAGATGGGCCAATCGTCTGCAAAGAAGGAAGTAATTCTTCGGGCTGGATGACAGAAGAGCCATTTGTTGCTTTCCTGAAACATTTCCATAACCATGCGCAATCAACAAAGGAAAAACCATGTCTCTTGCTGTTGGATAATCACAGCTCCCATCTATCCATTGAAGAACTAAATTTTGCAAAATATAATGGCATAATAATGTTATCGTTCCCGCCACACTGCACTCATCGCCTCCAACCTTTGGAGATATCGGTGTATGGACCTTTTAAAAAATACATTAACAACGCAATGGACAAATGGATGGTTAATCATCCAGGCCAACAAATGACGATATACGAAATACCAGGAATAATTTCACAGGATTTTCCAATGGCAGTTACTCCATCCAATATTCTCGCAGGTGGGATCTCCTCATTTAATCGGGACATATTTCAAGATCACGATTTCTTGCCATCGTTTGTCACAGATAGGCCACTAATCACGAATCCTGATAGCGGGACCGTACACAATAGCGCACATAATCAAAACGCTAATACTGATCTCGAACGTAACACTGTCACTAAAGAACCAGCAACCATTCCATGTGAGAAGCCCGACCTTGAAGATACTGTATCGGCTGAAAATCAGAGTCCTGGCTCTAATGCTCATTCTATGAAGTCGCAAAATTTGCCTGGCTGCTCAAAGTCAGAGCAATTGCTGCAGCATCACGCTACCAAGAAACATATAGTGATCACTAGTCCTGGTCCAAGTAATGCAGGGAGTTCTCTGATAGTATCGCCGCTAGCTTTGAATCCCCTACCAAAAGCTCCTCCGCGCAAGTCGTACAGAGCTGATAGAAGGAAATGTATATAAATGTTTTGAGTGAGGATAAGGAAGTGAAAAACAGTAATGGAAAGAAGAATGCAAAAGGAAAGGAAGGAAAAAGAATGAAAAAGAAGTCAGTTTACGACGAAGACGAGGAAAGGGATGAAGTGTTTTGCCTGGCATGCGTATCCCCATACTCTGCTAGCAAGCCCAAAGCGATCTGGATTCAGTGCCAAGATGCAAGTTGTGGGTTTACGTAGCTTGCACACCTGGGCTGCCATATTACATTTGCCAGAACTGTGATTCAGAGTATTCAGACTAATTCTTTAGACTGGCTAGATATATTTTTTTGTTTTCGTTACCGTATTCTTAGGTCTCCAGTTTGTTTGATAGCGTAAGCTTAGTTTGTTTTTTTGTTATATGAGTATAGTTTTTATTATCATTAACCTATTTTTTTATGGAAGTTTGTTTTGTTTTTTATTATGAATAAAACATTTTTCGTTATTTTCCTGGGCACAATAGGTAATTAAGTACCTACAACCATCTTTCCTCAATAAAAATTGGTCCGATTTGAATAAATTTCCTCATTATCAATTTTGTCGATGGTCAGTTTTGGATCAGCTTTGTAAAGCTTAACAGGCACTAATTAATATTTGACTCTTGGATCCTTTCAGTAATAAAGTCATTTTTGATCAGAGACATTGAGAAGCTCCTAGTTAGAGCATATCCCATATCTTTCTGTTTTTCTTGTGAGCTGCTTTTACAATAGGGTGTTCAACTTCAAATTTGGACCCCATGTTTTATTAGGTAATATTAATAATTGAAAAATGGGATATTCAAAAATAAAATTATTTTAAGTTTAGTCTTTAGATTGACAGAAAAAAATTAAAACAAAAATTTACTAAAACTATGCAACTTATAATGCAGATACGTCACTAGTTTAAATGTGAAGTTGTCGACAGTCTTCCTATGCTGTTCCATGTTTCAGCTTCTTCTTCTTTTTCTTTCATTGAGATGTTTGAGCTTGTTCAGGACAAAAATGTTGACATCTGACATCTATCCATCTATTGTTAACCTTGTTCAATTTGAATTTGAAACATTTTAATAATAAAAGGTTTAAAGTTTAAACTCGAACTAACCAAAAATTTAAACCAAGATGAAACCACATGCGAATGCAAACAACTCACTGTCACTCTAACATAAACTTCTTCTTTTCATCTTCAATTTGGGTAACTAGCTTCTCTTATGATTATTCTATTCCATGTCAAAATATGTGACTAACTTCAACTTATACTAGAGACGTCAAAATGTAAAAGGCGGATTTAAAGGAATTTTTAAAATAGAATTTTCCTAATTTGGATAAAAACAAAACTACAATATTAAATTTGATAAAATGAGGTGCGATGTAATTTGTTCCCTCAGAATTAACGATCTGCTAATCATTAACAAGAATCTATTTTTAGTTGAACACCCTATTCCAATCCCATCTTCTTTTATAATCTATGTACTACGAATATAAAAATCAGTTGTCTTTTTAACCATTTTTGGCTGCAACGACAAATACTGTTCCAAGATCTAATTGCCTTGGTATTTAGAGAATAAGACTCAAACGTGTCGTGAATGAATGTCAAGTCTATTTTTATAAAGACTTATTGTTTATTTTTTAGATTTGTGGAAGAAGAAGGTCGAAAGCTACCAGCACATATATAGCCCGTTCAGTATTAAAACCGATGCACGTCACATCTGTCATAACTGTACTATGTTGCCAAGACCTTGAAATAATATTAGAAACTAGTATATGTCAAATGAAGTTTATCAAATATTCTAGGTTAGGTTTAGTTATTCATGGTTATTGCGTCCAATGAAACTTCGACTTATTTCAGTTACATATAAAACTTTAATTTTTATGTTAACCGTACAGCACTAAGAAATTCTTATTTTAAAAACTATGGAATTATTTTTAGCACTAAAAAGGTACGTATGGAATAGTTAACACTTTTATTTGTATGTTTATACCACACACTTAATTAGTTAGAAGTTATGGAACTATTCTAGTATTTAAAATGCATGTATATAGAGTATCAAGGGAAAAATATTATCTAATATAATTTTTAGGTTACAATTACCTAAGTACATGTTGGCTTCTAAAATGTTGTCACTACAATATGAAAGGTTGATGTTAGGTTTACAGACAAATTATAAATAAAAAAGTTCTGATAACCTGGATCTACCTCCTTTTTAAAGGTAGGCAATTTTATTTTATATTTTGGTGTAATAAATCTTAAATTTTTTTAGAAAAGCCGGGATGTGAAGCTTTAGTGTGTAGGTCATTCTCAACAAGGAAAATCATCCTGAGATATATGATCATTGATCGTAGCAAAAGAAAATTGTGCAGCAAGCACCACCACAGCTCAGAAAAGGAGAGCAAATCCATTCTATTCTCCGAGTGAAGGTATATGCAAATGATCGACTAAATCGTAGCACTGAAATCAATCCATATTATAATTATCAGTATATTGGTGAATTATTTATCACTCCATCATCTTCTAATCAATCGAAATTTATATTTACCATTTTGTTTTAGCTCTCCAGCATCTACCGCAACTGAAAGTATTGCTAATAAAACGATTGATCAAATGAGACTTTTCAATTCAATAAAAACTATTAAATTAATTCTTTGTAGTTTTTATAAAACTTTGTGATATACAAAATTAACTTTAGAAAATGCTGCCTGAATTACTTATTTTGAATATCATCATTAAAATAAAATAATAAATAATGCCACCCCAATTTTTATGGGATTATTTTATTAAAAAGAAACATTGCAAATTTATAAATTAGTTACTACACCGAAAAGATTGTAATACTATTTTTTTAAATAAGGTAGAACAATAATTGTCAAATAGAAATCTTTCAAATTTAAACCAATTCCAACCCGCAACTTCTGGAATTCATCTATCGGCTTGCTTGGCAGTACCCTGTATTAACTCAATAGGAATTTTAAAAAGATGGTAGGTAATACTTTGTGACTATACTGTTATATCATATCCACAATGTATTTTGTTGGGGGTTTGTTTCTGAAAAAAACATTTATTGATAGGGCAATATTCAAATAACCAATTCTTTTCTTTTCAAATATACCTTTATTATTATTTTTGTAAAAATAAGAGTAAAACAGCATTTATTGTCTATTAGGTATAATTTGAAGTAAGAATTTTAAATGTATAAAACTAGTTGTGTAGTCTTCTGAATTCTAACATATAATTTGCTATATCACTGTTCAAATACAGTTTGTGTCTACTTACTAGGCTACAATATGAATAAGCTCAGCTTCAACATTTGTTGATTGAATTCTATATTGTCTCATTAACCTAATATTATCGAAAAGCATTGTCCATAATTTATCAAAGGTTCAGAAAGATTCAATAGTAATTGGTTCAAACCATTTAAAAACATGTTCCTTTCCCCATGATAATAACTCAACTGAGATTCATATAAAAATATACTTTCTGCTCCATCAATACAACCATCTTCATTCTCAGCATGTAATACAAAATATCTAGAATAAAAACAATTTTGCATTCTAAAATTTTACATTATCATTGTAACATACCTTTTGACATGAACAGCCTACAGCACCATTTTGGAAAATTCAGGATACATTGATAAAAACAAATTTATACAGTGGTTTATTTTTGTTGAAAGTTCCATAAGTCCTCTTTGTGGATGTGTATCATATTTTAGTAAACTACTCAGGAACATTCTATATTGAATAATTATTATGTTCTTCCTTCAATTACTGCAGTAACATTCCTAAAGTGACATGATTATCTGTAAAAAAATGTCCATGTATAATTGCCAAATATTAAGAATAATGTAACAGAATATAATAAATACAGTTGATTGGGTATAATATTAAACTTATACTTACTTGCTTCATAAACGCTGTAAATAGTATCAGGAGTAAATGCATCAACTATTGCAGTATTATTAAGTTTCATTTATACGTTTTTTTGGATGTGACTTTAACTTTAATATCTCATCACTGCTTGTGAAAAATTACTCACAGTTGTTTGCAGTTTTGGTCACAACATAACCCCAAAAATGTCAAGACGTCAACTGAACCAGAAATAAACCATTTTAATCGCGGCAACAGCGCGCATTTTTGCCAACATAAAAAGTTTTTATTAAGACTGACGTTAGTTTGAGTTTAATATTTAATTAACCTACGAGCTGTATTTGATATGAAATTAATTACGAAATCTTTCTTTAAATATATATTTATATTTTTTAATACAATGCGACCTACAAATTTCAATATTTATTGAGTTTAGAGAGGCTTAACATAGTGATTGACAGAGGATTGACAGCAGCAATCGAATGACATGATATAAACGAACGTCTCTTTTTCGACACTTTGATGACGTGCAACGGTTTTTGTACTGAACGGGCTATACGACCGATTAGGAAAATTGGAAGTTGAGGAAGATCTTCGATCTGAACCCTTAAAAAAAACGTGATATTTTGGGAATACCTCCGAATACCACGATAGTTTTAATCGACTGAAATGATAAAATACCAAAAATATCGAATGATTTTCCTTGTTTTACTCTCAATGATTGGCCTACCGTATCTTTTTATCTTTTTTTATAAGCTATATCATGATCCATATGGTCAATTCCTTCTGATGTGTTTTCATGGTCAATTTAATATGGATATGAAAAGGTAAACGAGAAATAGCGAAAAACCACGACTATGACGCTACTCTCGATTTACAAAACAGAATCGCAGATTCCTTCTTCCTTGCCGCGCGCAACCTTAACGAAAACTCAAACTGCGCGCTTTCAGTTGTTTTGCGAACTTCATATAACAAAAAACGCGCGACTGAAATTGTTTATTTTTACGAAACTAAATAACTGAATCGCTTTAATTAATTTTTTTTCAATTTGTGATAGAAGTGAGGTAACGAAATATTCAAGTTGGTTTTTTTTGCGCTACCAAGGTTGTAGGTGAGTTTTATTTTTAAATTTGGATGATGTCAGATTTTTGTTTGCCAAGTTTTTGTAAATAAATTTCGATTTTTATTACAAATATTGATGGAACAGCAATTTTCCTTGCTTATTTTTTATTATCTAATACCATCAAAATATAAAAAGTTATAACAATAAAAATATTAAATTGCAATAATTAAAACACGTATTAGTAAATTTATTGAATAATAAAAGACGTCGCAGTTTATTGAAAATAAATATAAGAGTATCAATTGTCAATATTTACATAAGATACAAAAAAGATTGTGGTTTAATTTCCCAAAATAATTAATGAAAAGAGTAATGAATACACAACAAGCAACATAAAAAAGATATAAAATTTTGTAATATTATAGCTGGTTTCCGAGTTATACGCCTCTAAAACTAAAACTTTCAAATTATTTTTTGAGAAACTCGATAAACAATTATGAGAACAACAACAACATGATGAGAAATCTTGTGGCTGATGAAGGATATAAAAAAGGAAAAAGGACAAGTGGCGAGGAGATGAGATTGATAAAAGAAGAAATAAATGAATCACGAAAGCAGCAGAAAGAACACAAGGAAGAGAAGCAAAATATTAAAGAGTTATCGAAAAAGCTTATTCTGAGATAGAAGGACTATAACAGGAAGTTATAAATGCAAATAGAAAAAGAGGATGAACTATGGAGAGGAGTAATAAAGAGGAACTAAAAGAACGAGTAGTTTGTTTCTTAGAAGATAATTAAGAAAAATAAGTCGAAATAAAAAACGTGTGAAAGCTTGGAGTAACATTGTGTTTGATAGAACTGCATATTCTATTATGATGAAGATAATGGAAAGGAAATTGAAATTGAAAGAGCTTGAAGATAGAAAATTTATAAACAATAACATGACAATAAAAGAAACGGAAGTACAAGGAGAAATTAGATGTGGAAAATTGGAGGGAGTAAACACCAAAAAGTAATGGCACAAGGATAGGCTTGGACATTGAAGAGAGAGAAAAGGGAGCTGGAAGTTGTAAATATGAAGGTGTAGATAAGGATAAAAAAAGTTTTATAAAAATAACTACATAAAATGTTAGAAGCTTCTATAAAAATGTGTTATCGTTAATGAGATACAGCGTGTTCATTGTTTTTAAAATTTTAATAGAAGCAATAACCTTGTGATAAATTTAAACATGAAAGTAGTACATTTCAGAGCAAATATTGAAAATGTGCACCTCCAGCTAAAATACAATCATCCGCTCGACGTCTATTGGATTATCGAAGATGTTGGAAACATCAAGGATTTTTGCAAATGTCATCACAGCATCGTATGATGCGATTTTGAATATCTTGTAAATTTAAGATCGGGGATGTGTAAACGAGTAATTTTAAATATCCCCACACACAAAAATCCAGAGGATTGTGTTCAGATGATCTTGGGACCATGGGTCCTATCCAATGGTTGTAGATGAGCACCGTCCTGGATGAACTACATAAATCTTCTAATTCGTACCAAAAAGTAGAAGATAGAGGGGCTAAGAATAATTCTACTACTCTATCCCATATTTTTGGTTCGAAATTCTAGGATACCCTGTATATTTTTCGGAATTTCTATTTCCAGTTTTATGATGATTGTACGCTTTAAAATATTAAAATTATGCGAAATAATGTTCAGCGTTGGATAATTTTCACAAACGGGTCTATTTCCGTTGGACTAAATTTTTAATTTGACCTTTGAAATTTGTTAAAAAAACATACGGAGCAATAGTTTTAAACAATGACGTCATGTTTAGAAATGGAATTTTGAATAATAACCAGTTTTTTCTTTTTATCTACCTGCTTAGGTGAGAAACATTTCAAGAGACGATTTTTTTTTTAATTCGACGAATGCCAGATTTTCTATTATGGACGAGAAACTTTAACTATTGTATAATATTGTTGTGAAGAAAGAGAAAATATGTATATTCCGTTTTATACGGAGTGAGACAAAATAATCCTGTTCGAAAGTAAATAAAATATTACTCTCCATACATTTTCTTTTGAAACTAGTGACTTAAAACTGGGAATTCTTCAAAATACTCTCTATAAAGAAAGACCAACCTATAGATCGGTGTGAAGTTGGCAGCCAAAAATTAGCAACCAAATTGACCGAAATACCCGAAGTGGCGTACCGTGATAGAAAATAACAGAAAAAATTGTCAGATCTGCAAATAAATAGTGAAAAGCCTTGTGAATAATTCAGAAAAATAGAAAATATTACTAGAGACACATTCGAATGGGTCTGAGGACATTAAAATAACCAAAAACTACCCAAAAATTTTTTAAAAAGTATAAAAAGCATGACGGAAACGGAGTATCACTCCAGCATATACTCTACGCACAACCCCTTCGAGAGGGTCTAAGGGTATCAAAATAGCCAAAAACTACCCCAAACATTTTAAAAAAGTATCAAAAGCATGACGGGAACGGAGTATCATCTTGTGAATAGTTTTAAAAAATCAAAAATAAATCACTCCAACATATACTAAAAGCACAAGGGTTTGGGCTTTTATTATATATGTTGGAGTGATTTATTTTTGATTTTTTGAGACTATTTGCAAGGTTATACTCCGTTTCCAACAAAGAATGTTTCGAAAGCGGAAATTTTACTTTACGCTCGAAAAACACACATACTTTTTTTAACACTCGCCCTTTTAATAATTAAAACATTTTAAATCTTAGGTTATAATAGGAGTGCTAGAATAATCGTCATTTTCGCTATTCATCATGATTAACCTTAAAAGATCTACTGACTAGGGATGTTAAAAAATTATCGATTTTTAGTAAATCGATTTTATAAATTACGTGTTTAAATCGATTTTCGGAAACGGCTCGTATTATTTATTGACTATTTTTCAAAATTTTGACGATTATTGACCATTTCTCAAAATTTTTACAATTATTGACCATTTCTCAAAATTTTTACAATTATTGACCATTTTTCAAAATTTTAACAATTATTGACCATTTTTAACAATTACTGACCATTACTGACCATTATAATTTCAAATTAGTTACCATTTTTCGAAATTATGACAATTTTTAACCATTTTCGACAGTTTTTGGCAATAATTGTCCATTTTTAACAGTTTTTAACAATAATTGACAATTTTTAACCATTTTTGATAGTTTTTGATCATTTTTGACAATTTTTCAAAATTTTAGACTATTTTCCAAATTTTTGACCATTTTTTAGAAACTTTAACAATTTTTGACAATTATCAACTATTTTTCAAAATTTTGACAATTTTTAACAATAATTTTCCATTTTTGACAGTTTTTGACCATTTTTGATAGTTTTTGACAATTATTGGCCATTTTTGACAATTTTTCAAAATTATTGATCATTTTTTTTGATAGTTTTTGACAATTATCGACTATTTTTCAAAATTTTAAAAATTATTTACCAATTTTGACAATAATTGTCCATTTTTGACAGTTTTTCAAAAAAATTGACAATTTTTAACCATTTTTGATAGTTTTTGACCATTTTTGACAATTTTTCAAAATCTTTGAAAGTTTTTCAAAATTGTTGACCATTTTTGATAGTTTTTGACAATTATTGAACATTCTTCAAAATTTTAACAATTATTGACCATTTTTAACAATTACTGACCATTTTGACTGTTTTTCAAATAAGTTACCATTTTTCGAAATTATGACAATTTTTAACCATTTTCGACAGTTTTTGGCAATAATTGTCCATTTTTAACAGTTTTTAACAATAATTGACAATTTTTAACCATTTTTGATAGTTTTTGACCATTTTTGACAATTTTTCAAAATTTTAGACCATTTTCCAAATTTTTGACCATTTTTTAGAAACTTTAACAATTTTTGACAATTATCAACTATTTTTCAAAATTTTGACAATTTTTAACAATAATTGTCCATTTTTGACAGTTTTTGACCATTTTTGATAGTTTTTGACAATTATTGGCCATTTTTGACAATTTTTCAAAATTATTGACGATTTTTGATAGTTTTTGACAATTATCGACTATTTTTCAAAATTTTAACAATTATTTACCAATTTTGACAATAATTGTCTATTTTTGACAGTTTTTAAAAATAATTGACAATTTTCAACCATTTTTGATAGTTTTTGACAATTATCGACCATTTTTCAAAATTTTAACAATTATTGACCAATTTTGACAATAATTGTCCATTTTTGACAGTTTTTAAAAATAATTGACAATTCTTAACCATTTTTGATAGTTTTTGACAATTTTTCAAAATTTATGACCATTTTTGATAGTTTTTGACAATTATCGACCATTTTTCAAAATTTTAAAATTTTTTGACCATTATCGCCCAATTTCGACAATAATTGTCCATTTTTGACAGTTTTTGACCATTTTTGACAATATTTGAAAATTTTTGACCATTTTTCAAAAAAAATTTAAAATTTTTGACAATTTACCATTTTTGACAATTATTGACCATTTTTGACAATTATTGACCAGTTTTTGATAAAAATTGTCCATTTTTAACAGTTTTTGATAAAAATTGTCCATTTTTAACAGTTTTTGACAATAATTGACAATTTTTGACCATTTTTGACAATTTTTGACAATTATTGACCATTTTTGATCATATTTCAAAATTTTTGACAATTTTCATATAATTTTATTTAATTTTTAATCTGATAAATTGTTAATTATTCACCCATTGAGTTAATGCGGAGGGCGTGGTTTGATTAAATAAGCGAGCGAAAAAGATTCCTTTTTTGCGCTAGAGCGTAAAGTAACAATCCTCGGCATTTGTCGACTTTACGATTTCATTTGAATATAGTAATTAGTCATTTTACGCGCGACTGTAGAAAAAAGTAATTGTACCATGATGGTACTTAACTTAGCTGAAAAATGCGTTGTATTCGTATTTTTATTATCTACAATTAATCTTTTCACACCATTACGGTTACTTAATGAGCTTTCGTGTTATTAACTAAAAAAGAACGTTGTTTTTTTTCCATTTATATGTTATAACAATTTCTTGCGAGTCGAAAATATATCAGGTTCATATTACGTTATGTCTTTTACATGACGGCGCAGTCCGTTTTCTACTAGGATTTTTGTCATAAAAATTTACCTACTGCCTGGCCTAAAATATCAATAACATTTTGCCTAATCGCAGGAAGAATATTTTTGAAAATATCGGATTCCCTTGGCATCTATTCGTAACCAGGATCATCGTCATTCAGTTCCTGAACCAGATGAGTTTTATAGGGATGATATTTCTCTTTTCCTAACATTCTATATACAGAGCATTTCAATGAAAACTAACCACCACACATAATTCTGAAGGCGACTCTTTTACGAAAAAATAAAAAAACACGTCAAAAATCATATAAAGTAAAGGGGGACGTCTTTTTGCTCTTGTAGACCTTATAACTTTCACCCCCTCCCCCCTATGTTCACCACTCCCAATTTTTTAAATGGAACACCCTATACATTATTGCATTGTAGGATTCTCCTCTACAAGAGGATTACAAAAATGTATAATTCCAATGTAAGATATGCCTTTCCTGCTACTAATTAATAGGGGTGGATAGTTTTCATTGAAATGCTCAGTATAATATAAATACTAAATTAACTTGGGGTACGTTTGCACTGGGGTGCAAACGTACCCGTTATGCAGGATTTCCATTTGTTTTGAAAAGCGTTTCAACTTAGTCTCAACAATAACAAGTATTATCTTACGTCAAATTAAAAAAAAAACTGTGAGAGATACACAGCTCTGGTCGGAGGAATTTCTTTCCAAAAACAACAAATTAAAACGAGCATAACATAACTGTCGACTCTTTTTATATCAGACTTAAATATTTTATGATTCATTGGTATATAACAAATTTCAGCATTTTAACTACCACTTCAAAAACAGTCTTTTTACTCACGAAATAATGAAGCCACATGTTCAATTATGTACAGTAAATAAAAGTAATTGCAGAAATATAAACCGTAGTTTAGGGCTTTATTATAGAGGAAGTATTAAAAGAATGTACAGAGTTGTTCAAGAAGTAGAAAGTTTCGTAAATAAAGCCTAAAGGCTGATCTGAGATTTTTATACTGTTTCATTTTATTTTCTAAATACGTATGACGATAATTGACATTGTTTGATACAACATTATAACTCAATTAACTGTCTATCCATATATATAATGATTATTTATTTATTCACGGGCAAGCCCAATTCACATAAAAATTACAGTGTTAAGAAATGCTCTAAAAACAAAAAAAAACATGTAAAATCAAATTAGAGAGTGATAACACTACAACATCAATCAAAAATCTTAAAATATCAAATTTTAAGCTCTAGCAGATGTTTTTTTAGGCTTGAAAGTTGTCATATTAAAAATTAAAATGTCCTCAATAGAGTTAGCTAATCTAGTGTTCTAGGAAGAAAACTATTCATTGCATAGTTGTACCTATGAGAAGAAACATGAAAGGTTTAGGGGAAGGATGTCGAAGATGACGCACCTAAGCCTCCCTAGGGAGGAAAAGTAAAAGGTTATGGTACGTCATCAATGAAATAACTTATACGGCATTGACAACCTAAACTATATTCTATTATATAAGTATGAATTTTACCGTTTAATTAAAGAACACCTTGTATTTTGCAAAATGGTGGAAATTAGTAAATTGTTATTTTAATTTAACGATTCTCACGTTAATAATTTGACTTCATCAATACATTATTTTCATGATTCCGCAAAACTTTCCTACGAGTCTCGATAGCGCAACGCGTTGGAGCACAGCTCACTGTTCGTGATAAGCCTGTGGGTGTTGGATCTTGGATCGAATTCCGGCTAGGACAATTTTTTTTTAATTCTTTAATAAATAAATAATTTAAAAATGTCTTGTTATTTGAGGGAGGCGGAAAAATCATATGTATAACATGGGAGGAAAGTGCCTTTTCCTCCCTTGAATGATTACTGTCACGGCCAATTCTCAATGTCATCCAACAAATAATTCCACTTTGTAAACAATGGACAGAAATAATAAAGTCTGTATTAAGGATTATTCAAATAAATTTGAGCAATAGATAGTACCACAATTAATACCCCCCTGTCAACGTAAACCCTCTGCCCAAAAGAAAGAGTCAAGAGGTGACAAATCAGGTGAACGTGCCGCCCACATAATTTCTGGAGAGTTGTTTGCTATCCAGTGGTTATCGAAACGGTTTTGTAGGTGGTCGCTAACGATTCTCGCATTGAGTGGAGGAGCTCCGTCCTGCTGCTTGTTTCTTGATTACTCACGAACCCATTTTATTTTTGAAAAATTTCTTGAATAGACGATGGAAGACCACATCCAAAATTATAAAAAAATGTACAGGGAGCTATTAAAAAATTTAAAGTTAGGGGTTGTAACTAATGGATGATTATTTAGGGGATGATTTTTTCTACGCCATATTAAAGTGTATTAGGAATGGAATAGATCAGTTTTTGTCCCATTCGAAAATCTCTATTCGTTTAATAGATATAGCTTGGATAAATTAGTCTGGGACACCCTGTATATTATATAATTTCTGTAGCTCTCTCGCGATAATAAATTACACTTAGTTCTTAATCTACAAAATTCTACATAGTTTTCAGGACACCTAGTTGTCTTGTAGATTTTGTGAGGTAATTTCTTCTCGATTAACAGTCTCTTTAGCTCTGGAGAAACTTCTTCTTGCAAACATTTTTGAGTATGTCGTAAAATATGGATACCATCTCAGAAAGCACTTTATCATGTAAAGCATTGTCCCAATCAATTGATTCCAAGAAAAAACGTATTTCTTCATAATTTGCATATCTTCATCGGGACCGTTGTCATTTTCGATCGTAAGTGGTAAGTTACATTCGAATGAGGGATGATGGCAATCTTGCAGGATTAAAATATCTTCAGCCTTTTGTACTGAGACCTCAATTGAAGATAAAATAAGATCAAGCTCTGTCATTAGTTACTGCATTGGACTGAAATAGATTGAGGAACGCACAGATATATGACAAAGAATAGAATCAGTCTCAGATGGACATACTGTAACGTTTATTCTAATTTATATTTACAATTAATTTATATTTACAGATTTATATGTAATTCAGTCCTTATTTAATAATTTATGTAATACACTAAACACACTAATTATAATTTATATGAGAGTCACTTAATAAACACTTTATCGCGGCGCGATTACTTTCCTTCGGTATCAACACTGACTGATTGACTAATTGCCTGCAGCGATGCTCGTGGCCTATTTATACTCGCGCGTCGTATTTCTAGAATCTCTCGACGTTCTGGCGGATGCACCGGGTATTCTCGATGTTTCGTATTTTCGATGCTTCTCGAAAATTGGGCGTCTCATACGGGGATTTCACTGGGGACACTAAGTGAGCATATTAATGCAGTAGCTCGCGTAACATTGCCCCCTCCTTAAGAGACAGTTCCTCCTGGAACTAGCTAGGAAACTGGAACGAGATGACTGTATCGGCAACTGGTCCCCTTGTTGCATTTTCAAGTTGTATGGAAGTAACATGCGACCGTCTTCTCTGTTGGCGGTGTCTCCCGAGCATGGCCGCAAACCAGTACCTGCACTTCGGTATCTCGGAAGATTACTTCTACCATGTTACGGATTATTCGCCAATCTAAATGCCTACATTCAATCTTGGGCATGGCTAGCCTATACACGTTCAATTCAAGCACATGCTCCCTCAGGCTTCGTAATGCTTCCCAGACATCCTCGTACGTTGGTCTTTCGTCGAAGGTGTTCCTCGTCACTAGGTGGAAATTGTAGCGGGAGCCATGTTGCAGCTTCAAAGCTTTACCTGGTACTGGTAACTGGTTTACCAAAAGTCGTGCGCCACTTTTCTTTATAAACAGAGATGCCAGTCCGCGCGCATAGGTTACGCTGGCAGGGATGTTTATTGCCAGTGAGTATTCCTCCGGAACGGTAAGCAGGTCTTGTCGTCTCTCAGTGGTGGCGCCGAATCTTGCTTTTCCGGTACCACCATAAGCACCCATGAACTCTACAAAAGCAGGATCGGCTACTTCCTGAAGCTGGTTCACTTCCTCATCGTGGTCACCCTCGAATGGCGCTAATCGGTTACGGTGTACCACCTTTGGCTTTCCATTTGGGATCTTGCTGATACGATAGCTGACATCGTTGATTCTTTTCTTTACGAGGTACGGACTGTCCCAAGCTTTCTGCAACTTTGGAGAAAAACCCTTTTGTCTTCTCGGGTTATGCAGCCAGACTTTGTCTCCTTCGTGGAAACCTCCTTCCGTAGCTTGCGTATCGTACCTTTTCTTCATCCTATCGCTGGCGATCTGAAGATTCGATCGAACCAGCTCGTGTACGTCGTCCATTCTTTTTCTCAGCTGGGTCACGTAATCTTCACCAGCTATGTCTTCTCCGGGTCGGCATCCAAATTCAAGGTCGAAGGGTAATCTCATTTCGCGTCCGAACAGAACTCTTGCTGGTGTTTGGCCGGTAGACTCATTGATGGCGGATCTGTAGGCCATCGCGAATAGCGAGAGATATTGGTCCCAATCTCGCTGATGGTTAGATACTACTTTAGATAGGTATTTGCCAAGGGTTCTGTTCATTCGCTCTACCAATCCGTCCGACTGTGGGTGCAAAGCCGTAGTTCTCGTTTTCTTCATGCCGAGCTTTTCACAAACTTCCTGGAACAGCTGGCTTTCGAAGTTTCTGCCCTGGTCGCTGTGTATTTCCAGGGGCACTCCATATCGGCAAATGAACTCATTCAAAAGCACGTCGGCAACCGTTGCGGCTTCTTGGTTTGGAATGGCATACGCTTCTACCCATTTTGTGAAGTAGTCCATCACCACCAAAATGTACCTGCTGCCATTTGCTGTCGGTGGAAACGGGCCGGCAATGTCCAGGGCAATGCGTTCAAAAGGCCTTCCGACATTGTACTGCTTCATAGGAGCCTTTCTTCTCCCGTGCGGTCCATTGGTCGTAGCACAGGTAGTGCACTTCTTACACCAGTCCTTCACATCTTCGGAACTGTGCATCCAATAAAACCGTTCTCGCACTTTCTGGAGGGTCTTCTTCACACCTAGATGTCCTCCTGACTGTCGTGTAATTTCCGCAGAACTGCTGCTATCCTTGTTCTTGGAATCACCAACTGTCTTCTACATCGTTCTCGATTATTCGCTGTAGCAAACCGTTTTCCAAAACCAGCGAGTCCCACTGGGCCCAATACGATTTCATCGTTGGCGAGTACCTTGAAATCTCCTGCCAAGTAGGTCGACAGTTCTCCTTTTTCCAATGTCGGATTTTCTTCAAGTCGGGATCGTTCTCTTGTTCCTCTTCCAACTTTTCTGGTGTCCATTCGTCGCTGGTCACCGTGGTTCTTCGAATCGCAGCTTCCTTAGCTTCTGTTTTGCTACAGTGAGAGCACTCTGCAGGGCATGGTCTTCTAGAGAGGGAGACTTTGGAAGGTCTTCGGGTCGAAGCTGTCCTCTGAAGGTCGACCCTTCCTAGTTTTTCCTACTGGGCATCTTTGTTTGTAGCAGTTCTCGGTCGCTTGCACGAACTGCGTACATGTCCCATTTCTCCACAATTCCAGCATCTCACAGCTTTCAGTTTTCCTTTTGAGATGCTTTTCATCATGTTGACAATCTGGTCGAGCTTGTTCTCAACTTCTTCGTCTGCTACAGCCCTCACCTTGCCGTATACTCCGGAAGCCTGTGTAGCTGCTTCGTACTCCAAGGCTGCAGAGTACGTCGACCAGTGTCTTATGCCGAGCCAAGCGTAGAGTTCTTGCAGAGTTTCGTCGCGTTTTTGTTTGCGGTTTTTCAGCTGCGACTGGTACAGATGCTCCAGGTGTTCTAGGCCATATCTCATATTCAATCGCTTTTTGAGTTGTTCAAAATCTTCGGCCTCTTCCACTGGAATGGTCTGGAGGATATCCATAGCGTCTCCTCTAAGGGCAAGAGTTAAATTTAACGCTTTTACCTTCTCACTCCAGTTGTTTGCCTTTGATGCCGCCTCGAATTGCTTAAGATAGTTCGGCCATGACGTTTTACCATCGACTGTTGGCAGTTTCACTCGGCTGTTAATATCGTTTTCCATTTTCGGTTTTAACTCTACTTTCTCTGCCAGTTCGTCGTTATTCGGGGCTTGCCTAGTTGTAAAATCCGGTTTATTACTAGTCTTCCTTTCGATTTCCTGATTTTTTGTTAGGAGAGGCGTCTAATAAATATTTGTAGTAACGCCAATGTCACGTTACTTTCATTCAGAATACTACTCTTTTTATTGTTTGCAAATTAGTAAAACCGATTCGGGGTATGTAGAATATTTTTAAAAACTATTAATACAAGTTATGATAAAATATACTTCGCGATCTGCCCTGGTACGAACACCTAAATGAAATTAAAATTCCTCGGAATAGTTTAGGCGTCAAAATTAATTTTTATTGAGAATGTGCGAACACAAACACACGGATGTGATGTTTTGTAAGTTTCGCAACTAATATATGAAATAACCATCACGTGTATACATAATAATTCAGTTTAGGTAAGGCGTAGATACAGGGACGTCATTTTCAATCGATTATTTAAAGAAATTCAATGGATTTTGAATAGCTACATTTATACGAATAAATTATACACGGTGGGCGAACAAAAAGTACAGGATGGCCCATTAAGCGAGGTAACCGGCTGTATCTCGGAAAGTATTTGTCCCAGGTTGTGGAGAAAAATATTGATAGTGAAAGTGGGCAAGAGAAATTGCTGGAAATTAGATGGTCTTCCTTCTCCCTTATTATGAAAGATACAAAGAAATGTCACTATAGAAAATAATCTGGTATTAAACGGACTTTCAAATGATGATATCAAAGTTATAGCTCATTCTGCGATTTTATGAGATAATAATAATTTTAGATTTGAACATAGCAGTATCGCCCCCTAGGGGTGAAATTTTGAGGTTGAAAATAATTTCCAGCAATTTCTCTTGGCCACTTTCACTATCAATATTTTTCTCCACAACCTGGGACAAATACTTTCCGAGATACAGCCGGTTACCTCGCTTAATGGGCCATCCTGTACTTTTTGTTCGCCCACCGTGTATAATTTATTCGTATAAATGTAGCTATTCAAAATCCATTGAAAATCTTTTAATAATCGATTGAAAATGACCTCAAAATTTCACCCCTAGGGGGCGATACTGCTATGTTCAAATCTAAAATTATTATTATCTCATAAAATCGCAGAATGAGCTATAACTTTGATATCATCATTTGAAAGTCCGTTTAATACCAGATTATTTTCTATAGTCACATTTCTTTGTATCTTTCATAATAAGCGAGAAGGAAGACCATCTAATTTCCAGCAATTTCTCTTGCCCACTTTCACTATCAATATTTTTTCCCAACAACCTGGGACAAATACTTTCCGAGATACAGCCGGTTACCTCGCTTAATCGGCCACCCTGTACACGTATTTTATTTATTACAGGATGGCACAAATGAAACTTCTCTATTTTAGAAATTACTAATGTTGATTTAATAAAAAATTACTTGCTAATATACCAATACTCACATTTCTTTCAGATCTAAAATAGTACGTGGTAAATATGCCTTTCCTCTCAACACAGACATTTTAATATTTAGGCTAACCCGATTCTGAATTAATGAATTATGCCAGAATTTTAAGTGTTACAAACCGGAAGGAATACATTTATTGGTTCGGTATATCCGGAATTTTGCATTTTCAACTATAAATAAATATAACGTCCTGATTTCTATTGAAACGAAAGGAAGTAACACAAAAATTTACTTTGTTATAGTTAAAAATATTTTTTAATGCCCTGTGCTAAATATACTGAAATATATACAAATTTAAATATTTTTTTTGTAAATTGAATTTAATTGTAATATTTCGCGATTTAAATTTTTCTCCTCAATGCTTGGAAATATTGATCCAAAATCCACATATATATGTAAAAGTTTCCCCTAAATCGATTGGTGGTTATTATAACGTTCTAACTGTTCAATTATTCGAGTTATGACTTGGGAATGAGGGGTAGATCCGGGTAGCTAACGTAAAAAAAATCCATATTACTAAATAATTTTAATTTATAACCGATATTTTGGAAACTGAATGCTACAAAGCCTACCTACAGAATAAACCAATTACAAAAAAATAACATTTATTGACTAAAACAAGCGCATATCAAAAAATATTGCTAATTACAGTTTTTCCCCACTCCGGAGCAACAAGTGGAGTAAAAACGGGTATGTAAAAACAATTTTAATTAAAGGGTTCTGAGGCAGTTGTTGCATTGGAACTCATCCAAATCCTCATCCAGCCAACTAGTACAGCCTTCATGTGCTCAGCTCTCGCACTAAATACACTTTACCCATCCATCACCTCTAGCTGACATGGAGCAGTTCTTCCTTTTCCTAACATCCTCTTCCGAGCTCGTATCTTCTGTCGACTTTTTTGTTTTAATTTTTTTTTTGGTTGAGCTTTACCTGTACCTTTATCTTTAGAATCAATCTGTCTCTTTACTCCTTGAATCTTAACAGATTTATCCTTCTGCACAATAGAAGAGAAGACTCTAGCTCCTTCTTATATGGTGAATCGTTCAAAATTGTAGTCTTACCTCGACGTCTTTTTGTGTTCGTGACTTTCCTGTTACTATGAGGAACAGGCATTATCTCCTTAGGAGACACAGCAAAATGTACGGACTTCACCAAAGATTTCACTGGAGCCATCGGTTGATTTGAAGGAAGCTACTTTTTTTTCAGGTGTAGTTTCCCTTGGTATAGGACTAGAGAAGTTAGGGTTTGGTGACGTCTCTCTAGATGTTCTCCAAGAAGGCCCAGCTACGAGTGATTTTTTGGAAATTATTGGATTTTTATCAGGTGCAGTTTCCATTGGTAATAGACTAGTTAGGGTTTGGTGACGTCTCTCTAGATATTCTCAAGGAAGGCCCAGCTACGGGTGGTTTTTCTCTTTCTATGGCTCTCTCAACACCATTAGCTTCTGCTAGGTCTGTAGGCATTCGCTCTGTTGTCTGAGCAGCACAAATTCAGTTTCTCCAAATACGTGACGGTAATTAGGATAGATTCCTGTTTTTGGAATTTTTTTGACAGTTTGGACAGTTGCAGCTCCAGCGTAAACTTGACCAAACAATCTGCCGACTTCAAGTTGGATGACAACTATGCCAACTTTCTTCCTATTCAATTGGTCTTGAATACTCTCCTAAAATTTCAGTCCAATATTCATAGTTTTTATGTTGAAAATGCGTTTTTTCGAAAATTGTAAATTCTTTGTCCCAAAAAAGCCAGTTTCACAAAATTTAGCATTTTTCATGTCACGAAAATTTTCGTTTTGTAAATTTTGAACAAAAAGGTGTATATGATAATAAATTGGCATTGTTTTTGTTGAAAACTCCTTCTTATATACATATAACCGATGTTTATTATGAAAAAATTTTAGTATTAAAAGTTTTATACATTTTTTAGCTCACAAACGACATTTAGTTGCATTTCTACTCAAAATTAGTAAATTTAGAATTACCATATTTTTCGTTCCACCTCGTATGTTACAGAGGAGTAATAAAAAAAAACGTTTAACGCTGCATCTAATTTGCTGATTTTGAGTCATCGATCGGCTATGAATCGTTTTTGAAATGGCATTTAAAAATAACCTATTAATAAATCTATTTTTGCTCTCTGGCAGTTGAAATAGCAAATAACGTGGCTATTAAAGATCCCGAAATTAGGGTGGAGTTACTTCCTTTTTTCCTTGACACAGTAAACTAAGCACTGAACGTTTTTAAACCCATTCGATGCGTTAATCAACAGAGTGGATTATTTTTATATGCGAGAAAAAGTTTCGAACCCTGGAACTTCAAATATACTGCCCATTTGTAGAACCATACAATATATAAACAAGACAACAGACTTGTCAAAGGAGATATCAAAAATGAGGATGAAATTATGTCATTAAAAGTGGAATAAAATATTGGACAAAAAAGCTACCAAACCCAAGGATATCCCAATGGAGCTCTTGCAAATAAACCATAAAGACTAAGAATGTAATTCGGTAGGAATTGGAATAGACCAAGGGAAAAATGTAGTAAGATAAAGAATATATTGTTACGACGGATCTGTCCTGAGGATATGTAGAGGTCCCTAAAGAAAAATGAAGAAGACATACATCTGGAATCATCTAAAACTGTCCTTAAAAAATCGAGAAATGTCATCGAAAAGTCGAGAACTGTCTGGAACAGGTGAAAAGTATAAAAAGCGGGACAAATGACATTAGTTAGTTAGTTTTTGAAGTATTAGAGATTGGAGTTCTGTGAAATAAAAAAAGGAAATGGACAGGAGAGGGGAGATCCTAGAGGAATTGGAGGGGAAGAGGAAAGATAGAGGGAAAAGGGGGATACAAAGAGAAGAAGGAACTGGATCGTAGGGTGGGGAGGGAAAAAAGAGGGAAGTGGGAAGATCTACTGGGGGAATTGGAAAACAATCCATGGGGAAAGGAGTGAAGAGTGAAGGTGGGAATAGGAACGAGGTGCTAGAGGAAGATTGCCCTCCTCGCTGACAATTGGATGCGGTAGACTAGGTCGTTGATTTTCGTGAGGATAGTGTAGGAGCCTTCCCAGTTTCGTTGCAGTTTTTGGCACAAACCTCTTCTGCGCCCTATACAGGGTCACCTATAGAGAAACTTGTCTTTGTAGTATGCACGTCGAGTCTAGCCTTCACCTTATCGTTGCAGAGCTTCAAACGTTCACGAGCAAAATTGTGGACCGTTTCAAATTTTCTTTCAAGATTTTTAAGTACATAGGAAGTGTAAGTTCTTCTGCTTCTTCCGGAAAGAAGATCATTACAACCATTACGTATTTGTTTTTTCTTTGCCATTTTTCCTCGGCTTCTTGTTTTAGGACCTTTTCTACTATTGCATAGATCACATTGCTTGCACCAATCTTCTACATCCCATCGACAGTTGACCCAACAATATCTTCCCCGAATTCGTGCCAGTATTCTTCTAGTCCTTCTGAGTGGCTACTATGAAGTTGAATAGATGAGGCTTTTACTTGATGAAGATCCATACTAAACGGTGAAATAAAACAATTTAATTTGTTTAAATCTTCATTTTATTTAGTGACGCGTTTCGCTACACAGTAGTAGTAGTAGTTCAAAATAAAATGAAGATTTGAACAAATTAAATTGTTTTATTTCATCGTTTACTATGAAGTTCTTCTAACACACTTCTGATCTGTGATCTTGGCAGTACCAATTGGTGAACTATACGTACTCCCATATTCGATGCAATAGGCCATCATGAAGATACAGTGAATATTTCTTGTGATTCAGTTTTAAATTGTCACTCCTTAACCTGTCAAATACTTCTTTAACATCTTTCAAATGCTCATTAAAAGTTTTCTACATCTAGATGATTCCAGATGTATGACTTCTTCCTTTTCTTTAGGACCCTCTACACGACGTAACTGTATATTTAAGATAGCAATTTGGGTGAATTTTCGAAAATCTTCCTATATCTCGGAAATGAAACAACTCACTAAAGATCTCTTTGGATATCTTAACTACTCCAATTTGGGACAACCTGTACATTAATTTTTGTCCAAACATTCTTCCATAGACGCCATAAACATTTTAATTCAACGATATTTATCCACATTTTCAACTTTGAATAATAATTGAAATGATTTATTTATAAACGGACTTGACCTGCCGAAAATTACGTTTTTCGTATCTGTTTTTCGAATTTAGAATTTGTTTGTGTTCACTACCAGTCAGATAAATCATAGTCGATGTCAAGGATACGCGGATGATTTCGTACATCAATTGCCAAAAAATAAACCATACACGCGCTAGTAATTTAATTGACTTGAATTATATATTAAAAAAAAAACAAATTTGGCAAATGGAACTCGCGTGTAAAGGGTTTCGTACCATGTCACATAGAAGTGGCATTGGAAAAAAAATATTATGCCGGTATTACAAAAAGATAAAGCCGTTTACCAAACGATGGTTAGGAGCGTTTTTTAAAAAGTGACAAACTATGTGAGAAAGATGAGGTGTTCATGATATCTGGGAGTAACCCTTGATTACAAACTGAATTGGAAAAAATTACTACCAAAGGCGACTAGGTAGCTAAGCATAATAGGGGAAATCGGGAACTGGCTAAATAGGGAACACCAACTCAAATGGAGGTTGACACAAGGGCACCTCCATACAAAGAGTTTACTGAACAAGGTAGACAAGGAACTCTCAACCAGGCTACTATAATTAGGGAAAGACAGTTACCGACCTGGTGACTGGACACTGTACCCTGAGGAAACATCTGTACAAAGTGGGCAAAGTTAGCGAATCTATGTGCAGAAAATGTGAACTTGATGATGAAACATCTACTAACATACTCTGCTTCTGCGAGAACTTACAAGTACTTAGACGGAAGCACTTTGGAGAGGAATTAATACAACCATCACAACTACTGAAAATTCCTCCAGTCAAACTAGTGGCCTTTATAGAAAACACGAAGCTTCTGGAATGGAAGTAGATAATATGGGAAATGGTACAAAGGTTCAGTTCAAGTGCCTGGGCTGATGAGCACAACCCAAATAAATGAATGAATGAAAGGTGTTTATGAATTTTATGGTCACGAAATTTTTTTTGGACGACAGAACGTAGAAAAGAGGTGAAATTAAGTTTTTTTCATAGCTGTAAACTCATTAATAGATTGTCTGGTTTTTCAGCAAATGGTCCAATGATACTTCAGAAAAATATCTCTAAACCTGTTAGTCCTTTTTAACACACTCACACTGATATATCAAAATAAATAATCATTTTACATGCCGCCTTTCTCTTTCTATACACTTTTCCAACATCAGTCGCATTTTGTAGATCTTAGATTAAAGCCAGCTATCTGTCATTTATCATTATTAACTTTAATTTCGTTGAACTACGTTAAATTTTCCGTAAAAATTGACCTAGTTGACCAACCTACACTTATCAACGGTGAAGTAATCAGAAAAAAAATAATTACATCATTTGCGCCGGTTTTAATTAATATAAGTAATTAGAGTAACTAATGAACAATAAAATAATATACAGCACGTGTTCGATACGACTTGTAAGCAATATTAATAGCATAGTCAAAGCAACAAACACAAACCATGGTCTGTTTTTTTAAATCCTTGGTAAATTTTATTTAAAGGACGTTTCTCAAGTATTTGCTTCGCACTTGATTGTTACACCACAGATCACCTACGTTGTTACTATTTATTTGAGGTCAATATTTGCAAAACTCGCTAATTAACACTTTTCCAAAAATTGGTTCTGTGGATCTGAACACTGAACACTATAATGCTGATTACAGTTTGTTCTCGGTCCAATCAGTTGAAAATACAACCTTTAAATTGTCCACCCTTTCTTTAGGTCCTGCAATATTGTTTACAGACTATATCCATTTTAGATTCCACTTAAAAATTATCTTGAAAATATACGACTCCATAATATATATCAATAAATACAATAAATGACTCATGGTACAAAATAGATAGCTTTTAAAAAACAATCGCTACTGCTGTATAGGTAAAAAGGATGTCAAATGTCAGAGCCAAGGTAAACTTGACCTACATTCGTGGAAAATAAACGCCCGGTAAGAATATCAAAGAATCGGACCCGATGGGCTTTTTGCAGGCGTAGCTATAATCATGACCTTTAACGGCCTTTAATATAAATTTATTACCATCAGGACCGGAGTAAGTGTTGGAAGTAAATATTTATTTATTAATTGATTATTCGGAATAGTGGATCTGAAATTTCAGATCAAAATTCCAATTATTCAAGTCTTGATACATAATTATCGACTATTACATTACCTCAATTTTATTCCCCTAATATTTTCGAAATCTACAAACATGGATCCCGTGTATACTTTTCTATATGAAAACCCACTAATTCGACCCCTTAGATTACGAAAATGCACATTTAAAAGTTCGGAATTTATATTAATTATAATTAAATTAAATATGTATATTTTTCCTTTAAATAACGTTCAAAAATCGAGAAAATTTCAAAAAAAACCAAATATATTTACTGTTATCCAGGAACGAGTAGAAGTACTGGAGAGAGTCACGAATATTTTTAAAATTGTCCATAGTTTGACAATACTTTTTCCGCCTACCTCTATCCAAAGTATACATTTCCTGACCTCATTGTAGGGAGCAGAGTCGTACTTTTCCTCCCTAGGGAGGAAAAGTAAAAGGGTATGTGCAGCAATATCTTGCAAAAAAGCGAATCGAACCAAATTATTGGAGTCAGCCAAGTACGAGTACTTCCGGGGATACCAGCTGTATAATAATGTTGTTAGAGAAAATATCACGAAAACTGAGTTGGCTCCAGCTCTCACTTCTAGTGGTATTCAAATAACCACTGCTTAAAACTGCACGTCTAACATTAGTATAAATATAATCACTCTACCACAAATTAAAAATATGTAGGATGCAAGAATGAAAATAACGTGCATATAAGTTATACTGTACCTGATTCTTAGTTTTAGTTCTTTAATAAATTTCATTTGTTAGTTTCATAAATAAATTATTTAAAAATGACTTGTTATTTGAGGGAGGCGGAAAAATCATATCTATAACATGGGGGTAAAGTGCTTTTTCCTCCCTTGAATGATTACTGCCCTCCGCTACTCGTCACTATCACCCCCACTTCCCTCGTCTTGCTCCGTCTCTTCACTAGCAACCCCAACGTCTCATCTTCCGCCACTTCTAGTCCGCACCGCTCTATCTTCTCCACAATCATCCTAAACATTATCTCCGCCTCTCCCTTTGCCGTACATACCAGATACACAACGTCCGCATACACCGTGATCTCACATCCCTCTTCACATACTATCCCACAAACCTCATCAAACACACACTTCCATAGCATCGGTCCAAGAACCGAGCCCTGGGACACTCCAGCTTCCGTCTCATACCTCCTCCCTCTAGTGTCCACTATCACACGTCCCGTCAGGTAGTCCTCCACCAGGTTAACCAAACCCTCCCCCACAGCAACGCGCTCAATTCTGCCCGTTTGCTGACACTGATGAACGCGTTCCCGACGTCGAAGAATACGAGAAGGGCCAATTTCTTGTTCCTCCAGCCGCCCTCCCTAGCCCTTTCCACCAAGCCCATTACCCTGCCCAGCGCCGAGATACATGATTTTCCCTTGATTTTCCTACTTCCTCTCGTTCCTATTTCCACCCATCCTCTTCAACGCTATCTCATACGCCTTTCCCCATGGATTGTTTTCTAATTTCTCCAGTAACTCTTCCCACTTCCCTCCTTTTTCCCTCTCTACCCACGCTCCAATTTCTTCTTCTTTTTGTATCCCCCTTTCCCCTCCATCATTCCTCTTCTCATCAGCATCCGTCTTCGTTATTTCTTACATTCCCTCCACAGCTCCTCTATTTCCTCATTCCACCAGTAATTAGCCCTCCGCTCATGCCTATTGCCCCTCTTTCCCTCACTTTTACAGCTCTGTATACAATTTTATAATTGTACATTTCTTCTACATCATGTTCAAGTCCCCTTTCTATCTCCTCTCTTACTTTCTTCCGCATACTCTCTGCCACGGCCTTCGTCCACCTCCATCCCTACTCTCCCGATAATTCCTTTCCTTTTATACGTCTCCACATACCTATGTAAGCTCAAGCTCTCCTCATTCTCCAGCACCCTCCAACTACTCACGATTTCCCCCAGCCATTCATCTCATACTGTTATATCAATGAATGACGAACCCCCGTCACCCCTCACGAAGGTGAGATTGGATGTCAACACTTTCTTCAGGATCTCCCCTCTCCTGTCCGTTTTCTCCCCCCCCCATACAGTCTTCTTATATTCATTGAAGTCCCCTGTCACCATTCTCCTAATGATCCTCCTTTTCTCTTTTGACACCCTCAGATCATCCTCCAATCTTTTCATGCTCCTCTCATATTCTTCCAGGCTGACATTTGGGCTTATATACACACTGTGCACCACCATGTCTCCCATTCGAACTTCCGTTCCCTTTCCTCACTTCATCCGCCCTCAGTCCATCTCCCACCACTCTTATTCCTGCCACTCCTGTATCATCCATAATCCATCCTTGCTTTCCCACATATCTAGCATTTACCCCAGATCCACACACCACATCCACTTCCCTCCTAAAAATCACTTCATTCAATATATCATGCGCTATCCTGCATTTCCCTAAATTTATCTGTAACACCATCCATCCATCCCCTACATTCCTTCTTCCAGCGCACTGCTCTCCCCTTCCTCCTATTTGACCAGACTCGTCCCCTCTGAGGGTTCCAGATGGTACCTCCCATTTTTTCCTTCCTGTCTGCGATCCTCTCTACCCTCTATAATACTCACCTTGTTCCAGCTAAATCTAATCTCCTTTTTTTCCCTATAAGGCTACCGCTTTTTCCCATTCCACCCTCACCACCGCCATTTTCATCCCGTTCCTCTCCCTTACCACTTTAATCACCGTTGTCCCTTTCCCAATCAAATTCTCTATTTTCCCCCTCACCTCAGGACATGTTAAAAATAGATCCTTCCATTTAAAAGCATATTGACTTAAGGAAAATTTCCTGCAGAATGTATAGCGAATTTAAAGCTACGTCCACACAGAAAGCAACACATGTTTATGTTGTTTGATCCTGGAACTTGTTTCTGAATGTTGCCAAAAGTTTATTTAAGTTCCTCATTGTTTACGGTTGCAGCAACAAAAGTTCCTATAGGTTACTTGTTTCCATATTTAGCGGCAAAGATCAAAGGAAATATAGAATATATTGTTGCTTGATCCAAAAACTTGAAACTTGTGTCGTGAAGCCGAAAACATCAGCTTAAGTGGATTTGATTAGTTAGTATCAATAATAAAAACATTAAGTAATAATAAAATGGATAGGAGGATATGTAGAGGTTCACGAAGAAAAAGAAAAATACATACATCTATAATCATCTAGAACCGCCATGAAAGTTTAAGAAAGTATAAGGAGTAACATTGGTGACAGCGGTGGGATCTAAGAAATACTAGAACCACCTTATACGACAGAGTCATGGATACTTCCGGTCCCCCAGCATGGTTTTTAATATGGAAGAAGTTGATCTACAGATAACCACAATCAAGCCACAAATTATTAGAAAAAGTCAAAAGAAAGACAATGACTTGAAAGTTATAAAAATGGAGACAAACCTACTTGGCTAGAGGAAGCCAGTTATAGTGGAAGCTTAAATGAGTATTGGGCTTAGTGGGATTCACTCCTATTTCATCAAAGAAGGGAAAGCTCCTATGGAGTACGTATAGTTCACCAATTGGTACTGCCAAGATCACAGATCAGAAGTGTGTTAGAAGAACTTCATGGTAGCCACTCAGGAGGACATTTTGGTACTAAAAGAACACTGGCACGAGTTCTGGAAAGATATTATTGGGTCAACTGTAGAAGGGACGTAAAAGATTGGTGCAAGAAATGCACTGATGTTCGGGACTCTTGGTATATTAAGATGAAAGATCGAGAGGTCAAGGATCCTCTCAAATTTCCAAAGTGGAGAGTTGAGAGCGGATAATTGTACAAACATGTTGTGGGAGATATTCCTGAACATCGGGGAGAATCAGACGTTTGGAAATTGGTTGTACCAAAAGAAAATCGCCTGAAACTAATTCAACAATATCATGACGCACTGCAGGTCACTTAGGCATTTATAAAACCTTCCACCGAATAGCTCAGTTATTTTATTGGCCAGCAATGAAGGCAGATATAACCAAATATATTCGTCATGTTTGCGCACCAAAGCCGAACGGAAACTGCCTGCCGGACAAATGGGAAATCAACTTATCATAGATAAGAGTTGGCAAGTGATTTCTACGGATTTATGCGGTCCTTTGCCAAAAAGTTCTCATGTACATATGTTTTTGTTAGTAGTAACGTACATAGAAATCTGGAAAGAAAAATTGGAAAAGGTCCACAATTTTGCTCGTGAAAGTTTGAAGCTCTGCAACGATAAGGTGATCTTCTTCAACTACTAGCACAGAAAATGTTTGTGCCAAAAACTGCAACGAAACTGGGAAGGCCCCTAGACCGTTCTCAATAAAATCATCGACCTAGTCTACCGCATCCAATTGTCAGCGAGGAGTGATTCATGTCGAGAGGTTAGCCCCTTACTGCGAGCCCGATCCACCCTGTTGGCTTCAACCAGACCCCAGCAGTCAGATTATTCGGGACGAATAACTAGAAAAGAGGGAGCAATGTTACGTCGGACCTGTACTGAGGCTCTGTAGAGGTCCACAAAGAAAAAGAAGAAGACAGGTGAAAAGTATAAGAAGCGGGACAATTGACATTAGTTTTGAAGTATTAGAAATTTGAGTTCTGTGTTCTGATAGTGACTTTCTGTCTAAAAGACTTGGTCTAGCCCAACATTAACGGACTGGTTTTTTCTGTTTTTCTAAAATAATTACAATTGCAGCTGATGCTGCCTGTAAATCTTCGTCGCACCACATTGTTTAGAACCCACACTGCACTGGTGTAGACATAAAGTTTCCTGTTGCAGCAACACAAGGAAACATTCACAAGATGTGGACAGACTGTTTACGGAACTTTTGCTGTTGTTTCTGTTTCCATAAACAGGTTGCGGCAACCAGCAACAAAATGTTCCTCTATGTTTCTTTGGTGTGGACATGGCTTAAAAATATATACATTCTCCTATCAGTACAGTCCTGTCTACCGACGGTAATATGATTGAAACGATATTAGTTGAAGGTGCAGCGCCTCAATAAATTAATGAAGACTTGTATGTATCTTTAGCAAATTGCTCGGTAAATATACTAATAAAAGTAATTGAGTTTAGGTAGACGTAATTGTCCGATTGAAAGGATGCGTCATTAAACAATGGGAGACTGGGGAATTGAGATAGTAAATATATCCTGATATAACATTTGAACGTTTTTTATGGTTAGAGACTTCAAGGATTTATACAAGCAATGGAAAAAGATTGAATATTTATGCTTTTTTGAGTTTTGAAAAAAAAATGGTAAATTTATACAGGGTGTTTCGAAAATAATCTGAAATATTGTTGTGGGCGATTCGATATTCAATTTCAAGTCGAAAAGTTTCCATAAACATGTGTGATAAGTTTTATCGTCAATGAGATACAGGGTGTTGACTCTTTTGTAATAAACATAAGCTTCCTTAGTGACGCTACTGGTTTCTATAAACAATAAGAAAGAACATATTCACTCAGAAGATTTCGGAATTTTGACAACTACTGCGTCAAGCCTGAAAATCGTAAAAATGAACAAGAAATTTATAAAAAAAGCTAAATTTTCAATTTCCAACTTCACAGGTCTATAATTCGTTAACAAAAGGAGTAAAGCACAAATTTCAGATGAAATACTATCATCGTTTTAAGCCCCTTAGTAAAATTTTAAATGGTACTCTCCGCGACTTCTTCTACAGCTGGCAACTACGCCAATTCCTTGTTTTGTGTTTTGCATAATACTTAGTTTTAGTTCTGTGGTTTAGACAGTATAAAATGATGATCTTTATACTAATTTTTTTGGGAAAAGATCGTGGAAGCTCGCAAATTTTTCATTGGAAAAACGTTAGAAAGATTAATACAGTTGCCTTTTTGGCCTCCATAACATTAGAAGCAGTATTTCTTATTCACGATTTGACATTTGACATTTGACATTTTACCAACAACCATTGTTGCCGCTCAACCAAAGTCTAACTAATATTTGTAGATCAAGGATTTCTTGAGATTTAGCAACATAAAGTAGAATAAATACATTCACAAAAGTGATATAAGTGCCAATAATTTGTCATTGTTCGCTTACCATACAAATATTTAATTTAAAATAACGTGTGAGCTTCCAAATACTTTTTTTCTTTGTACAAAATTGTTTGGCCACCTGTATATTCATTAGTCAAGGTACTCTTACGGTAAATTATAACATCATTGTCATTTCTCAGTACGTTCTCATAAATTCTTTAAAACAGTATTTTTCTTGACCTTCCGCTAATGTACACATGTATATCTGGTTTTTTATTATACGATTGAGACTCGAGAAGTCGTCTTAACCATAAATGAGCTAATGGAAGTTTAACTAAATATGTGAAATGACGTGAGAGCATTTCTTCTGAGAAATCCATCATGGTTTAGTCACGGGTCGCGCAAGGTTTAATTCATCTGGTGGGAAGAAAAATTCATGGTTGTGTCTCATATATAGGGTAACCAGATTGTTACCATGTAAAAACGGGAATACAGAATCCTGGTTTAATGTTCGTCTCTTAAAAATATTATAAAATAAAAAAAATGTTGTTTGTTTAATTGATTTAGTTATTTTTTTTACAGATTTTTGGACTGCAAAATGGCTAAATACGGTTTAAAGACATTCTGTTGCTGCGGGTCTCTTAGAACTGGTACCATTCTTTCCGGATTAGCAGCTATAGTGAGTATAATGCAACCACCGGGCTACTAAGTATAGCTTGGCAAACATAACTGAAGCTGTGAAAGGAATGCGGTCGGAAACATTCGATATTGCCACGTTTAACTAGGAAAAAGCTAAAGTGCTAAGTTTGTAGTATAATTAGAAAATGGACTTTTTATTATCAACAATATGTCAATAATGATTAAACTTTAGTTCTTTAATGTGCTTGTTTCATTGGATTTTGTCTATTAACATTATTTGTTCAATTTCTGAATATCAAATGATGAACACTTTTCCAAATATGTTATGGGTTTCCTTCAAGCCGGCAACGTCGTGCGAAAATCATAATTACTACGCCCTCCTACTAACTACTTAGTGAATATTTATCGAACCGTCGTTGCTAGGTAACCACCTGACTTCCTATTGGCAAGCGCGTGCGTGTGTTCTTCCCTCTCACTTCGACAATTGACTGACATCCAGTGGCGTTTATAATGTCAGTATTTACCTTCGCATTTTCAGTTTTACTTGGTATCTTATTATTTCGTATCCATATTGAATTCAAGTACGATTTTCAACATTATTTGTTTTTAACAAATAGGTACCGTGTTTTGAAGAATACCTTACCTTTAAAGCAAACCATAAATCAGTTTCTATATATAATTATTATATAATAATAATAATTAATGCTTTTATAAAATAGGTACCGTACGCCATTGGTACGTTTATGACAGATATTGGCAACGTGTCCTCGCCCCACACCGATGCCCCGTAGCTTCAGTTAGACTTGCCAAACTATATTAAATTAAAATAAAAACTCACTGAAAACCATATGTCTATATACCGAAAGTGGACCTTCCCCGTGCGATCTCAAATGAATAAGTCATTATATATTCCATCCTCCTAGCCTCTTTAAGGGCTATTTCCCAGAAAAGCCTCAAAAGCGTCTCAAATTACTGGAAAATTTGTTGCTAATTAGTTGCTCAATGTACAATGATCAGAGCAATCGAATTATAGCATAAAAGTAACTTTTAAGTATCTTATTTTCCAGAAAAGCCTCAAAAGCGTCTCAAATTACTGGAAAATTAGTTGCTAATTAGTTGCTTCATGAACAATAATCAGAGCAATCAAATTATAGCATAAAAGTGACTTTTAAGTATCTTATTTTCAGAATAGCCTCAAAAGCGCCTCAAATTACTGGAAAATTAGTTGCTAATTAGTTGCTCAATGGACTAAGATCAGATCAATCGAATTATAGCATAAAAGTAACTTTTAAGTATCTTATTTTCCAGAAAAGCCTCAAAAGCGTCTCAAATTACTGGAAAATTAGTTGCTTCATGAACAATGATCAGAGCAATCAAATTATAGCAGAAAGGTGACTTTTAAGTATCTTATTTTCCAGAAAAGCCTTAAAAGCGTCTCAAATTACTGGAAAATTAGTTGCTAATTAGTTGCTCAATGTACAATCATCAGAGCATCGAATTATAGCATAAAAGTAACTTTTAAGTATCTTATTTTCCAGAAAAGCCTCAAACGCGTCTCAAATGACTTTGAAAGATTAGTTGCTAATTAGTTGATTCATGGACAATAATCAGAGCAATCAAATTATAGCAGAAAATTGACTTTTAAATATCTTATTTTCCAGAAAAGCCTCAAAAGCGTCTCAAATTACTGGAAAATTTGTTGCTAATTAGTTGCTCAATGTACAATCATTAGAGCAATCGAATTATAGCATAAAAGTAACTTTTAAGTATCTTATTTTCCAGAAAAGCCTCAAAAGCGTCTCAAATGACTTTGAAAGATTAGTTGCTAATTAGTTGCTCCATGGACAATGATCAGGGCAATCAAATTATACCAGGAAAGTGACTCTTAACTATCTTATTTTCCTAAATAGCCTCAAAAGCGTCTCAAATTACTGGAAAAGTAGTTGCTAATTAGTTGCTTCATGAACAATAATTAGGGCAATCAAATTATAGCATAAAAGTAACTTTTAAGTATCTTATTTTCCAGAAAAGCCTCAAAAGCGTCTCAAATTACTGGAAAATTAGTTGCTAATTAGTTGCTCAATGTACAATCATTAGAGCAATCGAATTATAGCATAAAAGTAACTTTTATGTATCTTATTTTCCAGAAAAGCCTCAAAAGCGTCTCAAATGATTTTGAAAGATTAGTTGCTAATTAGTTGCTTCATGGACAATAATCAGAGCAATCAAATTATAGCATAAAAGTGACTTTTAAGTATCTTATTTTCCAGAAAAGCCTCAAAAGCGTCTCAAATGACTTTCAAAGATTAGTTGCTAATTAGTTGCTCCATGGACAATGATCAGGGCAATCAAATTATACCAGGAAAGTGACTTTTAAATATCTTATTTTCAGAATAGCCTCAAAAGCGCCTCAAATTACTGGAAAATTAGTTGCTAATTAGTTGCTCAATGGACAAAGATCAGATCAATCGAATTATAGCATAAAAGTAACTTTTAAGTATCTTATTTTCCAGAAAAGCCTCAAAAGCGTCTCAAATTACTGGAAAATTTGTTGCTAATTAGTTGCTCAATGTACAATCATTAGAGTAATCGAATTGCAGCATAAAAGTAACTTTTAAGTATCTTATTTTCCAGAAAAGCCTCAAAAGCGTCTCAAATGACTTTGAAAGATTAGTTGCTAATTAGTTGCTCCATGGACAATGATCAGGGCAATCAAATTATACCAGGAAAGTGACTCTTAACTATCTTATTTTCCTAAATAGCCTCAAAAGCGTCTCAAATTACTGGAAAAGTAGTTGCTTATTAGTTGCTTCATGAACAATAATCAGAGCAATCAAATTATAGCATAAAAGTAATTTTTAAGTATCTTATTTTCCAGAAAAGCCTCAAAAGCGTCTCAAATGACTTTGAAAGATTAGATGCTAATTAGTTGCTTCATGGACAATAATCAGAGCAATCAAATTATAGCATAAAAGTGACTTTTAAATATCTTATTTCCCAGAAAAGCCTCAAAAGCGTCTCAAATTACTGGAAAATTAGTTGCTAATTAGTTGCTCAATGTACAATCATTAGAGCAATCGAATTATAGCATAAAAGTAACTTTTATGTATCTTATTTTCCAGAAAAGCCTCAAAAGCGTCTCAAATGACTTTGAAAGATTAGTTGCTAATTAGTTGCTTCATGGACAATAATCAGAGCAATCAAATTATAGCATAAAAGTGACTTTTAAGTATCTTATTTTCCAGAAAAGCCTCAAAAGCGTCTCAAATGACTTTGAAAGATTAGTTGCTAATTAGTTGCTCCATGGACAATGATCAGGGCAATCAAATTATACCAGGAAAGTGACTTTTAAATATCTTATTTTCAGAATAGCCTCAAAAGCGCCTCAAATTACTGGAAAATTAGTTGCTAATTAGTTGCTCAATGGACAAAGATCAGATCAATCGAATTATAGCATAAAAGTAACTTTTAAGCATCTTATTTTCCAGAAAAGCCTCAAAAGCGTCTCAAATGACTTTGAAAGATTAGTTGCTAATTAGTTCTTCCATGGTCAATGATCAGGGCAAACAAATTATACCAGGAAAGTGACTTTTACATATCTTATTTTCCTAAATAGCATCAAAAGCGTCTTAAATTACTGTAAATAATTAGTTGCTAATTAGTTGCTCCATGGACAATAATCAGACATATGAAATTATAGCAGAAAATTGACTTTTAAATATCTTATTTTCCTTAATAGCATCAAAAGCGTCTTAAATTACTGGAAAATTAGTTGCTCCATGGACAATGATCAGACCTATGAAATTATAGCAGAAAAGTGACTTTTAAATATCGTATTTTCCTGAATAGAATTCTGCTATAATTTGATTCGTCTGATCATTGTCCGTGGGGCAACTAATTAGTAACTAATTTTTCACATTCATTTGAGACGCTTTTGAGTCTATTTAGGAAAATAAGATACACTCTTCTGCTATAATTTGATTGCTCTGATCATTGTCTATAGAGCAACTAATTAGCAACTAATTTTTCAAATACGGTTTTGAGTCTATTCAGGAAAATAAAAGTCTCTCTCCTGGTATAATTTGATGGCCCTGATCATTGTCTATGGAGCAACTAATTAGCAACTAATTTTTAAAGTCATTTGAGACGCTCTTGAGTCTATTCAGAAACATTAGATTTTTAAAAGTCACTTTCCTGCTATAATTTGATTGCTCTGATCATTGTCCATGGAACAACTAATTAGCACCTAATTTTTCAAATACGGTTCTGAGTCTATTCAGGAAAATAAAAGTCTCTCTTCTGGTATAATTTGATTGCCCTTATCATTGTCTATGGAGCAACTAATTAGCAACTAATTTTTAAAGTCATTTGAGACGCTCTTGAGTCTATTCAGAAAAATAAGATTTTTAAAAGTCACTTTCCAGCTATAATTTGATTGCTCTGATCGTTGTCCATGTAACAACTAATTAGCAACTAGTTTTTCAAAGTAATTTGAGACGCTCTTGAGTCTATTTAGGAAAATAAGATATTTAAGTCACTTTTCTGCTATAATTTGATTGCTCTGATCATTGTTCATAGAGTAACTATTAGCCACTAATTTTTCAAAGACGGTTTTGACTCTATTCAAGAAAATAAGATATTTAAAAGTCAATTTTCTGCTATAATTTCATCGGTCTGATCATTGTCCATGGAGAAACTAATTTTTCAAAGACGGTTTTGAGTCTATTCAGGAAAATAAGATATTAAAAAGTCACTTTTCTGCTATAATTTGATTGCCCTGATCATTGTACATAGAGCAGCTAATTAGCAACTAATTTTTGGTGTGTTTTTGTATGATTTTACCGTGTAATATTATACAACAAATTGATGATAAGGGCAACTAATTAGCACAGAAAAGCACTAAATTCTCAGGTATTTTAGACATGATTAGGGTGGGTTGTTGAGGCTTATTTTATGGACATTCCACACTGATTGGTACCTATATGCGACTTCGCGTCGCCACCGAGTCGTTCGTCTGGACAAGCCCTTAAAAAGGCTAGGCGGATGGAATATATTATGACGTATGATCCCACGGGAAAGGTCCAAGGTTCCGTTGTTCTTATTTTCCGGTCTTAACGCAAAATACTTGCGGTAAACATTTGATTAACGATGATTAAAGACTACATGGTAACGGATTTTTTCTATTTTAGATTCTTTCCGTCATAGGAATCATAGTGATCTACGTAGCTTCGGTAGATTTGAAGACAATTGTATTCGATTGGTTGCCGCAATGGGCAAGTAAGTATATTTTAAAACACACTTTTTACTATGCTTTTTGTGTTACTATTGCATTAAGTTGCATAAAAGTCAGGAGAAAGAAGCTCGAGAAGGATAATAAGAAGGTAGAAGGATAACTTTGACGTCGAAATATAAATTCTAGTTTCGTTGTTTTATCAATTAAATATAAAATATTACTCACCGTTTATTGGTCTACTTTTACTATGGTTCCACTTAAAAATTGAATCATTTTGAAATTCGAACAAATTTCACCCTATATATCTATTACTAGCATAAGGTTAATGCAATTAGTGCTTTGTAATTTTGTTCTTCATATTCTCTCGACCTTCTATTAAACTGTTATAAAACTGTTATCACCTTGTCTGATCTATTACATTATCTTTTAAAGTTACGTTTTAATTTTCTATTTTTCAGTCAAGATTATCATCACCGTCAACTTATGCATGACTATTATTCTTTCGATCCTGCTTATAATTGGAGTCGTAAAGGTAAGTCAAATTTTTATTTATTTTTTTCAATTCTTCACAAATCAAATATTGTTATATTTCGAAAATGTAATAAGATCGTGAGATAATTGCATATTCCATTATAGGATGGTGACAACTTTGTAAACCATCGTAAGCAGGAATTTCAGGAACATGAAAATCACTTTAGGTAGAGTTTTCATATTGTTTTAACTATTTATTTGAACATAACCCTACTTAACCTGCTTCAACTTGTCCGTGAGAACTAAGAAAATTCCGTAACGCACAGTTAGCGATTTTTTGAATAAAATTTCATGCACCTATCCTAATTTTAAATAATTATAGTTGAAGTTGTTTCGTAGTGTTACAAAGGACAATGTATAAAATAAAAATTATTACTTACCTACATTTATTATTGGTTTAAGGGGTTCACTAAATCCACTCATTGCACACAAAGTTACAATTTTTCACTTATTAAAAAGCGCGTACAAATAAAACTTCGAAAAACGAAATAAAATTAAAATATTCGTAATTTTGTCCTGTCGGGAATCACCGAATAATGTCAACTGTCAACATTGCAATCTGCAATATGTTCACAGAGTATGTATCGGTAAGAGAAGAAAATACATTCATCTGTCAAGCATCAAGACAACTCTGTCGGTAAAACAGATCTGCACGCAAAATAATTACCGCTGTGATTTAAAAATATGCCTGTGACAGACAGCGAAAACTCCGAATAACGAACTAAAATTGAGATATTCATAATTTGGTCCTATAGGCGGAAATGTAGAGAATAATGTCAACTGTCAAACATTGAAGTCTCCAGTATTTTCACAGAGTACGTTTCCGTAAGAGAAGACACTGCACACTACATTCATCTGTCATATGTCAAAACGAGTCTGTCGGTAAAACGGATCTGCACGCAAAATAATTACCGTTGTGATTTAAAAATCTGCCTGTTATTTAAACGATAAAGTACACTTCAATAAATGATCCGAATTTTCATTCTTGGATTAACTTAATAATTTTTTTCAGCGAAATTGGTATCTAATGATCCCATGGGTAATTCTAGGAGGTATGCTGGCCATTGGTCTCCTAATATCAATCTTAATAAACAGTATTAACTTGTACATCGATGGACACACTTTACAAGGAACGTTGTGGCTGGTAATTGGATTGATATCGTTAGGTAGGAAATACATATTTTTGATTGAACGTTTTTTCTAACTTTGTATTCATAAAAATCATATTTATTTTTTTCAGTGGTGTACTGTTACATGTGGTACGTTTCGTTTAGCTTCTTTTCCAACCTCAGAGAAGAATCCGAAAAAGGGGCGTATACAAGAGATCCATTTAGAAGACAAAAAATATAAAGCCAAAATTAGCCATAGATATAGAACTGCGCTTACTTTTCCCCTCTAGCTTTAAAAATTGGGTTTTCTTGGTTTTTTTATACCAAAGGATTTAATAAAGAAGATATTTTCTAGCTTGGACGATGATATGCAAATATCGAAATAATTATCAATAATTTTTTAGAATTTTCATCAATTTTTGTATTAAATAGTGGAATTAATTAGAAACAGTTAGTTTCATTTGTAATATTAAAAACAATTTGTGTTTTAGAAGATTTTGCATATATTTTTTTTGGAAATAAAAACCAAAATAATCCAACTGTATGTTTGTTTTTGAATCGAATCTCTTTACTTAGACTGTATATTTTTTGTGACATAATATTAGTAAGTATTTAATATAAATTCAATTAGATTTAGACAAAAATTTTCTTGGAAAAATGTTTAGATAACAAAATGATAAATTTTCTTAGATTAGGATCTAATGCCCACAAAATTCACAAAAAAAATCCGGGAAATATAAAATATTTCTTTTTGTAAATTATTTATTTTTAATGATTAAGACGTTTTTAATACTCATAATAGATATTTTCAAATTAACTGCGTAAAATGTCTTTCAAAAAGATAAAATGTTTTGTGCAACTAAAACATTAATTTTAGAAGCATGTTTTTCTGTACAACTGTAAGCAGGACCGGATTTACTCTTTGAAAATATTTGTGAAATTATTTTCAAATTTTGTAAAAAAATCTACAGTGTAATTTTTAACAGCTTTGTATTAATTTCTAAATGAATACATTTTTAAGCATATTTTTGATAATAACTTTGAAAATAATTTTTTTCAAGCACTCAAGCGCTGGCCGTGAATTTAAATAGATTGTGTTTCTCTATTTTCAGGAGAAACCCATTTTTGTTTCCAATAAAGAATATTACTCGTTGCAGTTGTACAAGAAAATATGAATATTTTTTTATGTTTTTCGAAGTCATCATATTTTTTATTGTTGTGATTAAAAAATATATAATATGATATTATTTTTTGAACTGAATAAATTTTATTTTTAAATTGTACCTAGTTTTTATTAAAACACTTTGTATATGTATCCTGGTTCTATAGAGTGATGTGATACTTGTTTTCTCTGTAATTGTCTCTAGAAAACAATAATTATTATTTGACGCTGCTCACAAAAAAATGTCCTGAGCGTCACATATTTTTATTTCTGACAATCCAAATCAAGTTACTATTTTTAAGATTTTTTATTTTATTTTAAATATATCAAGAAATTTGAAATATCGAAACTAAAACATATTTTCAATCAACATTTTCCAATCACTTCAGCCAGCGCTTAGATGAAAGTGACATTCCACCTACAAAACATCATATAACAATTCAAGTAGAAAATCACATTATCGATTGCAATAAAATTAACGATTAAAATCCTTGGGTCTATTAACGTGAATAATACCCAGTATCAGTCCGGGAGCCGAGAGGTACAACGTTATTCCCCACTTTGAATTCCCGGTATGGCACCCTGAAGTGTTGCTTTTAGGGGAGGGGGGTGATTAATATCCATGCCCCTGGATCATAGGCCCCACTTTGATTCTTGTTGAAGCTTGCTCATTCTTCGCCTCTTTCTCTCCCCGCTCTTCCTCTCTTCCTCAGCCGCCTTCTTCGTCTTCTCTCTTTCGTAGGCTACACATCGGCACGCGCGTCTCTCTCTCTAATTGCCAAATATGTTAAAATTTTTGAAAAAATGTCAAAAATTTTGAAATATGGTCAATAATTGTCAAAAACTGTCAAAATTTTGAAAAAATGGTTAATATTTGCCAAATATTTTCAAAAATTGTGAAAAATTTGGAAAAATGGTCAATCATTATAAAAGACTGTCAAAAATGGTCAATAATTGTCAAAATTTTTGAAAAATTGCCAAAAATGGTCAATAATTGTCAGAATCTGTCAAAAATTGTTAAATATTTTTTAAAATGGTCAATAATTGTTAAATATTTTTAAAACTGGTCAAAAATAGTGAATAATTGTTAAAATTTTTAAAAATGATCAAAAATTGTTAAATATTCAAAAAAATTTACAATTGTCAAAAATTTTTAGAGTTGTCAAAAATGGTCAATAATTGTCAGAAACTGTCAAAAATGGTCAATAATTGTTAAAATTTGGAAAAATTGTCAAAAATTGTTAAAATTTTAAAAAAATTCAATAATTATAAAAAAATGTCAATAATTGTTAAAAATTGTCAAAAATGGTCAATAATTGTCAGAAACTGTCAAAAATGGTCAAAAATTGTTAAATGTTTTAAAAAATGGTCAAAAATAGTCAATAATTGTTGAAATTTTGAAAAATGAACAAAAACTGTTAAATATTTTGAAAAATTTACAATAATTGTCAAAATTTTTGAGAGTTGTCAAAAATGGTCAATAATTGTCAGAAACTGTCAAAAATGGTCAATAATTGTTAAAATTTGGAAAAATTGTCAAAAATTTTTGAAATTTTAAAAAAATTGTCAAGAATTATAAAAAAATGTCAATAATTGTTAAAAATTGTCAAAAATGGTCAATAATTGTCAGAAACTGTCAAAAATGGTCAAAAATTGTTCAATGTTTTGAAAAATGGTCAAAAATAGTCAATAATTGTTAAACTTTTGAAAAATGAACAAAAACTGTTAAATATTTTGAATAATTTACAATAATTGTCAAAATTTTTGAAAAATGGTCAAAATTTTTGAAAAAAAGTCAAAATTTTTGAAAAAAAGTCAAAATTTTTGAAAAATTGTCAAAAATGGTCAATAATTGTCAGAATCTGTCAAAAATAAATTGTCAAAAATTGTTAAATATTTTTAAAAATGGTCAAAAATATTCAATAATTGTTAAATATTTTTAAAAATGGTCAAAAATAGTCAATAATTGTTAAAATTTTGGAAAATGATCAAAAATTGTTAAATATTTTTAAAAATTTACAATTGTCAAAATTTTTTAAAGTTGTCAAAAAAGGTCAATAATTGTCAAAATTTTTGAAAAATTGTCAAAAATGGTCAATAATTGTCAGAATCTGTCAAAAATAAATTGTCAAAAATAGTTAAATATTTTTAAAAATGGTCAAAAATAGTCAATAATTGTTAAAATTTTGAAAAATGATCAAAAATTGTTAAATATTTCAAAAAATTTACAATTGTCAAAATTTTTTAAAGTTGTCAAAAATGGTCAATAATTGTCAGAAACTGTCAAAAATGGTCAATAATTGTTAAAATTTGGAAAAATTGTCAAAAATTGTTGAAATTTTGAAAAAATTGTCAATAATTATAAAAAAATGTCAATAATTGTTAAAAATTGTAAAAATGGTCAATAATTGTCAGAAACTGTCAAAAATGGTCAAAAATTGTTAAATGTTTTAAAAAATGGTCAAAAATAGTCAATAATTGTTAAAATTTTGAAAAATGAACAAAAACTGTTAAATATTTTGAAAAATTTACAATAATTGTCAAAATTTTTGAGAGTTGTCAAAAATGGTCAATAATTGTTAAAATTTTGAAAAATGGTCAAAAATTGTTAAGATTTTGAAAAAATTGCCAATAATTATAAAAAACTGTCAATAATTGTTAAAAATTGTCAAAATTTTTGCAAAAATTGTCAAAAATGGTCAATAATTGTCAGAGCCTGTCAAAAATAATAATAATAAATAATTTTTAAATTTTGGAAAAATGGTCTAAAATGGTAAAAATTTTAGAAAAATTGTCAAAAATGATCTACAATTGTCAAAACTGTCAAAATTGGTCAATCATTGTCAAAAATTGTCAAAAATGGTCAATTATTGTTAAAATTTGGAAAAATGGTCAATAATTGTCAAAATTTTTGAAAAATGGTCATGATTATCGAAAAATTGTCCAAAATGGTCAAAAATTGTCAAAATTTTGAAAAAATTGTCAATAATTATAAAAAACTGTTTTCATCAATTTCACAAGTAATGAATGGCCTCAAAAACCTTTATATACACATTTTTAGAACAATCTATGAATTTTGACATTTTCAGTCCGCCATTTTGATTTTCACAATTTTGACATCAAATTCGTAATCAGGGACCTCGAAAACCTGTCAATACAAGTTTGGAAGCAATTCTGCCAGGCCATTCCAGAGCGTCGCTAAAAACAAAAATGTTTTTTCGCTATGGCACCCCTTTAGCGACATGCTATCGGTATGGCAGTATAATCTCCGCTAAAGTGATGCAACAGAGCATCTTAAAACCAAAACGCCATACCGGTACCTATTTGACATGTCCATTGCTGAATATGACATGTTTGTCTCATTATGGCGGCCACTAGGCGACGTCCCAGAGATATGGCGTTTTGAAATCTTTGTTCTACAGTTCATTGTTAACAAAGATCACGAAACAACAGTGCGGGGCCCATGATCCATGTCCACAGTGGAAAAATTATACACGTTTCGGTCAGTATGGCGGATCCATATTTGTATGGCATATTAAGTTCGTGGTTCGTGGACTTTGGCGTCCTTCTTGACCACATAAAACAAGAATCAAAGAGGGGCATGGATATTAATTACACGTTGGAAAATTCATACTGGGAATTCAAAGTGGGGAATAACGTTGTCTATCATCCCCCAAAGCCTCGGTGTGGGGCTTATGAAACATGCAAAAACCCTCTCGGCTCCCGGTCTATATATAAAGCTACCGTGCTAGGTTTCATTAGATCAAATTTCAAATACTTCTCGTAATAGAATTACCTTCATAAACAGTAACATTAAAGTGGTTTATTATCTCTAAGGATTATTGTATAGAAAATGGTTTTAATATTAACCAGGAAATCATGCTCACTCCATATTAGGTAACCTAACCCGAATCATAAATGTTAAACCATATTATACACCACATTTAAAAATATGCACTCTCTTCCGATATCATATAAACATTCATTTCGCTCACAGTGCATATTTAGCACAGGAGCGTACCCAGGAAAAACATATTTTTTCTAGTTAAAAACAATTTCAACTCAACACAGTTTCTTGAGAGGGAAATGATAAAATCAATAAACAATTAGTATATACAAAAATTATATTTTAATAACAATCTTCCTTTTCAACAAATTCGTCATAAGTATCGAAATAACTAACATTTGGATCACAAATGGTATTCTTCGTAGCCTCGTCGACATAAGCTGATAAAATTCTAAAATTAATACTATTCGGATCTAATTTTTCGTAAAGATAAAATGGCAGCTTGTTGCTTAATACCCAAACACTTTGTCTCTTCTCTTTATCAACTTTTAGATCGTTGGGAAATACCAACTTTTCATAATCCTTAGCTACAACTCCTAAATTGGATCTTTTATATGGTTTACGAATATCCCAACAGCCTACAGTGTCTCTTGTTACCAAATTATAGAACATTATGCCTAAAAAAAACAAATAATTTATTTGGGAATCGAAAATAGACAAAGACAAAGATGAAACTTATTTAATAAAAAACGCCATCAAGCTCTCTTAACGTGTATATTTGGTTGCATAACGTGCACATCGAAAAAACACGTCTTCCAGCTAATTCTGAACGTGTATATTTAGTTGCATAACATGCCACATTTCTTTTTCATACTATAATAACATTTTCCGTTGACCGTTTATTAATTTCGATATTAATGAATTATTTTATTTAAAAAAGGATGCGTTAATGGACGTCATTAACGCACTCTTTTTCATTAACGCACTCTTTTTATGATTTTGACGTTTTGATGACATTTTGATATAGACAATCTAGAAATACCAATATCATTATGACATTCTACGTCATTGGTATGGAGTTGACATCAAGCTAACTCTGAACGTATATATTTGGTTGCATAACATACAAATCGAAAAAACACGTCTTCTAGCTAATTCTGAACGTGTTTATTTGGTTGCATACCATGCCACTTTTCTTTTTCATTCTATAATAACATTGACCTATATTAAACCGAAAATAGTATTGCGTGCATAAACATTTCCTTATCTTATTTTAACGTAGTTAAGCAATAATAATTAGAAACGATGATACTGAGAAATATTCGCTACATTACATGTCTTTAACATCTACTTACCATTTCTATCAATTCTTGAAGCTGACATATGTCCAGATTTTCCTCTACTTTGTCCAATCACATTAAAAGCTTGCTTTACATCCGACCAGCCAGTCTCATTACGAATTACAGAAGTTTTGACAAAAAATTCCCTAAAACTTGACATGGGATTGAAGAAGAGAATCCTGTCGTTCACAGCTGGTTGATATGGACTCAAGGACATACCGAAAATACCGTCCGTCCATTGGAAATCCAAATTATGCACCTTAAGAAAGGAAAAAGTTTAAATAAGCTGGTCGACGATATTGTCATGGTCATAAAATATGTTACCTTATAAGCAGCAGCTAAAGGTTCGGGATAAAATAAATGATCAGTAACTCTCCAAGATTTCATCTTCTCCAAGCTAAAAACAACTAACCCGTACCTCCAAACATCTGCCAAGTATGCATGGACGTCTTGGCAATTGTCCCTAACATCGACGATGATATTCGAATACAAACTATCTTGTTTAATAAATTTCTCTGGAAGTTCATATTTGAAGAGTAATTTGTCGGTTTTCAAATCAAATACAAGAAGTTTTGGTGGACAGACTTGCTTGGGTTCGATGGTTACGTGAATAAGTCCACTGTCTAGTACCCAAAGTCGACCACAGATGTCAGCTTCCATTCGGAAAACTGATGTGATTGTATCACAAAAATCTGAAACAAAAATTGTTTTTCTTAAAATTATATTCACTGGAAGACTACTAGGCATTTAAATTTGTTTGTTAGAGGATAGGGATATCTGGAAAAGAGAGGATATATTGAGGATATACTGAAGATCTAGTCTCTGGATGGTAAGGTTTATAATGAAAGCACAAGGCTACATATTATGTACCAAATGCTTGTACAAGGTAGAAGCTTGAACTTTCAAGGACCAGAGCTAAAATCTTTTGAAATTGATCGTTACTGAAGTAGCTCAAAAGCTCCTGGGCAGCGATAATAGCAAATTAGGAAGTGTAATAAAGGAACGAAGCTTGTGAAAGGGATATAACGAAGAGATATGAAATCAGAAGGATTTTGGTGAAAAAAGGAATCTTGACCAAGAAACATCGGAAAAAGGACGCATTTGACAGTAGAGGAAGCTTCCGCGTTAGGAAGGACAAAGAAGCAATCAGGGAAGTGGTGACCAAAGACAGTAGAAGAATGAGAAAAAGAGTGTCACAAAACCAGAAGGAAGATAAATACTGGACAGTCAAAATGACAAATGAGGAGGTGTAAGGTAGGAAAAAAGTTCATAACAGTAATTTAACGGAAATATATGGAATCAGAAGGATTTTGGTGAAAGAAGAAATCTCGGCCAAGAAACATCAAAGAATGGACGCATTTGAGAATAGAGGAAGCGTTCTGCGTTAGGAAGGACAAAGGAGCAATCGGGGAAGTGGTGATGAAAGACAGTGGAAGAATAAGAAAAAGAGTGTCACAAAACCAGAAGGAAGATAAATACTGGACAGTCAAAACGACAAATGAGGAGGTGTAAGATAGGAAAAAAGTTCATAACAGTAATTTAACGAAAATATATTAAATCAGAAGGATTTTGGTGAAAGAAGAAATCTCTGCCAAGAAACATCAAAGAAAGGACGCATTTGAGAATAGAGGAAGCGTTCTGCGTTAGGAAGGACAAAGGAACAATCAGGGAAGTGGTGCCGAGAGACAGTAGAAGAATAAGAAAAAGAGTATCACCAAACCAGAAGGAAGATAAATACTCGACAGTCAAAATGACAAATGAGGAGGTGTAAGGTAGGAAAAAAGTTCATAACAGTAATTTCACGAAAATATATGAAATCAGAAGGATTTTGGTGAAAAAAGAAATCTCGGCCAAGAAACATCAGAGAAAGGACGCATTTGAGAATAGAGGAAGCGTTCTGCGTTAGGAAGGACAAAAGAACAATCAGGGAAGTGGTGACGAAAGACAGTGGAAGAATAAGAAAAAGAGTGTCACAAAACCAGAAGGAAGATAAAGACTGGACAGTCAAAAATACAAATGAGGAGGTGTAAGATAGGAAAAAAGTTCATAACAGTAATTTAACGAAAATATATGAAATCAGAAGGATTTTGGTGAAAAAAGAAATCTCGGCCAAGAAACATCAGAGAAAGGACGCATTTGAGAATAGAGGAAGCGTTCTGCGTTAGGAAGGACAAAGGAACAATCAGGGAAGTGGTGACGAAAGACTGTGGAAGAATAATAAAAAGAGAGTCACAAAACCAGAAGGAAGATAAATACTGGACAGTCAAAATGACAAATGAGGAGGTGTGAGGTAGGAAAAAAGTTCATCACAGTCATTTAACGAAAATATATGAAATCAGAAGAATTTTGGTGAAAAAAGGAATCTTGGCCAAGAAACATCAGAGAAAGGACGCATTAGAGAATAGAGGAAGCGTTCTGCGTTAGGAAGGACAAAGGAACAATCAGGGAAGTGGTAACGAAAGACAGTGGAAGAATAAGAAAAAGAGTGTCACAAAACCAGAAGGAAGATAAATACTGGACAGTCAAAACGACAAATGAGGAGGTGTAAGGTAGGAAAAAAGTTCATAACAGTAATTTAACGGAAATATATGGAATCAGAAGGATTTTGGTGAAAGAAGAAATCTCGGCCAAGAAACATCAAAGAATGGACGCATTTGAGAATAGAGGAAGCGTTCTGCGTTAGGAAGGACAAAGGAGCAATCGGGGAAGTGGTGATGAAAGACAGTGGAAGAATAAGAAAAAGAGTGTCACAAAACCAGAAGGAAGATAAATACTGGACAGTCAAAACGACAAATGAGGAGGTGTAAGATAGGAAAAAAGTTCATAACAGTAATTTAACGAAAATATATTAAATCAGAAGGATTTTGGTGAAAGAAGAAATCTCTGCCAAGAAACATCAAAGAAAGGACGCAATTGAGAATAGAGGAAGCGTTCTGCGTTAGGAAGGACAAAGGAACAATCAGGGAAGTGGTGCCGAGAGACAGTAGAAGAATAAGAAAAAGAGTATCACCAAACCAGAAGGAAGATAAATACTCGACAGTCAAAATGACAAATGAGGAGGTGTAAGGTAGGAAAAAAGTTCATAACAGTAATTTCACGAAAATATATGAAATCAGAAGGATTTTGGTGAAAAAAGAAATCTCGGCCAAGAAACATCAGAGAAAGGACGCATTTGAGAATAGAGGAAGCGTTCTGCGTTAGGAAGGACAAAAGAACAATCAGGGAAGTGGTGACGAAAGACAGTGGAAGAATAAGAAAAAGAGTGTCACAAAACCAGAAGGAAGATAAATACTGGACAGTCAAAAATACAAATGAGGAGGTGTAAGATAGGAAAAAAGTTCATAACAGTAATTTAACGAAAATATATGAAATCAGAAGGATTTTGGTGAAAGAAGAAATCTCGGCCAAGAAACATCAAAAAAGGACGCATTTGAGAATAGAGGAAGCGTTCTCCATTAGGAAAGACAAAGGAGCAATCAGGGAAGTGGTGACGGAAGACAGTGGAAGAATAAGAAAAAAGTGTGTTACAAAACCAGAAGGAAGATAAATACTGGACAGTCAAAACGACAAATGAGGAGGTGTAAGATAGGAAAAAAGTTCATAACAGTAATTTAACGAAAATATATTAAATCAGAAGGATTTTGGTGAAAGAAGAAATCTCTGCCAAGAAACATCAAAGAAAGGACGCATTTGAGAATAGAGGAAGCGTTCTGCGTTAGGAAGGACAAAGGAACAATCAGGGAAGTGGTGCCGAGAGACAGTAGAAGAATAAGAAAAAGAGTATCACCAAACCAGAAGGAAGATAAATACTCGACAGTCAAAATGACAAATGAGGAGGTGTAAGGTAGGAAAAAAGTTCATAACAGTAATTTCACGAAAATATATGAAATCAGAAGGATTTTGGTGAAAAAAGAAATCTCGGCCAAGAAACATCAGAGAAAGGACGCATTTGAGAATAGAGGAAGCGTTCTGCGTTAGGAAGGACAAAAGAACAATCAGGGAAGTGGTGACGAAAGACAGTGGAAGAATAAGAAAAAGAGTGTCACAAAACCAGAAGGAAGATAAAGACTGGACAGTCAAAAATACAAATGAGGAGGTGTAAGATAGGAAAAAAGTTCATAACAGTAATTTAACGAAAATATATGAAATCAGAAGGATTTTGGTGAAAAAAGAAATCTCGGCCAAGAAACATCACAGAAAGGACGCATTTGAGAATAGAGGAAGCGTTCTGCGTTAGGAAGGACAAAGGAACAATCAGGGAAGTGGTGACGAAAGACTGTGGAAGAATAATAAAAAGAGAGTCACAAAACCAGAAGGAAGATAAATACTGGACAGTCAAAATGACAAATGAGGAGGTGTGAGGTAGGAAAAAAGTTCATCACAGTCATTTAACGAAAATATATGAAATCAGAAGAATTTTGGTGAAAAAAGGAATCTTGGCCAAGAAACATCAGAGAAAGGACGCATTAGAGAATAGAGGAAGCGTTCTGCGTTAGGAAGGACAAAGGAACAATCAGGGAAGTGGTAACGAAAGACAGTGGAAGAATAAGAAAAAGAGTGTCACAAAACCAGAAGGAAGATAAATACTGGAAAGTCAAAATGACAAATGATGAGGTGTAAGGTAGGAAAAAAGTTCATAACAGTAATTTAACGAAAATATATGAAATCAGAAGGATTTTGGTGAAAATAGGAATCTTGGCCAAAAAACATCAGAGAAAGGACGCATTTGAGAATAGAGGAAGCGTTCTGCGTTAGGAAGGACAAAGGAGCAATCAGGGAAGTAGGGACGAAAGACAGTGGAAGAATAAGAAAAAGAGTGTCACAAAACCAGAAGGAAGATAAATACTGGACAGTCAAAATGACAAATGAGGAGGTGTAAGATAGGAAAAAGTTCGTAACAGTAATTTAACGAAAATATATGAAATCAGAAGGATTTTGGTAAAAAAAGAAATCTCGGCCAAGAAACATCAAAGAAAGGACGCAATTGAGAATAGAGGAAGCGTTCTGCGTTAGGAAGGACAAAGGAGCAATCAGGGAAGTGGTGACGAAAGACAGTGGAAGAATAAGAAAAAGAATGTCACAAAACCAGAAGGAAGATAAATACTGGACAGTCAAAATGACAAATGAGGAGGTGTAAGATAGGAAAAAGTTCATAACAGTAATAAAACGAAAATATATGAAATCAAAAGGATTTTGGTAAAAAAAGAAATCTCGGCCAAGAAACATCAAAGAAAGGACGCAATTGAGAATAGAGGAAGCGTTCTGCGTTAGGAAGGACAAAGGAACAATCAGAGAAGTGGTGACGAAAGACAGTGGAAGAATAAGAGAAAAAGTGTCACAAAACCAGAAGGAAGATAAATACTGGACTGTCAAAATGACAAATGAGGAGGTGTAAGGTAGGAAAATAGTTCATAACATTAATTTAACGAAAATATATGAAATCAGAAGGATTTTGGTGAAAAAAGGAATCTTGGCCAAGAAACATCAGAGAAAGGACGCATTTGAGAATAGAGGAAGCGTTCTGCGTTAGGAAGGACAAAGGAACAATCAGGGAAGTGGTGACGAAAGAAAGTTGAAGAATAAGAAAAAGAGTGTCACAAAACCATAAGGAAGATACATACTGGACAGCCAATATGACAAATGAAGAAGTAGAAGCTATGAAAAAAGCTTATGATGGGAATTTAACGAAGCAGAGATATGAAATCAGAAGGATTTTGGTAAAAAAATAAATCTTGGCTAAAAAAAGAACGCATTTGAGAATAGAGGAAGTGATCTGCATTGGAAAAGGCAGAAAAGCAATCAAGGAAGTCGTAGCCGATGGCAGTGGCAAAATAAGAAGAGGAGTGTTACAAAATCAGAAGAGAGGCAAATACTAGAAAAGAAAGTAGAAAGATGGATATGAGAGGAGTATGAAAAGGGAGGCAGATAACTGACAAAGTCACAATAATAAAACGGGAGGCATTTGCAATGTGGATACACGGAAGGATAATTTGTTTATAAAAATGTTTGCCAAGTTGTTGAGTTTTGAAGACAATTTAAGTTAGTTTTCGAAGCATACTTAAAAAATCAATGTAAATAGGACACAGTTTATCTCTGAGGTCAAAGTAAAAAAGTTATCTTACATATACGTTCTAATAATAGTGTCTATAATATTAGTAAATAGCTAACACTTTCATTCGATATGGTGTTTGATATTAGTGGAAAGATCGCTCTTGTCACAGGGGGTGCCTCTGGAATCGGTCTTTATTATGCCAAAGAACTTTTACGAAATGGCCTACAGGTGAATATATTTAAAATTTGAAAAAAAACATACTTAGATTATATTTTTAGGGCGTGACTTTAGCAGACGTGAATCCAGCAATGGGCAAAATTTCCCTGGAGGAAATTGAAAAAGAATTTGGACCACGTAAAGCGATATTTGTTGAAACTGACGTCACAAGCAAACAACAGTTCGAAAGTGGGTAAAGTGAGAGAAGTAGTGTTTTATTAATTGATTCCCTTGATCTTTTAGATGCTTTCCAAATGACTGTAGATCAATTTAAGCATGTTGACATCCTCATTAATAACGCTGGAATTTTAAATGACAGCATTTGGGAACGAGAAATCGATATAAATTTGGTACGTATTGAAATTTATTAAGATAAATAGAAATCTAAGAAGGTCATAAATCACCAAGCACTTGAGTTACCAATTATGAGTTGTAGCTGCCATAGCCATAAAATTTTGTTTTATAGGTGTATACTCCATTCCAAGATATTTCGTTTTAACCTAACACCAACATGATTGATTCAAGAGAAAAACCCACAGTAGGTAGTCGTTAATCCGATAACAATAGCACATTATCGTATCGTACTCGTTTCTTCGAAAAGATAATGTCTAATAGTATGATTATTTTACAACTGAAATGTTTGGCTGGTAAAGTAATCTTTAGTTCTGGTATCTAAATTTTGCCGACTACGGATATGTTACTGTATATTGTACAATGAGGGATTTATAAACTTTTATTATTAAATATTTAATGCAGTGCTGCCACGACACAAAAATCGAATAGACACTTTAAAATAAACTGACACAGCGGAATTTTAGGTAGGTAAAGACTAAATGTTGTTTAACTTTCCCTCTTTTATTTCTGAAATTGGAAAGCGGTTAGTTCTTAAAACAGTCTTGTTTTCCAAATCTGGTAGGTAATTTATTTTGTAACCGTAAATAGACCATTATTGCTATAATCTCGTTAATAGCCCATTAGTACTGAAAGTCTGGTGGCCAGGTAAGTAAACTTTATTATTTATACACATTTGAACATATCCTTACCAACGATTCTAAATCAACCTTAGGAGATTTTTTATTATCAAATAAAACAACTGTCAACAGAAGCCAAATATAATGAAGAGTCCACTATTATTAAAATTCCAAACTATTTCATGAGATATTTTAATCCGGACCTGGGAATATTTCAAGAGACACACATTTTTATTGCTTATCTATATTTCGAACAATAGGTCGTCGGCTAATATTGATTTACGACCTTCTTAGATTTCTGGTCGTACTTTACTTCATACAAAATTTGTGTCGATAAAATTAACGGTTTAAGAGATATATACTCTTTATATTAAATTTGTAGTTGAGATAACTCAGGTATTTTTTTTAGAATGGGACAATACATGGTATCTTGTTGGCGACAGAAAAATTCTTGAGAAAATATCGACAAGGATCTGAAGCAGTAATAATCTGCATCGCTTCAACTGCCGCTTGGGATTTCTATCCTCACATCCCAATATATTCAGCTACAAAAGCATCAGTCATAGCTTTAACGAAATCTTGGGGGGTTCCCCACTTTTACGACAAATGGAAAATTAGATTCGTCGCAATTTGTCCTGGTGTAACTATAACACCATTAATTTTAAATATACACGGAAGAAATTTGGGTGAAACTTATGAGGAATTTCTAGCTCCTAACATTAACTCTGACCTTTGGCCAGCTCAAGAGTAAGATTCAAATAATTAACTAAATTTATCATTTTCAACCAAAATATTGACACTCTTGAAACTTTGTCGGTTTGCGGTTATATTTTGCTTATTTTACCAACTACAACTTCAAAAACAAGAAGCTGTCAAATGTCAACGGTTAATATGTTGAGTTCGGATACTTGGTATTATAGTTTATTTAACAAAAGTGATAATTAACCTCGTTTCAAAGCGATCTAAATATGTTTTAGACCTCAGTTCGTGGCAGAAGAAGCAATCAGAGTAATTAAATTCGGTCCGAATGGAAGCGCCTGGTTGATAGAAGGTGGCGAACCAGCGTACGAAATTGTACCAGTAGACAGACAAACGCAAAAAGGAAATTTATTAAAAGAAGAATGAAAATTATGAATAAAATTTATTTTTAACGATTGTTTACAGCAACTCACTCTGTATATATTTTTTACTACTGTATATTACTGTAACATGAGAAAGTACAATGCTAATTTCGTTTTGTAAGAGTAATAAATGAAATGACCCGGATAATGTAGAACTATTTTACCATGAAAATAAAATAAAAAAATAACAATAATTACCATAAGTACTTATTCTATTAAAACCCGTAACAATCAACATAAACTATTTATTAAAAAATGGTACTTTTTAAGAAGCACACAAGAGCCTCTCCGCTACAACCTTTGCAAATGTATTGTATGTGTATCTATTGAGCTGCATGTCTAGACCTGTTCTTATTACTAAAATCTGTTGGCCAAACCTCAGATCCTCCTCATATTGAGTCGGTTCTAGCTTTTCCTCCCCTATAGTCGAATCAGAATCGCCATCATGTAATATCCCTCACTTGTATCACTAGGTATACAAGTTTCGTCAGCACAAGCTGATATTATTCGAATCAAATCAATAATAATCATCGTCGCATATTAACCAAAACTGTTACGAATCACTTTCACAGATACATTCAAACACAAACGGAACATAGGGATTTTAAGCATTGTATCAGAACTGCTTTTGAACTAGTCGACCAACATCCAGCTTCAACAGATTAAAAACACGATTATTACAATAGTTTATTTGGACACCTATTATAACATATCGTACAATTCCCACCACTCCGTATTCTCAACTGTGGGCGGTCCTTAATTAGCAGTCAGTAAACAGCAGTCGGTAGGTAGAGTACAATTTAAAGAATCTTATTTTGTTTTATTTACGAATTTATTTTTATTTTGAAAGCCGTTATTGCCAAAAGAAATCAAAACATATTATCTTAACTCGAAACATTAATTGTTAAAGATAATTTAACAATTAATTTTCGATTTTAACAACATAAAACGTAAGCATATTGTTTCAATATGCAGCGACGTTTACTACCCCCATCAAATAATTATTCAATACTAAATCGCAGTTCGCACATAACTAACAAATTTTGGAAGGAGAATGGGCGTGGTTTCTTACATTGGTCTGAATCCAGCTGTCCAGATCAATACTTGTTATTAATTGAAGTGAACTTATAGAAATGTTTTGTTGGGGGACTATTTAGATCGGACAATACATTAAATCCCTAAGTTCCGTTTGTGTTTGAATGTATCTGTATACACGGAGTGCTACACTAGGCCTACTCAGGCCACCACAGTAGCATATTATTGCTGAGGCTTCCTCCTCTTCCTGGCAAAGCCTGCATGTGGCTATTCTGTCGCATTCCAGACTGCGACCGATAATAGAATATAGTAAGTTAATCCCAGATTATCAGTTTGGATTCAGGCACTCAACAATAGACCAGGTGCATAGAATAACAAACATTATTGAACGTGCTTTAGAAGAAAAACAAGTCTGCTCTGCAGTCCCCTGATATACAAACTAAACAAAATGCTACCATAACAATAAGTTGACATCCTAACCTCATATATATCCGACAAATTGTTTAGAATCAAGCACGGAGAGTAATACTCCGACCTGAAAAAGATCAAAGCGGGTGTGCCGCAGGGAAGCGTCCTTGGGCCCATCCTGTATTTGCTATATACCAGCACTAGAAGATATAGTTATTGCTGCATTCGCTGACGACACTGCTCTATTCAAGTAAACTCTACCAACAAAGAGTACCAGAACCCTATCCTCTCAATATTAACGGAAGAATTGTACCATATTCGATGAATGCCAAATACATCCGCATGATTTTAGATGCCAAACTCAGGTCAAAAAGAAAACAACTGAATTAGGCATAAAATACAGACAGCACTACTGGTTGATTGGAAGATCAATCTACAACTTATTGATTTATAATCAGATTTTAAAACCAGTGTGGCTTTATGGTATCCATCTTTGGGGCTGTGCTAGCGATTCCAATATCAAGTGTATCCAAACATTCCAGAACAAAGTGTTACGAAACATAGTGAATGGTACTGATATTAACAGAGATAGATCTTCGAATACCAACCGTCAAGGAAGAGATTAAACGATTAGCCGGTAAGCATGAAGCCAGGCTCTATCAACATGTAAATGCAGAAGCTCTTCAGCTGCTGGACGACCAACATGTCCGAAGATTGAAAAGAACCAATCCAATCGATCTTGTGTAGTGTGTTTTGTGTAAAGCAGAGTACAGTGCATGAGTGTAGTACTATAGATTAAAAAAATCTGGAAGACATCATTGGATTGCCTACCAAGCTTTAAGAATAGTTAGACGCAAATCAATGGTTAGTCTTATAAGACTAGTTTTAATTACAGGAAGATACACCAAGGGGCACACTTTTACTCCCCTAAAATTAATTCAAAACTTACCAGAACGATGCCAATCCCAATTCGGATAAGGTACTAATTTTGGAGAAGCTTCTCTTGGTACTCTCGGTATAACTGCTAACGTAGCTGGTACCCCTGGCTTCCATTTCGGCATAGAAACAAAAATTCGATCTTCATAAACTTCCACTCCTACAAATACAGATTTATATCTTTAAATTTCACCCAAAATATCAAATTCACCTAATGGCAGATTATTTTCCGGGATAAACTCTTTACTCGCAATGGCCAATTGTCTCTCAGCTTCATTTGGATAAGCAAAATCTAAGGTACTCCAATAGTACCAAGTTTTAAAGGGGCCGCTTGTTTCTAACGGAACCGGTTTGCTTCTGCTTCTGAATCTTTGTTTTGATGGAAAGGTCACATCTGTGTTTTCGAAATTGGAAACGTATGGTCTAGCAAGACTTAGAGTTGTGAGGTATGTAAGAAACGAATTTGGACCAACTTCTGGTGATCCTGAAAAAGAAAAAAATAATTAGTTCTAAGACGTCTGGGTACAAATATTATACTCAAAAATATAGTATTTTGAGATTTTTTTGGTATTAGCAAGCACCAAGAACTTTCGCTACCTCCACTTTCATTACTCGTTTGTTTTTAAATTATCCTTCATTGGATATGCAAATATTGAAATCTACCCTGTTATAGGAGAGTTAGTCCTCTTCAGGGTTTGAATTGAGTAAAAAGGCAAGTGAGTTTACGGTCGTGGTAGGGGCAGATCTGGCTGTGTACCCAAGGTTGGCCATTTGGTTAATTTCCGCAATGTATCGCAGTTCCCAATTAAGATGCAGGAAAAAACCACAGAAAACCTGCATCCATCATCCCGGAATAGGATAGGGAAAGGTGTTTGTTTGTGTTCCATAATGTAGATACTTCAGGTACTGAAAAGTACCTGAAAGGTGTGTTTTGCACTGAAAAGTGCGTTTTTTGTTTGTGTGGTTGCGTCTCGCAGTCGGAAATTCCTCTCATTGCAACGGTTCGTCTGTCGCTTTTTCGTGCACTTTCCGTTTAGTTTGTCTTGATTTCCGTGCACTTTTTCATTGTAGTTACAAGTAGGGTACAAGATTGGAAAAAGAGAGACTGGAGAGTGCGAGAGGTGTGAAGTGGAGGATGATGTGGGGCATGTGTTTAGATGCTGGAGAAACGAGGAAGTGCTGAAGAAGTTGGAGGGGAAACTAAGGGAACATGGTGGAGATCATGTTGAGGGGGGAGGAGGAAGGGATGGAAGTAAGTGGCGTAGTAGAGAGCATTGTTAGGGGGAGAGAACAGCTCGATGTGGCATGAGAGGTAGGAGTGAAAGTCAGGGAGAAGACGACGGTGTGAGCGGAGAGTGTGCGAGGAACCGCCGCCCTTCTCAAAATATGCTAGGTTAGTGATTCCGAGGCGAGGGTAACCTCGAGTTTGAGGTGGGTTTGGTTGGTAGGCATCCCCTTGGGGATGAGTCCAACGCTGTTTGGATCCTGGAACATGAGTTTCCCTTCTCGGCCTGAAAAAAAAAAGGTTAGGAGATTGGCGAGAAATTGAAGTATGCCTTGTTGCCCTGTCCTTGAATAGAGCAGTATCTCAAGAATTTTTTGAGGTTCAGAAGGAAAGTCAAATGGCGTAGGAGGTTTTGGGAGTGTGATGGGACCTGTTTCCTCGGGTTTTGAGGTGGAAGTTTGCCTTTTCGGGCATTTTGGGTCATATGTAGCGTTCTTGCAAAAAGGCTTTTTTGCCTTGTCACATTTTTCGGATCTGTGATCGAGACTACCACAGTTTGGGCAGGTGTAAAGCTTTGCTTGCGGAGTGGCCTATGCTTGTACAGCGGGCACAATATTTTGGGACGGGTTGAAGAGGGTTTGCGTTCGAAATGGTTTAGGCTGTAAAGGAAGATTCCTTTGGACAATGCCTGGTGGAGTTGTGCTTTAGAGCCAGTAACAACTCTGATTAGGGAAGTTGGAGAATGAGTGGCGTTGAAGACGATCCTCTAGCATTTTATGAAGATCTTTGAGAAGATTTCTTAATTGAAGATGTTTTTGTCGACGTTGGAAATGACAAAAGGGAAGTTTGGGGTGTTGTTTTTAGTTGGAAGGTACTTCCTGGAGGCAGGAGTTTGAGAGAGGAGAGGTATGCATACCACTTTGTTATATCCTATGGCATTTTGGATTTTTGATCGAAGAGTTATGTATCAAATGTTCCTCGGAATTTTAAGAAGGGCGGTACAGTTAGGATTGGCTTTTAGGTAGGAGATTCCTGTTAAGAAGGATGAAAAGTTCCTTCTGAGAGCAGAATTTGGATGGTAGGTTTCGGAGATTAAGGGTTTGTAGTGGAGTATCTGGGAGCTAACATCATTAGCCAGTGCGACCCGAAAAGGGAAATACTTTCAAGTATTGAGCAAGCGAGAAAAATCCATGAGTATGAAATCATTTTTTACAAGACTGGACCTTAGTTTGTAACTCAGAACTCGAATGATCAGATCCTACGTCTTCTCTGTCCTACTCTAAGGATGTGAAAGCTGATGGACACTAAATTCACAGATTGAAAAGAGAATAGAAGCCTTCGAAATGTATGTGTATATAGACGGATGCTGCGAATTTCATGGTTACAAAGGATCATCAACGATGAAGTAGGTACTTCAACGCAAGCACAAACAAAAAGAACTACTGAACACCATCAAGGAAAGGAAAATGCAATATCTGGGTCATAAGATGAGAGGTGATAAATACGAAATATTACGCCTCATAATAGAGGGCAAAGTTCAGGGGAAAAGATCAGTAGGAAGACGCCAGAACCCATGGCTAAAAGATTTAAGGAGATGGTTCGACCGCTCGTCTGCAGAAATCCTTCGTGCTGCAGTTTCCAGAGCTACAATTGCCATTTGGATCGCTAACCTTCGGCAGGACAGGGCGTGATAAGAAGAAGAAGTGGAGTTGTAGATGATAATGCGAGGGAGGGAGGTTTAGAAGAAAAAGAAGTCTGGACTGAGGATTCTTCGTCGATTTGGCTTTGTGTGGATTCTCCATGGATTGAAGAGACCTGGGAGGAGAAGAGTGTATGTGAGAAGAGGCTGGAGACTTTGCAGCCTGGGCGTATGAGGAAGATCTGGGTTCAGGAAGTTTTGTTTCGAGGAAGTCTAGTTTGTCTTGGATCGGAGATTCCCAGAGGGTGTGGTCTGGAGGTTTTAGAAGAAGCTGGAGGAAGTTGAGGAAATACCACTTCGGTCATGGTGTTAATTTTTTCCTGGGTAAACTAGTTCTTTGATAAAATTTCGGCGCAGAACTGACATTTTTGTAGCTTGTGCGTGTTTTTATGTTGATGGGTGTTTTTTAACAATAATTATAGAAATCCTATTTTTTTAGGGTAAGGGGCTTTTTGTGGCGTTAGTATTTTTAGTCAGTAAAAAAATTATACAGTGCTTCTCAAAAGTCCCCTTCCCCCTCTTTTCTATTGAAAGGTGATACTTAGACTGATGAATTGTGGAGGGTGAAAATAAACCATTGTAAGCTTCTCTACTAGTGGTAACAGGTGACGTAATAGGCATTGGTGACGTCACCAGGCAACTGAAACCAATCATATTCAATGGGACCTTATGGCAAGTGACACCTCGTTTGAAAGGTATTTAGAATACCTATTCAATCTTACTAATTTTTTTTGGATTTACGATGTTTTTGATGGTTAAAATAAATAAACACTAAAATTTGAGTTTCGCTTTTAATCAACAAAGATTCAAAAGTCCGCCTATGGTTAATTGTCAAAAAAGTTGAAGTTTTTTAATTGACGTTTTTACATGCGATAATATCTTGAATTTAAGACGTTTAAGTATCTACATAAACAAAATGGTACGTGCTCTTAGCTGACAAAGCAACAGCTATCTCAATTATTGGTAAAAGTGGAAATAATTTTCATGCGATGGAACGCATTTTTAATGAGAGATACCTCGATCGCCTTATATCGAGGACTTATTTGAGGGAGCTTTTTCATAAGTTTCAACATACAGGTAATGTTCATGATGCCAAACGATCAGGTCGACCAAATATTGGTATTGATAAACAAATTGATATAGTTGCAGACATTGTAGTAAAGCCTTCTTCTTCCACAGCCCAAGTAGCGTTTACCTGTGGAGTCAGTCATAGTACAGTACACAGGGTGTTGACCAAAAACAAATTTCACCAATACAAATTAAAAATGGTGCATCAACTTTCAGATGATGACCCCGACCGATGGCTGCAATTTTGTGAAAATATGTCCACTAAAATTGTCCAACAGCCAGACTATGTAAGGACAATTTGTTTTAGTGACGAAAGTAATTTCTTCCTCAATGGAAATTTCAATACTCAAAATGTGAGGTATTGGAGTGACATAAATCCTGACATATTTCGTGAAAAACATACACAGTTCTCATTATAAGTAAATGTCTGGGCAGGTATTTTGGGAAACCACATAGTCGGGCCTCTTTTTTTGAACTCTAATTTAACCGGTGAAGTATATCTCGAGATGTTAGAAAACGCAATTGAACCGTTAATTCTTCAAATTCTGGAAGATAATTCAGATGAATTTGGTAACTTGGAAATAACGTTCCAACAAGATAGTGCTCCTGCACACTTTTACTTTGCAGTAAGACGTTATCTAGATGAGGAATATCCTGGTAGATGGATTGGACGACGCGGTCCAATAGAATGGCCAGCTCGGTCACCGGACCTAACACCTTTAAATTTTTTTCTGTGGGGATACCTTAAATCTGAATTTTAAGCTACAGCTCCTGACAGTATTGACGTTTTAAAACAACGAATTGTTGAAGAATGTAGGGCAATTTCCTCTGACACATTTTATCGAGTCCGACAATGGTTTAATAATAGGATGTTTCATTGCCAGGAAGTAGATGGAGCACATTTTGAAAAGCGAAACTCAGATTTTGGTGTTTGGTGTTTATTTTAACCATCAAAAACATCGTGAATCCAAAAAAAATGAGTATGATTGAATAGCTATTCTAAATACCTTTCAAACGAGGTGTCACTTGCCATAAGGTCCCATTGAATATTATTGGTTTCAGTTACCTGGTGACGTCACCGATGCCTATTACGTCACCTGTTACCACTAGTAGAGAAGCCTACAATATTCACCCTCCAAATTTCATCAGTCTAAATATCACCATTCAAAAGAAAAGAGGGGGAGGGGACTTTTGAGAAGCACTGTATATTTAATTGAAAAAAGGATGTGCAATTCATTATAAATCATAATAACGTGGTTTCTGCACGTTAAAAAACTAAAATTTATTTTTTATTCGCCGTGAAAAAACCATTGCAAATTAACATCGCAGTGGTCGTGATTAAAGCTTATGTGAACCATAGTTCGTGAAATCTAATGTCATGGCGATTTTAATTGGTCTTAAGAACAAATATAAGCAATTTAGTAAGTCTACTATCGTAAGGAACTATCGTGATATACTTTTTTTTTCAAATTTATCTACACCAAGAAAAATTCTCATGTCGCAGTAACCACTCCGGAATAAAACTATAATGTTATCTGCCACTATAGGAGCAACAATATTTCAATATTTTTAAATTGAAAAGTGAACATTTTTTATTCCCTATTCCTGCAAGTATCCCAGTAAGTGCTCTAGCTCGGGACTTCTATAGTTAGGTACTTGATACTATTAAAACAATCACTCTGTAACTGACCTGTTCAAAAAAAACTTGTTCTTCTTCCTTTTTCAAAACCTATTGTTTCCGCTCTAATACACCGGAAATACAAAAACCAATAATATTTTATTACCTACAATAAATATAGAAAATCTTACGTGCATGAAGAACAAGCCGCAAAAGTTTTGCTTCCTTTAAAACTACCAATTGAATTTCGAATAAATCAACATATTTCTGCATTATTTAAAGTCATTAACCATGAAATGTCATGTAGCGAGATTCATGTAGGTATTTTAATTAAACTAAATCATAACTGCATTCTCTATTATTATTCAATAATATTTCATTACATAAATACAGAAAAAAAAGAACTGCAATTTGTATACGTTTTATGCGACGACCTTGAGAATTTTTTAGACACATTTTACTGGGAGATGTTTTGTTAAGCTTTTGTCTGTACGTTATTTTATTGTTTAAATAATGTAAAAAGCTATATTGCGACCTGTCCTACTTTAGTTTTTTTCAAGTAACCAATTATTTGACAAATTGTTTTGAGAGCGTTTAGGCGAATCGATTTTATTTAAACTAACTATACAAATTACGCAATATCTATAAATTAATCTGTATACGAACAATCTGAATTGTAATGAAACGTTTTTTTTAATTTAACCGTTCTTCAATTTTCCAACTTTATCCAAATAGAGCCGCAACATACGATACCATGACTGCTTCTTTACCTTCTACTTTTTTTTATATTCAATATCAAATGTAGATAATAAGACAGAAAATTGTATTTACACTTACTATGTGAGTATGGGTAGCCATATTCGTAGCCGGTGCTGTGATTTTTGAAATTTACTGGAGCATGTAATGTTTGTTGGTTGGTTATTTCAGCTGGAGGGTGCCAATTTTGGAACCAGTTATCTACCGCTACCATTTTTGGTGTTTATCTAAAAATTTACAGATAATTAAAAAATGCATGTTTCTGAATACAAAGTTCTGGCAATACTTTATAACATAAAATCTAATGCACTGCGGGGTGTGATGGTTTAAATATAAAAATGCTATTACAATGTTGCCCTCATATTGTGCCGTATGTTACTCATATTATTAATTCGTGTTTGACAAATAATACATTCCCTGATAACTGGAAAAATGCACAGACTAGACCAATAAAATTAATAACCCCAATAAAATTAATAACCCCAGCGAATTCAAGGATTTACGTCCTATAAGTATTTTACCAACCATGTCAAAAATTTTAGAGATAGTCATTGAGGAGGAGGTAAGGACTCACGTTGATAAGCACAATATACTTCCATATTATCAATCAGGTTTTACTCCCCTACATAATTGTCTTGTTCTTAACATCACGGACGATATCTTAAAAGAAAGGCATAACGGCAACTTGACGATCTTAGTTCTAATCGATTTTTCGAAGGAATTTGGTACCCTAAATCATCGTGTATTATTGTCTATTTACTTAATACATGTTCAGGTTTTGTAAACGTATCAAAAGGCGTGCCACAAGGTTCAATACTGGAACCTCTTTCATTCACTCTATACCCTAGGGATGCGCGATACTATCGGATAATCCAGTGTATCGATACTTTTACTACCGATACTTGATATTTTGTATCGATACTATGCTTTTCGATGCATTCCAAGTATCGATAAATTTGTAGCGTATCGATACCTTGCGATACGGGATTTTTAGTGGTGGCGGCAAGTAGCGTTATCTATAGTGATGAGCGATATCGTGATTTTTTAATCACGTTGTGAAATGATATCGTGCTTTTTTTAACGAAACTAAAAATAAAACACGAAAAATGCAGTTTTTTGGGGTTACCTGAAAAAGTCACTAATGAAAAAGTTGTAGATATACATCTTTTATCATCAACTTTTTATTCTAGAAGCTCAACTTTGGCCGGAAAGCGCAATAATGTCTTTTTCCACCCCCCAAAAAAAGTGTTTTACCGAAAAAACGTTATAACTCAAAAAATTTCCAATATTTCAATTTGAAATTTTTTTTCATGGTTTGTGACTATCGAAGCTACCTTCTACTAAATTTTCATCAAAATCGAACATTTTTTAACGAAACCAAAAATAAAAAACGAAAAATGCAGTTTTTTGCGTTTTTCGAGCTAATTTTGAGGTTATGTGAAAAAGACACTAACGAAAAAGTTGTAGATTTTCTTAAGATCTACAACTTCCAACTTCTATATTTAACTTTTTTTTCTAGAACTTCAACTCTGGCCGAAAATCGTAATAATATTAGTCTTTTCCCAGCCCCCCCCCCCCCCAAAGTGTTTTTCACCGAAAAAACGTCATAAATCAAAAAATTTCCAATATTTCAATTTGAATTTTTTTTTCATGGTTTGTGACTATCAAAGCTACCTTCTACTAAATTTTCATCAAAATCGAACATTTTTTAACGAAACCAAAAATAAATAACGAAAAATGCAGTTTTTTGCGTTTTTCGAGCTAATTTTGAGGTTATGTGAAAAAGACACTAACGAAAAAGTTGTAGATTTTCTTAAGATCTACAACTTCCAACTTCTATATTTAACTTTTTTTTCTAGAACTTCAACTTTGGCCGAAAATCGTAATAATATTACTCTTTTTCCAGACCCCCCTCCCCCCCAAAAGTGTTTTTCGAGCTAATTTTGAAGTTATGTGAAAAAGTTACCAATTAAAAAGTTGTAGATTTTCTCAAGATCTACAACTTTTATAATCAACTTTTTTCTCTAGAACCTCAACTTTGGCCGGACCACCCTAAAAGGTGATTTTTACCGAAAAAACGTCAAAATTAAGGAAATCTAGGATCGTTAACGTATCGATACTTCGAGTATCGATAAATTAATATTCGATATTCTACTGTATCGATACTTTACGTTCCGATCCGTATCGATACCTAATATCGATACTAGTGTATCGCGCAACCTTACTATACTCTGCTAGTATCGGGAGAGTTTCGAAGTGGTGTAAAATTAATCTCTATGCGGACGATACACAGTTATATAAAGTTCATATAATAGCCTTCTTGGTGTGCGTCATTGATTGTTAATGTGTTTCTAACACATTACGTTGGAAGAAATGGAAAAAAAGCAGGTCTTTGATTAATCCTAATCAAAATATCACAATAATGAACCGTTTAAACGTAGTACAAACGTTAAGCCTAATCTTTGACTTACAAACATTTAGGAAGCACCCGAGACTCTCTATTTTGCCAATTTTGGGTATGTCTTAAGGTATGGAATAATTTTCTGGGGTAACAATAGTAACACTAAAAAGTTATTTGTTATACGGAAAAGAGCAATTAAAATAATAAATTATATGAAAAACTGTATTTAAATCTAACAATATTTTAACCATGTATGGTTTATATATTTTTGAGTGTTTAATGTATTTTTATAAAAACAAAGATATTAATTTTACCAATAGTGTAATGTCACACAATTACAACACAAGAAAACAGGAATTGTATTATCCACATCACAGGCCAACGGTCACTGAAAAATCTCCTCAGTATATGGCAATAAAATTCTTTAATAAATTCCCGCGACATATAAAAAAAAAGTAAAAGAGTTGGTTCAGTCTGAGCCTTATAATATAAATGATTACTTAAATCTTCATTTATCCTAAAAAATCGTATGGGAGACGTCATTTCATTATGTGTGGTTTATTATGTGTGGTTCATTATGTGTGGTCAGTTATATTGTATATCTGTAAAGATATTTTAAAATAAAGATTATTATTATTATTATCATAAAAGAAAACTGTCTTTATTAAATATTTAATATTTCTATTGTTTTGACACTTTCATAAACCTTCCTATACATACTTGAAGTATGATACTTCGAGTTTATTTCTAAGTTATTGTTGATTTTTTTGCCCATCCGCCCCTCCCAGAAAAAAATCCTGGATCCGCCCTTGTATACATTTTATTTTGCCAGAACATCAGTATACAGATTATACTATGATTTCTGATATTAATAGACTATAATTATTTATAATAAAAATGCCTATTACTGATGCTTTTCCATGCTTTGTATCCAAAGATAACTAATTTTTGTTAGTGTGATCTAATCTGTAGGACTGAATTGTGCAAATTCACCATAAATATCATTAAATTTTAAACATTGGATTTGGCTTTTTTTGCTTGTCTTACAGTTCGTTTAGCAAACTAGAAACAGTAGTGTAGTAAAATGTCGGTAGAAAGGTAAATTAAACAACGTTAAAGGGGTGAGCAGAAAAGTTATTTTCAAAAAAATTAAGGAGAGTTATATTGGGAAAATCAAGGGAATTTATTACTTTCATTAAAAAAGGACAAAAGTATAATATACATGTATGAGTAATACATATATATATATGTATGTATATAAAAAATGTGACATAAAACCAGTTATGCGACAAGTACCGGAAGTATGTCAACAGTATGAGAGGGAAAACTGGTTTTCAATCGATTTTACATAATAAAATTCTTCGTTAGAAAATTCATCCAAGCAGAAGTTTTCCTTATTAAGTATGTCAATATTAACACATACATTGTTAGAGTCTAGTTGATTACACGACAGACCATTTGTATTAATTTTTATGCATGACCAATATATTTTTTTTAATTAATAAAAATTATTGAAGCATATTACATTTTAATCCTTTTGTTATACAGTATGTCTGAAAAAGTTGGCAACATAAAAAAGTTATTCTTTATAAAAAGTTGTGCATGGCCCATAAAGTAAAACGCAAATGTCAGATGTCAATTTTTTAAATCGTATACGAGGTTTGTCAAAAAATACGAATTTGATACAAGAGTAAAGTACCTTTATTTTTCACAATATCGAAAACTTTAATTATGAAAAATTGTTCGAAATAGAAAACTATGTTTTAATATGCAATTAGATCATAGTATTTGAAAAAATTATGTTATTTTTACAAATTGTTCTCAAAATATTAAATGTTAATTTTAAGGTGTCGATAGGAATTAAAAATTACGTTTAAGTGCAATTACTGATTACTTCACTCATTATATCATTACAAAATTGATAAACTTTGACTTTATCTGTTAAGAATTATCTCAAATAGACAAATACGTAATTAGAATTATTTATTTCGAAAACGTAACTTGAACAAGAAAAATCCTTTTTAACTTTTTCATCACTAAATATGCATCTCAACTTGTCCACCGTTTCTTTCTAAGCATTTAATTGTTCTTTTAGAAAATGCTTTTATTACATTTCTAATAACAGCCGGAGTAAATATCGCATGCTTCCTGAATTGTTCTTTCCAAATGATCAATATTGTCTTTTAAGGTACACTTTTTGCTTTAGGTATCCCCACAAAAAGAAGTCCAGTGGGTTCAGGTCTGGAGATCTTGCAGACCAAGCAATTTCCACAAATCTTCCTAATATTCGTCCATTAAAAGTTTGCAGTAGATATTCTCGAACCTTTCTGGTACTATGACATGGTGCCCCATCATGTTGGTACCTTATGCGTTGTCTTTCTTCTATTATTGGTAGGTTATCAATAAAATCGGAAATTTTATCATTCAAAAATTCTAAGTAACGTACAGAATTCATAGTATTCTATCCTTTTATTAAAATCTTCGGGTTTTAGGGTTTGAATGAACAGGGGTTTGTAGGGTTTAAATTTGTTAGATTTTAACATCTTCGCAACTACATATTTACTTACTTACTCCAAATATGGCCGACCTTTTCCTTATCGAATCTTTAGGATTTGCCACTGCTGAGAGCATTATTTGGTTTTGAATATCTTCAGTCGCGATCCGTGACTGATGTTTTTTTCGATTACGATTACTTTCCTTCGGTATCAACACTGACTGATTGATTAATTGCCTGAAGCGATGCTCGTGGCCTATTTATACTCGCGCGTCGTATTTCTAGAATCTCTCGACGTTCTGGCGGATGCACCGGGTATTCTCGATGTTTCGTATTTTCGATGCTTCTCGAAAATTGGGCGGAGGAGCCATAGTCGTCTCATACGGGGATTTCACTGGGGGCACTAAGTGAGCATATTAATGCAGTAGCTCGCGTAACAATACATTATTCTGTTGGGTATTACTTATTATTTATTACTGATTTAAGTTCACTGCTAAAATATTTCAAATCAACAAATAACCATTTGACTTATTAAATAAGATAAAAGTTGACGTGTTTCACAACTAAAGTTTGCATAATTTATTTTGAAATTGAAGTGGTCAAAATATTCCTATTAATCTTTTGCAATTTGTGGACATCTAATGTCAAATATAAATACCTGAATATTATTATTTTCGAAAGCAGAGATTTTCATGAAGAATAACTTTTTTTCGTATTAAAAAGTTTCCCATATGTTGTTTCAGACTTTTAAATATTCATTTTACAATATTTTTATATGCATTTTCGAAATCTACGGGGTCATATTAAGGGATTTCCAATATTAAATATATGAAAAAACACAGAGTTATACAATTACAGTGAAAAATATGAAGTGTGAAAATCCAGAATTTTTCGAAATTTATGTAACTGTAACTGAAATTTTTATGCTGATTTTCGGAATCTCCGGGGTCGAATTAGTGAATTTCCGAGATTAAAAGTATGGGCAAACTCGTATTATAGATTTTTGAATTTTAAAATTTTTGAAAAATTATTCCAGGTCCGGAAATAGTACACGGTCACACTCAAAAAATCGTATAGATCTTAATAATTGGAATATCGAGCTGAACTTTGGAATGGATACTCTCAGATAGTGATAGAATGCGGAAAAAAATAAGAAACATCGTATCTATAAAATTGTGAATACAGGGTGATCCGAAAGTGGGAAATAATTTTTTTCCGAATATTTACAACTTGTCTAGAATTGTCTTGTTTAGAGTAAAAAAAATGTGGTCCGAAAATCGAAATTTTTCCATATATATAATTTGAATTAGCATAAATATCATTAACACGCTTCTAACGAGGTTTATGGTGCAATTTAATTTGGAACAACATTTAGATATAAAAATAGTCGTCCTAATATGAATAAGTTGGTTTTTTTTATACATTATATTGTGTAATATCAAAATTAGATTGTATATTATATAATTTTTCTTTCAAGTCGTCTTAAGTTATAGCATTAGTACTACATTCGTTTGTGTTCAGTTAATAACGATGCCTGTGTTTTATGCTGAAATACTTAATATGGTAGCCAATGGTAGTGCCTTAGAGGCCGTATAAATTTAAATTAAACACTCAAATCTCCATTAGTGACTTTTTCAAATAAAAAAAAACACTATTCAGGAAACGGTTAAAGAATTATCGTAACTTACCACTTTAAATATTTATCAATTTCTCATAACGTATAAAAACCAAACCATTGAAAATTTTAAGTAAAATAAATTGACTACTTACCATAATTGAAATATTATTATTTACAATAGTTGGTATAAAATTTGATTATAAATTTAATCTAGAAACGATTGTTAATAATTATTCTATTACAAGTACGGATTTAAATTGTAAAACTCTTAATATACAGGATGCTCGATAAAAATTTAAAATATGAGAAAATATTGTACTTGAGTTTTGACTCACCAAGTATTCGATTTAATAAATATTTACAAAATCATTCGTGCTTATAAATTTTGATGATCATTAAAAAGCTTTTGCTTCAATAGATTTTTATTTCTTTACTCCTATCCAATTATACAGGGAGTTGAACTTGTTATAATTTTGACGGAAAATTGGTTAAAACTTTTCAAATACCCTGTATAACAGATAACAGCCTTGTATTGTTATAATGGGGAAGTGGAGAAAATTTCAATTTCATTTGAAAAAACCTGACTTTGTTTTGGCACCGAGATATGGAACACCCTGTAACATTGTATCTAATTTTGAAATATCAAATTTAAAGCTAGCTACAATTTTTGTAATTAACTTTTCTTGGTATCTTTCATGATAACAGATCTACTGTGCTTTATCACCCTGTATGAAAATAAATGGTATAAGTACGGGTTGTCCAGCTTTTTATAAAACAATTATTGTTTCGAATTAAAAATTAAGTGAATTTTATAAATAAACTCAATCCTTTTGAATAGACTCACCTAAATTTCAACAACAAACTAAAACTGTAACAACAAATAAAAAAATATACATAATTGTAGGCTCCTTATATTTTAACAAACAAACTCTAGTCGTCCTTCAAGTAATTTTTCCTTTCAAATTTGAATCACCTACGAATAAATTAAAAAGGCGTCTAGAGCTATGCCACAATATTAGTAGAGCTATAAAAATATTTATCTTGTTACGTTAGACGTGTTGATCGAGATATATGTTAGTGTTAACATTGAGTTTAATGGTTGCATAAATTAAATGTAAGTAAATTGTCCTTTAAATGTATAAGGGAAATGATTAAATACACAGTTAAGGACCAATATCTCTTAGCCAATATAATTTAACAAAATAGACAATAAAAATGGAGGACTTTTCAATATTATGACAAACATTCATCGAGGCCTCCATCCTGTCGCCTCTTCCTTATTCCTCGATGATTTTTTTGGATAAAACACTGATCTGTTCAGTTCCAACTTTAATGTTGGTATTCCAGCAGCTGAAGAGATTCTGCGTTGTTATGAAGGTGTAACCAGTCCTCATGCAAACCTTCACAACTTCTTCATACCAGCTATAGCTGTGCAATTCTATCTACCCTACGATATTTTTATTACCTACGCGTTGTCCAAATTTTTGACGTTCTTTTCACTAAAACAGAAATGATTCTACTACGTTGCTGAGGTCGAATCATTTTCCAATAGAATTGTTGTATTTGTGAAAAAAAATGTCTTAGAGCATGAGCAGAGCGTGTATTCAATCTAGTCGATGGCAACTACAATTTATTCCTCGAGTAATGAATGAGAATGTAAAATAAGTATTTCTACTATTAATCGAAAATCATTATTCAATTAGAACCCTCTCACACAGCACGTCACTGTCGTTGGAAGCTTCGACCTTTGCTGTGTTTTTCGCTATCATTGTTTTGTAATAGGAATCGATCAACATGTTGGTTACAAACAAAGTGTGTTGTCAGTTTAGAGAGTTATTCATAAGGTATGGAGTCCATAGTGTCAGATCTAGGTGCAACGTCCACGTATCGTAGGGGAAGTTTGCATCTGTATTCCTGGCAGAAATGTGGGCTATCGACACGTGTTTGTAAATGAACATCGAGAGGGGGGGAGGCCAAAAGATTCTTGTACTGTCAGATAGTCAGGCAGCACTAAAATTTTTAGCATGTCCCCAGATCAGATTTAGATTGGTCTGGGACTGCCTACTAAAACCCTGAAAAACCATATTAGAGTAACTCTTAAGTGGGTCCCAGGGAACAAGGGTATTGTAAGCAACGAAAAGGCAGACACCCTAGCAGAGCTAGGGTCTGAAACTGCATTCACTGGTCCTGAACCAGTATTTGGAATTTCCAAAACTGCTGCACCTGGCTGTACATCTCGGTGGATTCAAACTAAACATCAGATGTACTGGAGTCACGTTCCAAAACAGGAACACAGCAAACTCCTGGTCAAAAAAACCTAACCAGGGGTCAGATAAGGAAAGTGACGGGATTACTCATCGGTCACTGTACCCTAAGGAAGCACATGCATACTATTGGCATATATGTGCATGGAAGAGGAGGATACAGCCTCTCACATTATCTTCGAATGTGAAGCACTGTCTCAGACTCCTAGGACTAGAGTATCCAAGTCTCCAAGAAGGAACTAGTGAAAAGACTGTTGTGCCTGTTAAGGGCTACTGGTCTCTTCACATAAACGGTATAACCAAGAGTACAAAAAGCCTAAAGGCCTCTAAGGTCTCTAACCCTCTGACTGGTGGTGCCGAACCAATCAATCATAAGGTCTGCTTAATGATCCCAGGCTGTTACGTACAACAGTTTTTATATTTCAAAACCTATACTTATGATATCGCCCACTATATTAAAATAAAAATATCAATCGATTCTGTTTGATTATTAATCAAAATTTAGAAATCTGCATAATAAGTACCAAATTGTAAAAGTGTTCCAACCTTAAAACGTGCGTTTTTTTGTTAACCTTCAAAACGGTGGTGCTAGAGATGGTGTCATTTATGACAATGATTATATTACAAGTAGAAAAAGACGCTTATTATGTGCTTATTATAAGCTTAAGATCAAAAGTTTACAATGTAATCTGGGCGAAAAATCTTCTCCACTGAGTTATATTTTTTCTTCAAGTGTAAAGATAATTTAATTTATATGTAGAGTCCAATAGAAGACATGGGAAACATAATACGCTGCTCAACATTTGAAGTGGATAATTAGTTCCTTCATTATGCTATTTACAGCAGCTATTTGTGAAAATTAATACCGTGTAGGACCACCTCGGGCCCGCATTAATGCTGTTACTTGATTTGTGAGACTATCTATCAAATTATTGATGAACTGCTCTGGAATAGCTGCCCAGATAACTTGCAATGCGTTAGCTAATTGTTATAATATTTGTGGAGGATGTTCAAGTCGATTTAACTGCCTGTACATTTCAGCTCAAACATGCTCGATGCAATTCATATCTGGAGAGCAGGGTGGCCACTCGATCCTAGTAAACCTATGATGTTCTACCCGGTCGTTCACAAGTCTTGCTCGGTGAGGACGAGCATTATCATCAATAAAAACAAATCTTGCGCCAGGAAATGGTACGACTATAGGCTCAATAACCATGATTATAAATAAAATATTTACAAAAGTTATAATTATCCACGTCAATTGATGAGCAGTGTATTAAAATGTATGGATCTGTCAACGGTCATTGTCAATTTTGGAGACATTCTGACGATGTATACTTGTTGGATTGTATTGGAATTGTGATAAAAATAAACAAACTTATGACAGAAGATGTAAAGATGAAGAAAATGGTAACAAATGTTAAGAACATTAAAATATTAATAACAAAGCAACTAAAGTTTAAATCAAAACCATCAGGAAACAATAAAATAAGTTTTAGTTAGTTTAGAAGCAAAAACTATCATAAAATCGTAGATAAAATAGAAGAAACTGGTAAGAAAAGCGTCTAGATGAAAGCGTCTAGAAGAAAAAAAAAAATGCAAAAGACGATGTTAAAAATGCTACACGAGTAAAAAAAATTATATTAAAGTATCCAGGAAGGACTTTTTTCTGTACTTACCAGTACTATTTTCTAAATTTCAACTATGACACCATTTGAAGAAAACACACTAACTATTAAAAAAGAAAAAAACTGATCGATTCTTATTTAACGTTCGACATTTTCGTGTCACGCAAAGTCGAAAATGAATATTTACAACCGAATCGAAGGAACTAAGACCGATTCTGCGGTTTTGATTTCTTCAATGACCGATTCTCAGATGCGATCACCAATGAGTGTGAAAGCAATGCAGCTCGTGTCAATGAGTTTATTTACTATTTATAAGTTGTCAGATTTGTACATAATTAAATATAACACACGATTAACAAAGAAATTTGCTTTCTTATTTATGCTCTGGTAGCAAAAAGAAACATATGGTTGTGGTATGTATGCGGAACATCCCATTGTTTTTATAGAAATAAATTGTGGATATTTTCAGTGTAGGCTGTAATAAATATTTCACAGCATAGTCAGTTTAACACCCGATAGCACCTTTTGCTGAGGTGATAATAAGTGCAGGATTTACACTAAGTGCAGCGCCCAGGGTGGCAAAATTCGGAGCATGAGTGAAAAATGTTCACGTTATCAAAAAAAAATGTAGGTACGTCCCTTGCGAGGAAGGTCAAAAAATGTTTCCTCATGCTAATTCAAGGAAAGCTTGTCTCTTAATTTCAGTTAATATATTTTTATCTTATGGTAAAATGAAAACAAATATAAAGCAATAAAATAACAATTTAATGAAAAGTGATACATCACATTTGACAATAAATAACAATTTTAATCTATAGATAAATATTTGGTACAATTGGAGCAGTATTAAATAAATAACTACTTTAAATAGCTGTCAATAAAATTGGTACTAAGCATCATATGGAAAAACAACTGGTTCATTATTACCATTTAAATTAATACTCTTTCCAGATTTTTAGCTGTTGATCTTGGTTTTCCACATTTGGTACCGGACTTTAAACTCTCAACACTGGCTGTTTGTATTCTAAAGTTAGTTTCGTTGGGATTTAGAGCACCTGTAGCCACCTTTTGGAATCTCGTAGATATCAACAGAACGTGCTGGTGTCGTTGTAAATCAGTTACAACCTAAAAAAGAAAGCAAAAATTACCATTTACACTCTCTTCTTTAATGAATATCTGGAGAAGGACCATCATCCCTCGATTTTAGTCTAGATCTATCTTTGTGATAGAAGAACTATCATTTTGAGGTAAGACAATAACCTAAAAATACTTTTTATACATAATTTCTTTTCAACTTCACCTCACTAAGCTTCTTATGGTTATATAATAACTTAAATAGTCATAACTCACTTTCAAACCACTGATGAACTGTAACTTCTCTTCATTTTGAGATACAACATCTGAATAATTACCAGGCAATCCATATTCACCATTCGTATTAAAACAACCGACTGATATATTTGTCATCAATCCAAAATATAAAATTCCATCTTTGTCGACACCTTGTGCTGCACTCTGTGTATGTCGTGTACCGTTATATGTCTAAAATATGAAAAAAAACACAATTAAACACGTCGTCATTAACTGACATATGAAGGTACTACTTACGTGGAAAATGTCCGAGTAATTTTGTCCGTTAATGAGCGTTTGATTTTGTAGATCGGATGTTTTAACCCAATGCTCGGTTTCACTCGACAAAGCGTGGTAGAATAAACGATTGCCGTCCCCAGAAGCATTCGGTGCTACTGCTAATCCTAGCACGCCATCTGGTACCTCGAAGGATATACCTAGAAAAAATCAAACTTAACTCATTCCACCTTAGGCAATTTCTGAGGATTAGGTGTTGACACATAGTTCCTGTTACCTTTTTTAAGGGCTTAAGACCATTTTAAGTGAATAATAGTGAGAAATCGTTTGACAGGTCTAATTTCCTTGGACCACTGATGCTCTGGTACGTATATTAAAAACTTGGGGCTGAGCCATGACTGGGAAGTCCTTTTAATCTGGCTAATAGATCTTACCTGTAATATTATACGTTTCGAAGACAGTATCCGGTTCCATTGTTGTTGTATCTTGCACAATCCAGGAGCTTTTATTTTTGTGGCTGTAGACAACGATTAAATGACTTAGACTATCTGCCATGTAAACAAAAGTATTTTCACATTCATTTTCCTTATCTAAAACTTCTACAATTGGAGTGACAAACGTTGCAGTTGCATTCCACTGATCCTCAGGTAATTCGTATTTGCTTATTAGTGTATTCTGAAATATCGAAAAATATGTTTTACCATACCATAGATCTAGTAGATGTAATTAGACTTACATTTTTTAAATTAAAAGCTAAGAGCTGTGGAGTACAAGCCACTGTATCTCCAATTCGTGCTCCGTCCATTACCCACAAACGGTCACATGAATCAATCTAAAAAACACAATTTTTTAATAACAAAAACACAATATTTGAGGGGAGGGAGTTGAGTTTTCCGAGAGAACAGCTTCCCAAGACAGATGAAGACAAAATATGTGTTCTCTCGGGAAGCTCTCTCTACTCCATCAGTCAAGAATCCGGACAGTGGGACTTTGCTTAATAAGTCGTGTACCTAGTATAGAATAATCTGTAGACATATCTTCAGCTTTAAGTTAATCTTGGGTCTGTTGAAGCTTTGAAGATTTTGTTGCTAGAATATTTTAAATTTAATCAATCTTACCAATATCCTGTATACCGAGACAATTCTATTCTCGTTACAAGATTCAGGATTTTTGGCCCATTCCCACGAAGGATAAGGTTTGACAATAGGATCTCCAGTACTGTTAAGTACTATAGTACCTAACGTAGCTGGTACTCCGTCTTGAAATCTGGGAATCGTCAAAAATATTGTTTGATTTCCGGTTGCTGAAAATAATGCAAATTAAACATAAACTTGGTAGTATTAATGGAGCTTGATTTTTGTTCACTTACTTGAGTTATAATAGACGTCAGTATCTATTGGAGCAATCTGTCCAGGTATAAATACGCCAGATTCTATATCCGCATCGCGTTCGCTTGTTGAATTATAATCAAAATCCAAGTAGGTAAATTCGTAGACTTTTGAAAATTTATTATCAGAAAATGATGATGGGACACATAGTCCGAATATTAAGCACAAGAGTGCTTTGCCTAAAAATAAATAAATTAGATAAAAACGATGAAATAAAACAATTTAATTTGTTTAAATCTTCTTTATATTTGAACCTATGTTCAACTTAAACTTGTGACGCATTTCGCTAACGCAGTAGCTTTATCAAACGGGTGAAGGTGTAATGAAATTTTTTAAAATTTATACAGTGCATTAATACGGAATTTTAAAGATATTATATTAACAAAAGTCTTGAAAAGGTATACCTGGAAATTCATCAACAACAATCCCTCCTGAACTATCTTATAGGTAAATAAGTTTATTAATGGAGAATGATTGATAGGTATTTGTTTTTATTTATCTCAAGAGCTTCTAAAAGATTCAATTTAAAGGATTTAGGTTCTACATATAAAATTTCAAAATTTGAATCGAAAGTGTGTTGGTTTGTTAATAAATGATTTGAATAGTAGGATTTTTTGTTGTCATAGCTACGTTTGTCTTCTGAAATTCTACTTTCTAAATTTCTAAAAATTCTACAGTTGTCACTACCAGATGTTAATTTTTATAGTCCTAATTTGTCTAATTTTGAAGATTTATAGATTTGTTATTTTTAATTAGTTTGGATATTATTGCAATCGGTTCTAAAGCAAATATTCATGTTTAAAGTTTCCAAAAATGATTTAATTTTAGGGAAGATATTCCAAAGTGTGTTAAACATTTAAATTGATTATTTTTATTTTTAACAGAAGGAAATACTTCTTCTAATGTCTGTTTTAGTATCTTTTTATATATGGTATTGCCAATTAAATTAGGATCGCAGTTATTATTGACTGCTATTTTTTCAATGATATTTAGTAATTTATTGTAATTAATAGTTTTTAAGGGGACCGTTAAAAATCTGTGTATCGTACTATTGAAAGCTGCTAATGTATGACTGAATCGGTGAACCGAACTATTATGAATTGCAATATCAAATTTACCGTCGAAATTGAACAAAATAATTCGATAAATTTGTAGACCTCACAATTTCAATTATAAATAACAAACATGATTTTTCTATATTGCACAAACCATCACATATAGACATTTCAATTCATAATAGTTCGACCAAATATATATCAACTATTCTCCCTTATTAAACTCATTTACCTATAAGATAGTTTAGGAGGGATTGTTGTTAATGAATTTCCAGATAAACATTTTCAAGACTTTTGTTAATATCCCTAAAATTTCATATTAATGCACTGTATAAATTTAAAAAAAATTCATTATACCTTCACCCGTTTGATAAAGCTATTGTGTTAGCGAAATCACAAGTCACAAGTTTAAGTTGAACTCTTGTCAGTATGGATCTTCATCAAGTAAAATCCTCATCTATTCAAATTGATAAAGTTTTGGTTTTATTGCGGAGCAAAAGTATCAGGACTTATTCTTATCAAATTAACCAAACAGATCCAGATGTTCCAGAACTTTTAAGGAAAAGAGGTCTATAGAATGAAGACTTTGTGAAGACGAAAGGACCAAACGAAGGTTTTCAATGCGCAGGAAATAATCTAGTAAAGGTATTCATGAATTGGATTAATTTTAAGGAGTATTGAAGTTACTGGAAGGGGGGGTACATCAAAATCGAACACTATGGTAGTATATAGAGGTCTTAAGAGGTGTCTAAAAGGTTTGATAAAGGTTAAGGTATATTAATTTTAAAAATGAAATGAATAAAACTTACCGATTGTTACCATTTTCGTTGAGAATTATAAATTAACTTGAAAAAAATGTAACACGTTTATTTATACAATCAACATTATACTTATCAGTGGATAAGGATCTGATAAAAGCCCACATATTTTTGGAAGATGGTCACAATTTTCTATAGAAATGATATGCAAAGTGGTATTGATTGATTGATTAGATTCGAGACCTCGGCACCTTTGCTCTTGGTTGTACCACTTATGTGAAGAGACCAGTAGCCCTTATCAGGTTCAACAATATTTTCACTAGGTCCTTCTTGGAGAAATTCTCCCCTGGGTACTCTAGTCCTAGGACTCTATTTCCAATGGGAAAGTGCTTCACATTCGATGATAATGCGTGAGGCTGTTTCCTCCTTTTCCAAGCACAACCGACAGAAAGGCTTCTCCCTATATTAAGAAAATTATAATAAATGTTCAAAATTACGCCCTTCTGCTATTTGACAATATCCTGAACGGTCTTCAAATTCTCGTAAAGAATTTTGCAAAAATTCGTTCGGCACTTGCAGCAATAAGTTTCGTATGCGTAACTCTAAGTCATTTAAATTTGTGGGTCTACTTCTGTATACATTATTTTTTAGATGACCCCACAGAAAAAAATCGAGAGGAGTTAGATCAGGACTACGTGGTGGCCATTCGATAGCACCCCTTCGCCCTATCCATCGACCTGGAAAAACTTGATCTAAATACTGGCGCACAATTCTAGAATAATGTGCAGGTGCACCGTCTTGCTGAAACCATATGTCTTCAGCAGGAATTTGGGGGTTTATTTGGATGAGGATAAAGTCTTGCAATAGAGGGTACAATATTATTTGTTAATAAATCCAAATACCGATGTCCAGTCAGATTACCTTCAATGAAGAAAGGTCCAATAATATTATCGTCTATCATTCCTGTCCACACATTTATTTTTTGCGGATACTGCGTATGTACTTGCCTCATCCAACGGGGATTATTTCTAGACCAGATACGATAGTTATGTCTATTCACTTTACCACTTAAGCAAAATGTTGCTTCATCTGAGAACACAATTTTTTAGATAAAGTTTGGGTTTGCTGTTTGTCTGTTCTGCGATCTGGATCATCTTCAGTTAATTCCTGACAGAAGTGACATTTATATGGTTTCAATTTCTCGGATTTCATTATGTTCGTGACAGAAGTCTGGTTTATGTCAAAGTGAAGAGATAACTGGGTAGTTGATGTTTGTGGATTTTCTTCAAGTGATAGTAACACATCCAAATTTACGTTGTCATTTGTCGCGGATTTTGGTCTTCCTGACTTGGGTTCATTTACTACGTGATGTGTTCGTAAATAACGCCTTACAATTTTCACAACTGCTGATTTTGTGATTTGGTGACCTGGATTAATTTCATTTAATAGGTTTAAAACTTCCTTATAAGAACGCTGTTTGTTTCCATATTAAAATTTCGATACGTTTTCCTTCACTTAGATACACAATAATAGAAAAAACGATAGTAACAAATAACACACGGAAATATTATTACACACCTTGTACTACACTAATAGGTAGATTACTCAATAATTAATTTATTTGACAATTAAAGGTTTGACATTTCAACTATGGCTAACTAAGTTAAAAACGATAAATTATTGATTAAAGCCTCAATTATTCAATAAAAAATATGAATGGAAAGTTTTACTGTATGCAGAGTTTCATAAGGAATTCGAAAATGTAAAAATATACAGGGTGTTCTATTTAAAATAACAAAGTTGATATGCATTTCCGGTTTAACCGGAAATGGTACATTAAATTTGATAGCATTTTTGAATTCCTTGGATTTTCTTAGAAGGGGAAGAGCAATTTCATTTTAAAATATTAAACCGTTGAGGAGATACTTAGGGGGTTCCATACTGAATAACAGGAACAAACAGAGGTTATGTCTACAAGCAAAGTAAGATTTGAGTTTAAGATAAGTTTATACATTTCAAAAATGAACTGCCGTTTTATAGAGATTTGCTAAACAATGAGTGGGATGTCTTGGAAGTGATGTCAAAAATATTTGAATCTGAAAATCTAATTTTAGGTTATTTTTATCAAGCAAATATTTGGAGATAAAGTAGGTACATAGGTTGCCAATTATCATATAAAATTGTATGGTAATCTCGAGTATTTTGTTATCCGAAACTTCATATTAATTGATACTTCTTTTCTAATTTACCAACTCGAAGACAAAGTTCTTAAACATTTTTCATTTAAAATACTTAACATAGGAATGTTTTTATCAACAATTTGAGTGTTTATTATTCAAATGAATTGTTTTTAGATTGTAAATCTGAAATTTTGTCAGTTGAATTACGTGATTGATAACTAATTAAATGTAGAACGTAGGTATGTGCACTGAAAATTAGAATTTATTTTAATTAATTTTTTTCATTTTTTGGTCATATCGCCCACACTTTAAAAGCATGTAATATGAGATTTTGACAAACAGAGACTCATCGCCCCGTATATGATGCGAGTTCTTATATCAAACATTAAATATTGGTAATAAAAATTTGTCAAAATATTTTTATCATGGAAAGAAGGGTCGTCCCCAATCATTGAATGCTAAAATTATATACAGTATGGAACAGCCAAATAGAATAAATTCGATAACGAATAAATGAGGGCGTGTTGGGAAAAACGCTTGATTTGTATTTTTAAATGCGCATTCTTTTCAAAAAAAAATTATATAGGGTGTGTCATGTGACAGTGGCCAATAACAACTTTCTTATTTTAAATGCAACCACCTGTATATTATTTATTTTTTGGACTCTTCAGAAAATTCATGTACAGTGTCCTAATACCTAACTTCAACTGTTTCGGAAATATTGAGTGCTTTCAGATTTTTTACAAAAATTAACATTAAAAAATGAAAATTATTTTATTTCAAAAATTCGCTACATTACACTAAATACTTATTTCCCATTTAGCTCTTGATATTGAGAAAGTAAGCAAAAGCCATACCTGCGTTCCTTTTTACTGATATGAAATAAAAAAAATACAAAAACAGTTTAGTTTATTTTCGTGTAAAACTCATAGCCTTAGCAGCTTGTTGAATGCCTGCATGACAGTAGTGATCAGTGTCAGTGCTATTGTCGTTTGAATTTCGTTAAGTGTACGTAATAATATGAGAAAAATGCTTCATTTAACAGAAATGCACAAAATAACCATTCTACAAATGATTGGTTATGGAGATAACACAAATGGAAGTTTCTCGCTTATTTCACGTTAAATTTCCAAATTTGCCGGTTCTATCACAAGGAACAATTAGCGAAATGGAAAAGCAGTTTGCGAGCTTGGACAAGTAAGACAGTTAAAAAAAAGTAGCTAAGAATTAAGTGATGATACGAAATTGGATATTATGCTTGAGTTTCAAGAAAACCCACATAATTCTGGTCGTGTTCAGCATTAGGCACACATCAATTTTTCGAATATAAAAGGAAAGTAAAATGCATCCCTATAAACTGATGCCAACTCAGGAGCTCATGGAAGACGATTTCGATGAGAGCACATTTACACTTCACGATCATGTTAATCGTCAAAATTGCCGCTATTGGTCTTATGAGAATCCTCACTGGATAATAGAAGAACATACGCAATATCCTGAAAAAGTTAATGTTTGGACAGGAATTGTTGGAATTCATATCGTAGGTCTCTTTTTCATTGATGGCAACTTGAATGGAGATAACTATTTAGAATTGCTCCAAAATAATGTCGTGCCAGCTTTGACAAACTTATATCATGATCCAGCAAACCCACAAGTTCCTGCCAATATAATATGGTTTCAGTAAGATGGAGCACCGCCCCATTACCAAATCAATGTCCGGCAGAACCTGAACCAAATCCAAATCGGTGAATAGGGGGCGCGGATCGATAGAATGGCCAGCACGATCTCCTGATCTAACGCCATTAGACTTCTTTTTGTGGGGATATGTCAAAAGTATTGTATACAAAACTAAACCCCTCAACTTAAATGACTTGAAAAGACGAATCACGCTTGCGATTAGATCAGTCACGCCTGAGATGTTGAGTAACATTAGAAGACATTTTTATACCAGATTAGCATGTTGTCAAGACGTTCGCGGCTAGCATTTTGAACATTTCCTTCATTGACATTAATGTTTTTTTGGTTTATTTTAACATTATTAAGAAATAAGCAGTATTACTTATTAGGTTTTTAGTGTAATGTAGCGAATTTTTGAAATAAAATAACTTTCATTTTTTAATGTTAATTTTTGTTATAAATCTGAAAACACTTAATATTTCCGAAACGGTTGAAGATAGGAAGAGGACATTGTAAATGAATTATGTCTAGAATTTTCTGAAGCATCCAAAAAATAAATAATTGCATTTAAAATAAGAAAGTTGGTATTGGCCACTGTCACATGACACACCCTATATAATTTTTTATAAATGTTCATTTAAAAATACAAATCGACGTGTCCAAGCATTTTTCCCAACACGCCCTCATTTATTCGTTATCGAATTTATTCCATTTGGCTGTTCCACACTGTACGATATTACTCAAAGCTGACATCCAACGTTCTAGTGACCACGCCACGACCCAATTTTGCATGTATGTCTTATGTACTTGACCAAATCTAACATTGGTTAACACTCAGTATAATGAAATTTCGACCCGTAACTGATAATAGGTATAACTCAAGTAATTAATTTTGAAAGAAATGTGGTGGTCTTTGAAACTCAACTAAATATTGATATAGTATTTCTAACTATAGTTTATTTCAACAAGTAGGTACATAGAAAATTGGAATGCAATAATCCCCTAACTAACAGGTGTTTATCGTATATTACAGAGCTATACTGACGAAATGTTTTACAACAATTTAATAGTAACCGTTTGAAAATATATTATTTAGCTAAAATGATTGTGTGGTAAATATAATCGCATTAAAATGAAAAAATACAACAGAATACAACAGAATAATTCCTTTGATAAAAAACGAAATATACACACCATATAAGCAGAAAGCTACTGGTCGTCATCGTTATCAGCGTCACTTGTACTTGATTCACTATCACTTGTGCTAGAACTATCTACATTAATAATTAAAGGATTTACTTTCATACTGTTACGCGAGCTACTGCATTAATATGCTCACTTAGTGCCCCCAGTGAAATTCCCGTATGAGACGACTATGGCTCCTCCACCCAATTTTCGAGAACCATCCAAAATAAGAAACATCCAGAATACCCAGAACCCATCCCATACCCATCCACCAGAACGACGAGAGATTTCTAGAACTACGGCGCGCGAGTATAAATAGGCCACGAGCATCGCTGCAGGCAGTCAGTGTTGATACCGAAGGAAAGTAATCGCGCCTCGATAAAGTGTTTATTAAGTGACTCTCATATAAATAATAATTAGTGTGTTTAGTGTATTAAATAAATTATTAAATAAGGACTGTATTAAATATAAATCTGTAAATATAAATTAAAATAAACGTTACAATACTTTCAAAAACATTATACGTTATACATTAATCCATATTCCACATGTCCTTTTTAATTTTTTCAACGTGACTAATGCTGGAGCATTTTTTAATCCCGAAAGGAAAAACTTTGAACGTAAATTTACCGTATTTCGTTATCAACGATTTTTTTCTCTATCTTTTACTTTTAATAAAATGCACCAGAACGCATAATTGATATGAATAACAGTAAAATATTTACAATCTGATACCTTATCAATTATATCATTTATAGTTGGAAATGGGTAGCACTCGGGTACTACTAGTTTATTTAATTTTCTAAAATCAATGTACAATCTTGATTTACATTCATCATCTTTTTTATAAGCCGATGTGATTGGTGATGAAAATAGTGAGGCCGATTCCTCTATGCGATCTGCTTCTAATAACTTCTTAACTTGCCTTCTAATTTCGTTCTCTTCTGTTATTGAAAATTTATAAGTACGTGAAACAGCATATTCATCTCTGATTAATTTTTTTTCAGCTTCTCTTGATCTAACTTCCCCAACATCAAATTTTCCTTTTGCAAATATGTGTTTATATTTTTCTAACAAATTCAAAGTTTGCATTTTTCTATTTTCATCTCTAATACAATCTAGATTAGCTTCAAATGTATTTACATCTAAATATTCATTAAAATATTCATCTAATTTGTCTTCATCTTCATCTTCTTTGACCATATTTTCAATAATTCCTTCTTTGATGACATTTATGTAAGATATATTTTCAATATTTTCTAATTTAATAATTTTCTCTTCATTAACCCTCCGCAGTATATTCCAATTTTCGTCTTGGATAGTTTTAATTTTCTTATGACATCAAGTACCAGAAGTAGATCATAAGAATGATCATTCTTTACTACATAAGTATTTAAATTATTTGTTAAATTACCAACCTTTAAAATGAAATTAATAAACTGGATTTGAAAAGATCCTCAACTTTTTGATTTACTAAACTAACATTAGAACCACTGCCATAAACAACTTTAATTTTCAATTTATTATCAATTACTACATTTATCTTTATCAATGAATTCAATTTCTCCGGGCTTCTTAGTTTAAAGAATTATTATCTATGTCTATCTTCATCATATCTGCTGCTACTTTATCTGGATCATTTTCGTAACTACGGTCATCAAATTTTGTTACCAAAACATCAAAGAAATTGCGTCGGGCTTCGCTTCTTGTTAGTTGGTGTATTCTTTGGTAATACTTGCATAGTCGGTTGGTCAGTGTAACAATCGACACCACCTTTCGCTGAGGTGATAATAAGTGCAGGATTTACACTAAGTGCAGCGCCCAGAGTGGCAAAAATCGGAGTATGAGTGAAAAATGTTCGAGTTATCATAAAAAATGTACGTCCCTTGTGAGGAAGGTCAAAAAATGCTTCCCCATGCTGTTGATTGTCTCGATAATCCAAGCAGAGCTTGTCTTTGGATTTCAGTCAATAGATATATTCTTATCTGATGGTAAGTAAATAAAAACAAATATAAAGCAATAAATAACAATTTTAATTTATAGATTAATATTTGGTACAACTGGAGCAGTATTAAATGAATAACTATGTTAAAAAGCTGTCAACAAAATTGGTAATTAATAAATAAATTTTCCGCTCAAATCCAAAATAAAAAATGTTAAAATTAAAATTTACGTATATTCAAAAGGCATGGATGGTAAAACCATCAAAAAATTTCAAAACTGTCAAAAAATACATTTGGATCAAATATTTGAGAACTACGTGATTATATCATAAAAACACTAAGTACTAGTCTTCAGATGGAAAAACAACTGGTCCATTATTACTATTTACAGACGTAGTACTATTTCCAGATTTCTGAGCTATTGATCTTGGTATGTACCTTTTTCACATTTGGTACCGGACTTTAAATCCTCAACACTGGCTGTTTGTATTCTAAAGTTAGTTTCGTTAGGATTTAGAGCACCTGTAGCCACCTTTTGGAATCTCGTAGATATCAATAGAACGTGCTGTTCGCTTTGTAAATCAGTTACAACCTAAAAAATAAAATAAAAATTACCTTTTACACTCTCTTCTTTAATGAATATCTGGATAAGGACCATCAACCCTCGATTTTAGTCTAGATATATCTTTCTGATAGAAGAACTATCATTTTGAGATAAGACAATAACCTAAGAATACTATTTATACATAATTTCCTTACAACTTCACCTCACTAAGCTTCTTATGTTTATATAACAACTTAAATAGTCATAACTCACTTTCAAACCACTGATGAACTGTAACTTCTCTTCATCATAAGCTACTACATCTGAATCATCACCAGGCAATCCATATTCACCATTCGTATTAAAACAACCAACTGATATATTTGTCATCAATCCAAAATATAAAATGCCATCATTGTCGACACCTTGGGCAGCACTCTGTGTATGTCGTGTACCGTTATATGTCTAAAATATGAAAAAAAAACACAAATAAACACGTCATTATTTGACATATGAAGGTACTACTTACATGGAAAATGTCCGAGTAATTTTGTCCGTTAATGAGCGTTTGATTTTGTAGATCGGATGTTTTAACCCAATGCTCGGTTTCACTCGACAAAGCGTGGTAGAATAAACGATTGCTGTCCACAGAAGTATTCGATGTTACTGCTAATCCTAGTACGCCATCTGGTACCTCAAAAGTTATATCTAAAAAAAAATCAAACTTAACTCATTCCACCTTAGGCAATTTCTGAAGATTACGTTTTGACACATAGTTCCTGTTTTGGTTTTGGTTTAAGACCATTTTAAGTAAATAATAGTGAGAAATCTTTTAACAGGTCTAATTTCCTTGGACCACTGATGCTCTGGTACGTACATTGACAATTTGGGACTGAGCCATGACTGGGAAGCTCTTTTAATCTGGCAAAGAGATGCCATCATTTATCTTACCTGTAATATTATACGTTTCAAATTCAGTTACCGGTTCCATTGTTGTTGTATCTTGCACAATCCAGGAGGTTTTATTTTTGTGGCTGTAGACAACGATTAAATGACTTAGACTATCTGCCATGTAAACAAAAGTATTTTCACATTCATTTTCCTTATCTAAAACTTCTACAATTGGAGTGACAAACGTTGCAGTTGCATTCCACTGATCCTCAGGTAATTCGTATTTGCTTATTAGTGTATTCTGAAATATCGAAAAATATGTTTTACCATACCATAGATCTAGTAGATGTAATTAGACTTACATTTTTTAAATTAAAAGCTAAGAGCTGTGGAGTACAAGCTACTGTATCTCCAATTCGTGCTCCGTCCATTACCCACAAACGGTCACATGAATCAATCTAAAAAACACAATTTTTTAATAACAAAAACACAATATTTGAGGGGAGGGAGTTGAGTTTTCCGAGAGAACAGCTTCCCAAGACAGATGAAGACAAAATATGTGTTCTCTCGGGAAGCTCTCTCTACTCCATCAGTCAATATTCCGGACAGTGGGACTTTGCTTAATAAGTCGTGTACCTAGTATAGAATAATCTGGAGACATATCTTCAGCTTTAAGTTAATCTTGGGTCTGTTGAAGCTTTGAAGATTTTGATGCTAGAATATTTTAAATTTAATCAATCTTACCAATATCCTGTATACCGAGACAATTCTATCATCGTTACAAGATTCAGGATTTTTGGCCCATTCCCATGAAGGATAAGGTTTGACAATAGGATCTCCAGTACTGTTAAGTACTATAGTACCTAACGTAGCTGGTACTCCGTCTTGAAATCTGGGAATTGTCAAAAATATTGTTTGATTTCCGGTTGCTGAAAATAATGCAAATTAAACATAAACTTGGTGGTATTAATGGAGCTTGATTTTTGTTTACTTACTTGAGTTGTAATAGACGTCAGTATCTATTGGAGCAAGCTGTCCAGGTATAAATACTCCAGATTCTATATCCGCATCGCGTTCGCTTGTTGAATTATAATCAAACTCCAAGTAGGTAAATTCGTAGACTGTTGAAAATTTGTTATCAGAAAATGATGATGGGACACATAGTCCGATTATCAAGCACAAGAATGCTCTGCCTAGAAATAAATAAATTGGATAAAAACGATGAAATAAAACAATTTCATTTGTTTAAATCTTCATTATATTTGAACCTATGTTCAATTTAAACTTGTGACGCGTTCGCTAACACTGTAGCTTTATTAAACGGATGAAGGTATAATGAATTTTTGATAAATTTATACAGTTCATTAATACGGAATCTTAAAGATATTATATTAACAAAAGTCTTGAAAAGATTTACCTGGAAATTCATTAACAACAATCCCTCCTGAACTATCTTATAGGTAAATGAGTTTATTAAGGGAAAATGGTTGATAGGTATCTATTTGGGATTTGGGTTCTACATGAAAAATTTCAAAATTTGAACCGAAACAGTGTTGGTTTGCTAATAAATGATTTGAGTAGTAAGAATCCGATTCTTCCGTTGTCATAACTATGTTTGTGTTCTGAAATTCTTGTTTTTAAATTTCTAACAATTCTACCGATACAAATTTTGTCACAGTTGTCACTATCACTTGTTAATTTTTATACTCCTGATTCGTTTAATTTTGAAGATTTATAGATTTGTTATTTTTAATTAGTTTGGATATATTGTAATCGGTTTTAAAGCAAATATCCATGTTTAAAGTTTCTAAAAAATGATTTAATTTTTGGGGATGGTATTCCAAAGAATGTTAAACATTTAAATTGATGATTTTCATCAGAATCGGAATACTTGTTCTAATATCTGTTTTAGTATCTTTTTATTTATGGTATTGCCAATTAAATTAGGATCGCAGTTATTATTGACTGCTATTTGTTCAATGATATTTGGTTCTTTATTGTAATTAATAGTATTTAAGGAGACTGTTAAAAGTCTGTGTATCGTACTATTGAAAGCTGCTAATTTATGACTGAATCGGTGGACCGACCTATTATGAATTGTAATATCAAATTTACCGTAGAAATAATTCTATAAATTTGTAGACCTCACAATTTCAATTATAAATAACAAACATGATTTTCCTATATTGCTCAAACCATCACATATAGACATTTCAATTCATAATTGTTCGACCAAATAGATATCAACCATTCTCCCTTATTAAACTCATTTACCTATAAGATAGTTCAGGAGGGATTGTTGTTAATGAATTTCCAAGTAAACCTTTTCAAGACTTTCGTTAATATCCTTGAAATTCCATATTAATGCACTGTATAAATTTAAAAAATATTTCATTATACCTTCACCCGTTTGATAAAGCTATTGTGTTAGAGAAGTCACAAGTTTATGTTGAACTCTTGTCAGTATGGATCTTCATCAAGTAAAATCCTCATCTATTCAAATTGGATAAAGTTTTGGTTTTATTGCGGAGCAAAAATATCAGGACTTATTCTTATCAAATGAACCAAACAGATCCAGATGTTCCAGAACTTTTAAGGAAAAGAGGTTCATAAAATGAAGACTTTGTGAAGACGAAAGGACCAAACGAAGGTTTTCAATGCGCAGGAAATAATCTAGAAAAGGTATTCATGAATTGGATCAATTTCGAGGAGAATTGAAGACACTGAAAGGGGGGTACATCAAAACCGAAGACTATGGTAGTATTTAGATGTCTTAAGATGTGTCTGAAAGTTTTGATAGAGGTTAAGGTATAATAATTTTAAAAATGAAATGAATAAAACTTACCGATTGTTGCCATTTTCGTTGACAATTATAAATTAACTTAAAAAAAATGTAACCAGTTTATTTATACAATCAACAGTATACTTATCAGTGGATAAGGATCTGATAAGAGCCCAAATATTTTTGGAAGATGGTCTCAATTTTCTATAGAAATGATATGCAAAGTGGTATTGATTTAATGATTAGTTCGATACCACCAGTTAGAAGCTTCGAGACACCTCGGCACCTCAGCCCTTAGGCCTCTTGTGGTCTTGGTTGTACCGTTTATGTGAAGAGGCCAGTAGCCCTTATCAGGCTAAACAATCTTTTCAGTAGGTCCTTCTTGGAGCAATTCTCCCTTTGGTACTCTAGTCCTAGGAGTATATATCTCCAATGAGACAGTGCTTCACATTTGAAGATAATGTGAGAGGCTGTTTCCTCCTCTTCCATGCACAACTGACAGATAGGTTCCTCCCTATATATGCCAATTGTATGCATGTGCTTCCTTAGGGTACAGTGACCGGTGAGTAATCCCGTCACTTTCCTTTTCTGGCCCCTTCTGTGGTTTAATATTTCGTTAGACAGCGACTACGAGGGTTTTTTTGACCAGGAGTTTGTTTTGGAACGTGACTCCAGTACATCTGATGTTTAGTTTGAATCCACCGAGATGTACAGGCAGGTGCAGCAGTATTGGATATTCCAAATACTGGTTCAGGTCCAGTGAATGCAGCTGCAGACCCTAGCTTTGATAGGGTGTCTGCAGTTTCATTGCCTACAATACCCTTGTGCCCCAGGACCCACTTAATAATTACTCTATTATGGTTTGCCAGGGTTAATAGTTGTAGGCAGTCCCAGACCAGTTTAGATCTGATCTGGGGACACCCCAAGTAGCAAAATCAGTTTTATTAGGGCTCTATAAAATGCTATACAACATATCTAATAGAACTACGATCATCCTATACTGCTCTTTGTAGCACTAATATAATATGTATACATCCAAAAAAGGCCCAAATTATAAAATCTTTCAGTTCTTTAACATATGTTTATATCAGACCAGTTTAGATCTGATCTGGGGACACATGCTAAAGATTTGAGAGCTGAGAATATACCCATATACCCCCTTTCGATGTTCATTTGTAAACACATGTCGATATCGTAGATTTCTGCCTGGAGTACGGATGCAATATTTCTCAACGAAACGTAGACATTTTACTGGGGTCTAAATCCATGGACTCCAGCTCCTGTTCCTATGTATGTTTTAGATCCGTCTGTGTACCACACCAACGTTCCTTCCTAACTGCATGCTTCCAACCCATCCCAGTTTAGCTGGATAAGGTATGGTTGTTTATCGTTAATTGTGGCCAACATGTTACCACTTCTCATTACAAGAAGCGAGTTTGTGATAACATCTGTGATTCTGGAATGACTATGGGTGATGGTTGGGATACAAAAGAAATTTAGTGGCAATAAAGGTGAGTTAATTGTTGAACGAGGTCAAGTCTTATTTTTAATACTTATGTCCTGAGCAAAAACGTATCATTAAATATTTATTAATTGTACAATAACAATTAACAATAATATTAAACTAATTTTATCTATGTGCACTAATTGCCCAGTGTGGTTCTCTAAACTATGATAATTGCTTAACTTTTAACTATATTAATAATTATAATATCTATAACCGAGTAGAGCACACCTACTATATATTATATTCCAAGTAACTATCAACATATTTGATTACGTGATGTTCACTGACCAATAAAAGATCATGGCACGAGGATCAAATAAATTGGCACATTTCGGAGTAAATAAAAGTGGAAACTTTTGTGAAGCTAACAAAGTTAGATCTTTCGAAAGTTTACTGCCGTTTTATAGAAATTTGCTAACCAATCTATACATGTGGTCAATAAGGTATATAGAAGATTGTGGGATGTCTTGGAAGTGATGTCAAAAATATTTGAATCTGAAAATCTAATTTTAGGTTATTTTTATCAAGCAAATATTTGGAGATAAAGTAGGTACATAGATTGTCAATAATCATATAAAATTGTTTGGTAATCTCGAGTATTTTGTTATTCGAAACTTCATATTAATTGATACTTCTTTTCTAATTTACCAACTCGAAGACAAAGTTCTTAAAAATTTTCATTTGAAATACTCAACATAGGAATGTTTTTATCAACAATTTGAGTGTTTATTATTCAAATGAATTGTTTTTAGATTGTATCTCTTGAAAAAACATCTGAAATTATGTCAGTTGAATTACGTGATTGATAACTAATTAAATGTAGAACGTAGGTATGTGTACTGAAAATTAGAATTGAGGTCAATTAATTTTTTCATTTCTTGGTCATACCGCCCACACTTTAAAAGGATATATTATGGGATTTTGACAGAGACTCCTCGCCTCGTATATGGTGCGAGTTCTTATATCAAACATTAAATAATGGTAATAAAAATTTGTCAAAATATTACTTCTTTTTATCATAGAAAGAAGGGTCCTCCCCAATCTTTGGTCATTGAATGCTAAAATTATATACAGTGTGGAACAGCCAAATGGAATAAATTCGATAACGAATAAATGAGGGCGTTTTGGGAAAAAAGTTGATTTGTATTTTTAAATGCGCATTTTTTTCAAAAAAAAATTATATAGGGTGTGTCATGTGACAGTGACCAATAACAACTTTCTTATTTTAAATGCAACCACCTTTATATTATTTATTTTTGGACTCTTCAGAAAATTCATGTACAATGTCCTATACCTATCTTCAACTGTTTCGGAAATATTGAGTGCTTCCAGATTTTTTACAAAAATTAACATTAAAAAATGAAAATTATTTTGTTTCACATATTCGCTACATTACACTAAATACTTATTTCCCATTTAGCTCTTTATATTGAGAAAGTAAGCAAAAACCATTCCTGCGTTCCTTTTTACTGATATGAAATAAAAAAAATTCAAAAACAGTTTTGTTTATTTTCGTATAAAATTCATAGCCTTAGCAGCTTGTTGTCTACCTGCATGACAGTAGTGATGAGTGTCAGTGCTATTGTCGTTTGAATTTCGTTAACTGTACGTAATAATATGAGAAAAATGGTTCATTTAACAGAAATGCACAAAATAACCATTCTACAAATGATTGGTTATGGAGATAAGACTCGGACACAAATGGAAGTTTCTCGCTTATTTCACGTAAAATTTCCAAATATTGCCGCTTATATCACAAGGAACAATTAGCGAAATGGAAAAGCAGTTTTGCGAGCTTGGACATGTAAGACAGTTAAAAAAAAGTAGCTAAGAATTAAGTGATGATACGAAATTGGATATTATGAGTTTCAAGAAAACCCACATAATTCTGGTCGTGTTCAACATTAGCCACACATCAATTTTTCGGATATAAAAGGAAAGTAAAATGCATCCCTATAAAATGATGCCAACTCAGGAGCTCATGGAAGACGATGTGGATGAGAGTACATTCACACTTCACGATCATGTTAATCGTCAAAATTGCCGCTATTGGTCTTATGAGAATCCTCACTGGATGATAGAAGAACATACGCAATATCCTGAAAAAGTTAATGTTTGGAGAGGAATTGTTGGAATTCATATCGTAGGTCCCTTTTTCATTGATGGCAACTTGAATGGAGATAAATATTTATAATTGCTCCAAAATAACGTCGTGCCAGCTTTGACAAACTTATATCATGATCCAGCAAACCCACAAGTTCCTGTCAATATAATATGGTTTCAGTACGATGGAGCACCGCCCAATTACCAAATCAATGTCCGGCAGTACCTGATCCAAATCCAAATCCAAATCGGTGAATAGGGGGCGCGGATCGATAGAATGGCCAGCACGACCTCCTGATCTAACGCTATTAGACTTCTTTTTGTGGGGATATGTCAAAAGTATTGTATACAAAACTGAACCCCTCAACTTAGATGACTTAAAAAGACGAATGACGCTTGCGATTAGATCAGTCACGTTGCCAAGTTGTTCGCGGCGAGCATTTTGAACGTTTCCTACATTGACATTAATGTTTTTTTACATTATTAAAAAATGATCAGTATTACTTATTAGGTTTTTATTGTAATGTAGCGAATTTGTGAAAAATTAAATAATTTTCATTTTTAATTAATTTTTGTAATAAATCTGAAAATCTAGAATTTTCTGAAGAATCCATAAAATAAATAATGTACAGAGGGCTGCATTTAAAATAAGAAAGTTGGTATTGGCCACTGCCACATGATACGTCCTATATAATTTTTTTTTGAAAAATAAGGCATTTAAAGCATTTAAAAATACAAATCGACCTGTCCAAGCATTTTTCCCATCACGCCCTCATTTATTCGTTATCGAATTTATTCCATTTGGCTGTTCCACACTGTATGATATCACTCAAAGCTGACATCCAACGTTCTAGTGACCACGCCACGACCCAATTTTGCATGTATGTCTTATGTACTTGACCAAATCTAACATTGGTTAACACTCAGTATAATGAAATTTCGACCCGTAACTGATAATATAGGTATAACTAAAGTAATTAATTTTAAAAGAAATGTGGTAGTCTTTGAAACTCAACCAAATATTGATAAAGTATTTCTAACTATAGTTCATTTCAACAAATAGGTACATAGAAAATTGGAATGCAATAATCCCCTAACTAACAGGTGTTTATCGGATATTACAGAGTTGTACTGACGAAATATTTCACAACAATTTAGTATTAACCATTTGAAAATATATTATTTAGCTAAAATGATTGTGTGGTGAATATAATCGCATTAAAATGTAAAAAAACAACATAGGTACTGTAAGTAGTAGTAGTAGTTGAAAATTTTTCAAAAAACTTAACAATTTTTGACAATTATCAACTATTTTTCAGAATTTTGAGATTTTTGAACATTTTTGAAAATTTTTCGAATATTTTGACAGTTTTTAACGATTTTTGTCAATTATTGACCATTTTTCGACAATTATTGACCATTTTTGACAATTATTGATCAATTTTGAGAATTTTTGACAATTATTGATCAATTTTGAGAATTTTTGACAATTTTTCAAATATTTTGACAGTTTTTAACGATTTTTGACAATTATTGACCATTTTTCGAAATTTTTGACAATTTGTCTAAAAGTTTTGACAATTATTGGCCATTTTTTGACAATTATTGAACATTTTTGACAATTATTGATCAATTTTGAGAATTTTTGGAATATTTTGACAGTTTTCAACAATTTTTGACAATTATTGACCATTTTTCGAAATTTTTGATAATTTTTCTGAAAGTTTTGACAATTATTGAACATTTTTTTCACAATAATTGAACATTTTTCGACAATTATTGACCATTTTTGACAATTATTGATCAATTTTGAGAATTTTTCAAATACTTTGACAGTTTTTAACGATTTTTGACAATTATTGACCATTTTTCAAAATTTTTGATAATTTTTCTAAAAGTTTTGACAATTATTGACCATTTTTGACAATTATTGACCATTTTTAACAATTATTGATCAATTTTGAGAATTTATGAACATTTTTGACAATTTTCCAAATATTTTGAAGTTTTTAACGATTTTTGACAATTATTGACCATTTTTCGAAATTTTTGACAATTTTTCTGAAAGTTTTGACGATTATTGACCATTTTTTGACAATTATTGACCATTTTTTACAATTATTGATTAATTTTGAGAATTTTTGAACATTTTTGACAATTTTTGACAATTTTTGACAATTTTTGAAAATATTTTGGCAATTATTAACCAATTTTTCAAAATTTTGACAGTTTTTAACAATTATTAACCATATTTCAAAATTTTTGAAATTTTTTGAAAATTATTGACCATTTTTTCAAATATTTTGACAGTTTTTAACGATTTTTGACAATTATTGACCATTTTTGACAATTATTGATCAATTTTGAGAATTTTTGACCATTTTTGACAAGTTTTCAAATATTTTGACAAATTTTTAAAAAATGTTGACCATTTTTGACCATTTTTCAAAATTTTAACAATTATTGACCATTTTGACTGTTTTTCAAAATTAGTGACAATTTTTAACCCTTTTTGGACAGTTTTTGACAATAAATGTCTATTTTTGACAATTTCTAACAATTTATGATCATTTTTCAAAACTTTTGACAATTATTGACAATTCTTGACAATTGTTGACAATTATAGACAATTGTTGACAATTATAGACCATTTTTCCAAATTTTTGACTATTTTTGACAATGTTTTCAAAATTTTTGACAATTTTTTAAAAAACTCAACAATTTTTGACAATTATCAACCATTTTTTCAAAATTTTGACAGTTTTTAACAAATATTGACCATATTTCAAAATTTTTAATAATTTTTAACAATTATTGACCATATTTCAAAATTTTTAATAATTTTTAACAATCATTGACCATTTTTGACAATCATTTACTAATTTTTAATAATTTTTGACATTTTTCTAAAAGTTTTGACAATTATTGACCATTTTTGACAATTATTAACCATTTTTAACAAAAGTTTTCGACAATTTTTGATAATTATAGACCATATTTGACAATTTTCTAAAACTTTTGGGTTTTTGACAATTTATCAAAAATTTTGACAATTTTCAACAATTATTGACCATTTTTGACAGTTTTTTTATAATTATTGACCATTTTCTCAAAATTTTGACAATTTTTGACCATTTTTCAAAAATTTTGACAATTTTCAACAATTTTTTTCTCCAGCCTCTTCTCTTAAAAAGTTCACGAGCCGCCTCTGCAGGCTATCCTCTAAACGGGTAAGGTTTTAATAAATAGGGTTTCATGGCGAATGCATCATCTGCTATTATATTACATAAGGTCCAGGTGAAGGTTTTGCACAATGAAAGTTAAGTGTATTATTTTCTAAAACCCTCGACAAACTACAGTTGTTAAAAACGCCCCCATCTGATACACATCCTAATGCCATTAGTACAATACAATTGTATCCTTTGTAGTTATAAAAATAACTACCGCTATTAGGTGGTGCCTGTATAGTTACATGCTTCCCATCCAGAGCTCCTACGCAGTGTGGAAAATTCCAGAGTTCTTCAAATAATTCTGCATGTCTTAGCCATTCTTCCGGCGAAGTTGGAGTCTGGAAAAAAATATTAATGAATAATTATTTTTAGGAACAGAATACCGAAACACTAATATGTGATGTTGACAAAAACGAACAGCCGGAGAAAAAAAATCACGAGGACAGATTAAAAGAGCAGAAACCCAACATGATAATTTGTTAAAAAAGGCAGCTGATTTACTAAATACCCCTTAAAATACGAAATCGGACAGCCACGAGTCCAAATACGTTTTCGATTATTCTTCTGGTTCTTGACAATCTGTAACTAAACACTCCATTGGGGGCAGGCTATCAGTGGCGGCTCCTCGAAGGAGGCTAAGGAGGCTCGGCCTCCTCACCAATTTATCCAGCAAATAGCAATTACTGATCAATTTTGACAATTATTGACCATCTTTGACAATTATTGATCAATTTTGAGAATTTTTGACAATTTTCCCAAAATTATCGACAATATTTGACCATTTTTCAAAATAATGACAATTTTTAGCCATTTTTGGACAGTTTTTGACAATAAATGTCGATTTTTGACAGTTTTCAACAATTTTTGTTAATTATTAACAATTATAGACCATTTTTCCAAATTTTTGACAATTATCAACTATTTTTCAGAATTTTGAGAAGTTTTGAACATTTTTGACAATTATTCAAATATTTTGACAGTTTTTAACGATTTTTGACAATTATTGACCATTTTTCGAAATTTTTGACAATTTTTCAAAAAGTTTTGACAATTATTGACCATTTTTTACAATTATTGACCATTTTTAACAATTATTGATCAATTTTGAGAATTTTTGAACATTTTTGACAATTTTTCAAATATTTTGACAGTTTTTAACGATTTTTGACAATTATTGACCATTTTTCGAAATTTTTGACAATTTTTCTAAAAGTTTTGACAATTATTGACCATTTTTTACAATTATTGACCATTTTTAACAATTATTGATCAATTTTGAGAATTTTTGAACATTTTTGACAATTTTTCAAATATTTCACAGTTTTTAACGATTTTTGACAATTATTGACCATTTTTCGAAATTTTTGACAATTTTTCTAAAAGTTTTGACAATTATTGACCATTTTTTGACAATTATTGACCATTTTTAACAATTAATAATCAATTTTGAGAATTATTGAACAGTTTTGACAATTTTTCAAATATTTAGACAATTTTTGAAAATATTTTGGCAACTATTAACCATTTTTTTAAAATTTTGAGAATTTTTGAACATTTTTGACAATTTTTCAAATATTTAGACAATTTTTGAAAATATTTTGGCAATTATTAACCATTTTTTCAAAATTTTGACAGTTTTTAACAATTATTAACCATATTTCAAAAATTTTAATAATTTTTGACAATTATTGACCATTTTTTCAAATATTTTGACAGTTTTTAACGATTTTTGACAATTATTGACCATTTTTCGAAATTTTTGACAATTTGTCTTAAAGTTTTGAAAATTATTGGCCATTTTTTGACAATTATTGAACATTTTTCGAAATTTTTGACAATTTTTCTAAAAGTTTTGACAATTATTGACCATTTTTTGACAATAATTGACCATTTTTCGACAATTATTGACCATTTTTGACAATTATTGATCAATTTTGAGAATTTTTCAAATATTTTGACAGTTTTTAACGATTTTTGACAATTATTGACCATTTTTAAAAAATTTTGACAATTTCTCTAAAAGTTTTGACAATTATTGACCATTTTTGACAATTATTGACCATTTTTAACAATTATTGATCAATTTTGAGAATTTTTGAACATTTTTGACAATTTTTCAAATATTTAGACAATTTTTCTGCTGTGAATCCGAAACAGGTACATCAGGGAATGATAGGATTCACCTGCAAGAATTGAAGTAAATTTTTGGTATAACAGTTTCTTTGTATTGTACTTTTTTATTGTACTTTTTTTATACTATTTTGTAACTAGTTTTTCGTTCAATAAATATATACTTCAGTTTACATTGTTCTTACCTGTGGCCAAAAATCTTAATGTTAAACAGAGGCGTTCATCACTTGCCGAAATAGCACACCGCATTTGCGTATCACGTTTGGTTATGTTAGGTCCAACTAATTTTAAAAGATAGTCAAAATCAGCATTTGTCATTCGCAAAAAACTAACAAGTTGTTTTGGATCTTCTAATCTTAATTCGGACGGACAATAAGGTCTCATGAACTCCAAGATCACACCTTTTCAATATCCAATCTCTTGTCCATAATCTCTTTTTTTTTAGTTTTTTTTCGATAAACGTAAAACTATAGGTATATACAGCTGCATATCGACCTTGTTGACCCGCCATTTTAAATAAAATTTTTCTCTGCTTTTCCTTCAGAAATATTTAACAGTGCAAACGCACCAGACATAAAATCTGCAATATTGCATGACATTTCTCTCACAACTACTTGCCAGACACGATTAGCGGCAAAAAGTTGCTCTAGTCTAAACATGCATGCAAGTTTATTGAGAAAGAAATGTTGCAAGTTTCTTGCTAATGTACACGTAGCTTTAAGATACACACGTATTTCTTGATCTTTTACGAATAATAATAATGGGTAGTACCATAAAGAAGGAACTTACTGTTACGTGTGTATGGGGTAATGGGGTATATTATTTTTTTATTTATTAAATTGATTATTTAAATTGTGATTTTATTGTATTGTATTGTTGGGCGCCAATATTTATTTAAAAATAAAATAAATATGAAGTATTGAATACAGTTAATGATCTTATAATTTTTTTATATAATTCTACCTATTAAAATTTTATTAAATTTACCTGACCTTTCTTTCTCAGTACAACCCTGTAACTTAAGCACGAAAGTACCTATCTCAGTCGGATTCGTTAGTTGTGTTTGGAGTCGACGCTCTACGCACTCTTATTAATTACCTCCAAAATGGCTGTTCAATAATAGACAAGTGTAAGACATTTTTTTTTCTCACCCTGTTATTCTTAAAATAGTTTTCGTTTCAAGTAAAATAAATTAAATTATGGGTATACCCTAATATTTCAGAAATGCATTTCTCGACAAAACAACCAATTGTCTGAAACAGATAAATGAAGTATCATAATGTCACGTCGGCGATAAAGTAGTCTTCGAACCCACGAAAGGGGAAATAAAAGTTTAAGAACGATTCGAGTTTTAGTTTCTAGTAAATACCTGAAGCGTTCACTTGAGCCAAAAAATCTGTTTGACTATAGTGTGAATTGTGGTGCATTGTATAATAAAATATCAGGAGTTAAATAGGTGAGTCTATCTCACAGAGTAATTCAGTTCTGCCTGTTATTTGATATTTGATTTTAAAAGTTATTGTATCACATAGAGTATATATATTTACTAATCATTTTTAATAATTACTTTGTTTAAAGTTCTTTAATATTCAACGTTATTAAGAACATTAATTTGTTGTTGTATTTCCTATTCATCCAATCCTGCTGTACTGTGGAGAGTTTGTGCCACTTGCAGTTTAACTCACAAACCTATACTGTATTGTGGAGAGTTTGCGCCACTTGCGGTTTGTCCATTCCTGATACTGGGTGACTTCTCACGTCACCCATATCTCCTTCCACCCCCCTGTATTGTGGAGAGCTTGAGCCACTTGCAGTGTAACCTTATTTTTGCTGTACTGTGGAGAGTTTGTACCACTTGCAGTGTATTATTATTTTTGCTGTACTGTGGAGAGTTTGTGTCACTTACAGTAGTTATAATATTGTTTGTGGAGAGTTTGTGCCACATATTCCTTACATGCACTGGGGAGGGTTTGCGCCCCATGCAACTTTCCTAATAACCCCAAATATTTACAATTAGGCATTTATTTTTGATCAAGTACAGCTTTAACTTTACTTTAGTACTGATATGCATAATCACAATTCAAACACACTAGATGCACCTTGTATATTATTAATACTGTCATTAATTTTGGAGATTTTAACTATATTGATCGTTAGTTAAATAATTGATCATTATTTATGGCAAATTGAATACTCGGAGTGTTTTTCTATCTAATTCCAGGTAAGTCATCTCGGTTGTTCAACCTACTTGGACCATGTCCATATTGACTGTTCAATTAAATCCAGGCATCACGTCCAGTGTCTTGTAAATAGTTATTTTCAACATTTGTTTTATTAACTATATTATAAACAATATAATGTAAGTACACAGTAAGTAATTAAAAGTTAAATTCTAATTAAATATATCAATCTTTACAAATCACTCATTCTCTTCAAGTCTAGTTTTTCCCTCCCTTTACACAAGTTATTATTGCATTCCAATACTCTATGTACTTGTTGAAATAAACTATAAACAATCTGATGATTTATATTTTGAATCGGACAAATTATAGAGCATATAATAATTGATAGATATCGAAGAATAAATATATTATTCTAACGCTTTATAAAAAAGTTTTGAAAATATTTTTCAAAAACAGTGACCGTTCAACTAAGAGGCAACAACTACTTCCCAGGCTATATGCCCCGACAGACATTGAATTACACTTCTAAGTCAAACGGGGTCGGTATGACCTACAAGATTTAACCAACTATTCTGGTTTGCAATTAAAAGGGACAACATAACTTGCAGACCGGTTTCGTCGTATTTGCGCCTCATCAGTACTAGGTATATTTTCTCGTCCAAGAGCTAATCCCGGAAAGAATCTGACTCTAAATTCAAAATAAATACCTGTCTTCAAGTAACGGAAATGTTAAAGTAGCGACGATAGCGACATCTTCAACGTCTAACTCTCAAGGTCATAAATGTTTGTTAACAAAACATCAAAGAGATTGCGTCGGGCTTCGCTTCTTGTTAATTGGTGTATTCTTTGGTAATAATTTACTGAATAGTCGGTTGTTCAGTGTAACAATCGACTCCACCTTTCGCTAAGGTGATAATCATCGCAGGATTTACACTAAGAGCAGCGCCCGGGGTGGCAAAATTCGGATCATGAGTGAAAAATGTTCGCGTTAGCATGAAAAATGTACGTCCCTTGCGAGGTAGGTCAAAGAATGCTTCCCCATGCTGTTGATTGCCCCGATAATCCAAGCAGAGCTTGTCTTTAGATTTCAGTTAATATATTCTTATCTGATGGTAAATAAAAAAATATATAAAGCAATAAAATAAAAGTTATACATCACATTTAACAATAAATAACAATTTTAATCTATAGATGAATATTTGGTACAGCCGGAGCAGAATTAAATAAATAAAAATAACTACATTGAAAATTGGTATTTAATGAATAAATTTTCCACTTGAATCCAAAATGAAAAAAGTTAAATTAAAATGTACGTATATTGAAAAGGCATAGAAGTGGTACTGATCGTAAAACCATCAAGAAATTTCAAAACTGACAAAAAATACCTTTGTAGCAAATGTACTTAATTATATTATAAAAACACTAAGTACTAATCATCAGATGGAAAAACAACTGGCTATTCGCAGAAGTAGTACTCTTTCCAGGCTTCTAAGTTGGTATGTAACCTGTTTCACATTTGGTACCGGTCTTTAAATTCTTAACACTGGCTATTTGTATTATATAGTTAGTTTCGTTAGGATTTATGGTACCTGTAGCCACCTTTTGGAATTTCGTAGATATCAATAGAACGTGCTGGAAGCTTTGTAAATCAGTTATAACCTAAAAAAGAAAACAATAATTACCATTTAAGTTCATTCCCTTTTTTAATGAATATCTGGAGTAGTACCACCATCCCTCCATTTTAGTCCATATCTATCTTTGTGATAAAATAATCATTTTGAGGATAGACAATAACCTAAGAATACTTTTTATACAGAATTTCCTTCACCTCACTAAGCTTGTTATAAAAACTTATATAACAACTTAAATAGTCATAACTCACTTTCAAACCACTGATGAACTGTAACTTCTCTTCATTATGAGCTACTACATCTGAATAATGACCAGGCAATCCATATTCTCCTCTCGTATTGAAGCAACCAACTGATATATTTGTCATCAATCCAAAATATAAAATTCCATCTTTGTCGACACCTTGTGCTGCACTCTGTGTATGTCGTGTACCGTTATATGTCTAAAATATGAAAAAACACAATTGAAAATTAAATCGTCATTTATTGAAATATATGAAAGTACTACTTACGTGGAAAATGTGCGAATAAGAATTTTGTCCATTAAAGAGCTGTTGGTTTTGTAGATCGGATGTTTTAACCCAATGCTCGGTTTGACTCGACAAAGGGTGGTAGAATAAACGATTGCCGTCAACAGAAACAGCCGGTGCTACTGCTAATCCTAGCACGCCATCTTGTAGCTCGAAGGTTACACCTAAAACAAAATCAAACTCAACCCATCACACCTTAGGTAATTTGTGAGGATTCGGTGTTGACATTTAATTCTTTTAAATGGATTAGACTTTTGCTGTCTGCAGTTTTTATCTACCAAGACCATTTTAAGTTAATAATAGTGAGAAATCTTTTCAGGTCTAATTTCCTTGGATCCACTGATGCTCTAGTACGTACATTACAACCTTGGCACTGAACCCTTTTAATCTGGCAAAGAGATGCCAAGCTTAAGGCATCAAAGGAACTTCAAAACTGAAAGCAGTAGCTTTGCAATGCCATAATTGGAATCCTTACTAGACACTTTATGCCGAACTATCATCTAAGCTTACTCACCGGTCACTATATCCTGTCACTGTCGGTTGTGCATGGAAGAGGAGGACATTATGTAAAGTACTGACTCATTGGAGATACAATCTCCTGGTCTAAAACATGAACTGTCGTCTTTGCCTAGTAGAAGACTACTGACTCTAGACTCTAGAAGCTGATTTTGTACTCCCTGAGGATGTAAACAGACTTGCCTTTGCCTTGCAAAGATTGAACATTACATCTTTCATTTATCTTACCTTTAATATTGTACGTTTCAAAGTCAGTTTCCGGTTCCATGGTTTTATCTTTCACAATCCAGGAAACTTTATTTTTGTGGCTATAGACAACGATTGAATTACCTATACAATCTGCCATGTAAACAAAAGTATTTTCACATTTATTTTTCTTATCCAAAACGTCTACAGCTGGAGTGACAAACGTTGAATTTTCATTCCACTGATCCGCCGGTAATTCGTATTTACTTATTAGTGTATTCTGAAATATCGAAAAATATGTTTTACTATACCATAGATCTAATAGATGTGTAATTAGACTTACAGTTTTTAAATCGAAAGCTAAGATCTGTGGAGGACAAGCCACTTTATCTCCTATTTGTGCTCCGTCCATTACCCACAAACGGTCACATGAATCAATCTAAAAAACACAATTTGTTAATAACAAAAACAAAGTATTTGGGACCAGATTTTTGAATGAGGGAGTTGAGTTTTCCGAGAGAACAGCTTCCTGGTGCTGAATGATGGACTACTGCCCATCTTCGTGAGGGGTGACGGGGGTTCATCATTCATTGATATAACAGCATCTGATGAATGGCTGTGGGAAAGAGTGTTTAGTTGGGGGGTGCTGGAGGATGAGGAAAGCTTGAGCTTACATAGGTAATTGGAGAGGGATATAAGGAAAGAGAGAAAGGATTTAGTGGAAGAGTGGGAATGGAAGTGGACGAAAGCCGAGGCAGAGAGTATGAGGAAGAAAGTAAGAGAAGAGATAGGAAGGGGACTTGGACATGATGCAGATGAATTGTACAATGTGATACAGGGCTGCAAAAGAGAGGGAAAGAGGGGCAATAGGCGTGAGCGGAGGGCCAATTACTGGTGGAATGAGAAAATAGAGGAGCTGTGGAGGGAGTGTAAGAAAGAACGAAGACGGATGCTGAGAGGAAGAGAAAGGATAGAGGGAAGAGGGAGATATAAAGAGAAGAAGAAGGAACTGGAGCGTAGAGTGGAGAGGGAAAAAAGAGGGAAGTGGGAAGAGTTACTGGGGGAATTAGAAAACAATCCATGGGAAAAGGCGTATGAGATAGCGGTGAAGAGGATGGGTGGGAATAGGAACGAGGTTCTAGAGGAGGATTGGGAGAAGGAGATTATAGAGAAATTGTTCAAAGGGGGAGAAGTAGGAGTGGGTGGCAGAATTCAGGAAATCCAAGATACAAGGGGGGTGGGGAAAATGAGGGGGATAAAGCCGGTAGAGAAGTGGGAGGTAGAGGATTGGGGGAGAAACATTAAAGTGAGAAAAGCCCCAGGGATAGATGGCCTGAGGGGTGATATGGTGAAGAGGCTGTTGGATGACAATAGGAAGTACTTCTGGGAACTATTCAACAGGGTGCTGAGGGAGGAGGAGTTCCCGGAAGGATGGAAGGTAGCCAGGGTGATACTAATGAAGAAGGCGGGTATAGAGGGGAAGCGGGCGGGGGACTATAGGCCTATCAGCCTGCTGTGTGGTATGGGTAAATTGATGGAGGGGATAATAAGGGATAGGATTGAGGAGGAAGTTGGTAGGAATGGGGGTTTTAGGGTAAACCAGCACGTGTTCACGAAGGGGAAATCTTGCATCTCGTCACTGAGCACGGTGATGGGTTTGGTGGAAAGAGCTAGGGAAGGCAGCTCGAGGAAGAAGAAATTGGCCCTACTCGTGTTCTTCGACGTCGGGAACGCGTTCAACAGTGTCAGCAAACGGGCAGTGTTGAGCGCGTTGCTGAGGCTGGGAGTGGAGCAGGGGTTGGTTAACCTGGTGGAGGACTACCTGACGGGGCGTGTGATTGTAGACTCCAGAGGGAGGAGATATGAGATGGAGGCTGGAGTGCCTCAGGGCTCGGTTCTTGGGCCGACGCTCTGGAAGTGTGTGTTTGATGAGGTTTGTGGGATAGTATGTGAAGAGGGATGTGAGATTACGGTGTATGCGGATGATGTGTGTCTGGTATGTACGGCAAAGGGAGAGGCGGAGATAGAAAGAAAGGCGGAGAGAATGTGCAGGAAGATTGTGGAGAAGATAGAGAGGTGCGGACTGGAAGTGGCGGAAGATAAGACGGTGGGGTTGCTAGTGAAGGGACGGAGCAGGGCAAGGGAAGTGAGGGTGATGGTTAAGGGAAGGAGAATTCGCATGGAGGAGTCTGTGAAATACCTAGGGGTGTGGTTGGATAGCCATTTATCCTTCAAAACCCATATGGTAAAGGCGGCAGAGAAGGGTAAAGTGAGGGCAGCATGGCTGGGGAGAAGGATGTGTAATGTGAAAGGGCCGGAAGAGTGGAAGAGGAGGGTAATTGGTAGGACGGTAGAGCAGAGTATGCTGTACGGTGCGGAGGTGTGGGGTGAAAGAGCGGGGGTGAATGCGAGGGTTAGGCCACTTCTGCGGGTGCAGAGAGGGATACTGCTGAGGGTGGTTCAGGGGTACAGGACAGTGGGTGGACTGGCAGCAGCGGTGCTGGCAATGTCCTACCCATTGGACGTGTTGGCTAGAGCTAGGAGCAAACGCTGGAGGGGTGCGACCAAAGAAGAGGTACGGGAATGGATGGAGGAGGAAATGGATTGAAGGTGGGAGGAGTATGAGGGCGCGCTAAAAGGAGCGATTGGGAATAGGAGAGATTGGATGGACCGGAAATTCGGGGAGGTGAACTACTTCTTGACACAACTGCTCACTGGACATGGGTCGAGAGTAGGGTACCTCCACAAGATTGGGAAACGAGAGACTGGTGTGTGCGAGAGGTGTGAAGTGGAGGATGATGTGGGGCATGTGTTTAGATGCTGGAGGAACGAGGAAGTGCTGAAGAAGTTGGAGAGAAAACTAGGGGAGGCGGTGTACTGGGAAAACATGGTGGAGATAATGTTGAGGAGGGGGGAGGAATGGATGGAGGTGAATGGAGTAGTAGAGAGCATGGTAAGGGGGAGAGAAGGACTCGATATGGCATGAGAGGCAGAAGTGATAGGAAGGAGAAAATGACGGTGTGAGCGGAGAGTGTGCGAGGGACCGCCGCCTGTCTCGAAGTATGCTAGGGTAGTGATTCCGAGGCGGGGGTAACGGCGAGTTTGAGGTGGGTTTGGTTGGTAGGCATCTCCTTGGGGATGAGTCCAACACTGTTTGGGTCCTGGACCCATTCGAACATGAGTTTCCCATCTCGGCCCGAAAAAAAAAAGAGAACAGCTTCCTAAGACAGATGAAGACAAAATATCAGTTCTCTCGGAAAGCTCTCTCAATTCCATCAGTCAAGAACTCAGATAGAGGGACTTTGCTTAATTAGTCGTGTATCTAGTATAGAATAATCTGGAGTGATATAATCAGCTTTACGTCAATCTTGTTGAAGCTTTGAAGATTTTGATGCTAGGATATTTTAAATTTAATCAATCTTACCAATATCCTATATACCGAGACAATTCTATTCTCGTTACAAGATTCAGGATTTTTGAACCATTCCCATGAAGGATAAGGTTTGACAATAGGATCTCCAGTACTGTTAAGTATTATAGTACCTAACGTAGCTGGTACTCCGTCTTGAAATCTGGGAATTGTCAAAAATATTGTTTGATTTCCGGTTGCTGAAAATAATGGAAATTAAACATAAACTTGGTGGTATTAATGGAGCTTGATCTTTGTTCACTTACTTGAGTTGTAATAGACGTCAGTATCTATTGGAGCAAGCTGTCCAGGAATAAAAACACCAGATTCTATATCCGCGTCGCGATCGCTGGTTGAATTATAATCAAACTCCAAGTAGGTAAATTCGTAGACTTTTGAAAATTTGTTATCAGAAAATGATGATGGGACACATAGTCCGAATATCAAGCACAAGAATGCTCTGCCTAGAAATAAATAAATTGGATAAAAACGATGAAATAAAACAATTTAATTTGTTTAAATCTTCATTATATTTGAACCTATGTTCAACTTAAACTTTTGACGCGTTTCGCTAACACATTAGCTTTATCAAACGGGTGACGGTATAATGAATTTTAATTTATACAGTGCATTAATACGGAATTTTAAGGATATTAACAAAAGTATTGAAAAGGTTCACCTGGAAATTCATTCACAACAATCCCTCCTGAACTATCTTAACCTTCATAAACCCGTGGTCAAAAACTTACATTAAATACCGAGTCGGGCCCAAATGTACCCCAACATTTTTCTGACTTATTATTATTTTTTTAATGTAATAATTAGGGAATATTAAAAATAAAACACATTTTGCTTATAAAAAAATATATTTTTACATAAAAAAGTTGTCAGCATTGATAAATGAGTAAACGCATTCTGAAAAAATAATATGAAATGATTAGAAATAATAAAAACAAAAATGATTATGAAAAAAGAACAAGCATTTTAGTGACATTTTAAATAATTTTAAATAAACTGTTATATTTTTTGAATGTTCTGCACATACGAACTGATTGCACCGAATACAAAACTTTAGAGATTTCCTGTCTTCACTTCTGTCGCATAAAAAACATCTCTGCTTTCTGCCAATAACGGGAACATGTTGTTCGTTCCTTACGTTTAATTCTGGCAAAATGGTTAAGATGGATTGTTTTATACTGGATTGTAACGACTTGTCATTTTGGTATCTACTAATTATGTTTTTCCTAATTAATTCTTGGCCCAACTCCAACAAAAACATTATTCTCCTATCCAAGCTATTTTTTTTTCCAATCTGGATTTTTCAACATCCAAAGTTTATAGCCGTAGATGCCACCAGTGTCCAGCAGATGAAAAAATATTGCCACTGATTACTTTTTCTTTGTGTCGTGAATTCCTTCGCTACTTTATCTATTGTGTCCACTGCACCCTTTGTTTTATTATATTGTAAGATAATGTCTGGTTTGTACTAAAGTTTTTCCTCCACTTATTTTGTCATCGATACTTATGTTCTGTCGATAAAAGAATAACTGCCGCATTTTTTTTTTGGTACGTAGGAAACTAATGTTTTATTTTCCATAAAAGCAAACATGATTGAAAAGTCCTTCTTATATCTTGCTGGAAGTAGTTTTTTTGGAATATAAGGTTTATTTTTTCGCAGAGTACCTCACAAGTGTAACGAGTTATTTTTTTTGCAAGTTTAATTTTTATTTTTTTCGTAATATATTTTATTTTACCAGTAGGGTGTATATAACTCGTTACTTTACAACCCTTTCTACTACCGCATTGATTTTTTTTTGTTATTACCGTTATATATTTTAGTATAAGTCCGAGTTACGCAAATCCAAATTCTACCATACACAATTTATTCATTTCCGATATTTAAATTTCTCAACTGAAGGGACGCCCGGTATACAGGGTGTCCCAGAATTTTTTAGACAGGCTATAACTCTAAAACGGCTGAAGATAACTTCATAAAATTTGGTATGCAGCAATTGGACGGATTTTACAATATTGCGAATCCCTCATGACGTCAGCGAAATCATCAGCGTAGCTATGACGTCATGTCATTATAAAATATCAAATGCAAAGGTGGTCGTGTGACTGCTCATATTAAAGGTCTTTTTATTCTGAATTCAACCATGTAATACACTTGGTATGTTAAAATTTATTAGTTGTGTATTTTCGATCAAAAGGAGTTTAACAAAATAAATAAAAAAGTTTAACAAACAAATTTAATCACATGAAAATCAAGGCAATAATACCATTATTCTACAATTAATTTTCAATAATGTGCTCAAAATGCCCCCCTTCCGCTTCAACACAAGCCTCAAACCTTCTCAATAGTTCACTCGTACATGCCGCTCTTATCATTTCTGGAGTAACAGCTCTACATGCTTCTTTTATTTTATGAACGTTACTTGATGTTTCTGCAAAATGAGTTACCAGATTTATTGGAGGATATTCCATTAAATGAAAGAATAGAAATGATGTGGCAACAAGATGGTGCTGCTCCACATAATTATGGTAGGGTAACGCATTTTTTAAATAATAGATTTCCTTCTTTCTGGATCGGTAATGCAGGACCATGTCTATGGCCAGCGCGATCACCAGACCTAACACCCCTCGATTTTTTTATTTGGGGTTATTTAAAAGATATTGTATACTCAAATCCACCACGCGATGTTGATGATTTAAAAAATAAAATAAAAGAAGCATGTAGAGCTGTTACTCCAGAAATGATAAGAGCGGCATGTACGCGTGAACTATTGAGAAGGTTTGAGGCTTGTGTTGAAGCGGAAGGGGGGCATTTTGAGCACATTATTGAAAATTAATTGTAGAATAATGGTATTATTGCCTTGATTTTCATGTGATTAAATTTGTTTGTTAAACTTTTTTATTTATTTTGTTAAACTCCTTTTGATCGAAAATACACAACTAATAAATTTTAACATACCAAGTGTATTACATGGTTGAATTCAGAATAAAAAGACCTTTAATATGAGCAGTCACACGACCACCTTTGCATTTGATATTTTATAATGACATGACGTCATAGCTACGCTGATGATTTCGCTGACGTCATGAGGGATTCGCAAAATTGTAAAATCCGTCCAATTGCTGCATACCAAATTTTATGAAGTTATCTTCAGCCGTTTTAGAGTTATAGCATGTCTAAAAAATTCTGGGACACCCTGTATACACCATTTTAATTAAAACCGAAGCCGTTCAGTATAGGTACATCTTTTTGTTGTAAGGAGATAAATTTCACGTTTAATTCCCTTACCACGAAAAAGGCCAAAAAGTTTAGGTAGGAGTTTGGATATAAATTAGCGAAGAATTGATAGAAGAGTCTCTCTGATTCATTCGGGCTCTCAATTATTCAGAAAAATTATTATTTCGTGACTCTTCTCTCAACTTTCTTCCGATAACCGATAAACCGAAAAGTATTGTGAACATTTAGTGCATTACGATTGTGTGTGGAAGCTGTATTTACAAATAAACTGTGTATTCGAAACTTTCCGTACCGCCGCTTAATATTAAATTGTTGAATGTATTCTTTGAAAATTTTCCGACCGGCTATTTTTTTTCTTTTGTTGTTGAATTGAAATTGGTTTTTTTATTTGTTTCTTTTATACGGAAATAAAGATTTGTGGACTGTAATTTGATTTCGAATTTTATTTACAGCGTTTATTATATGTTAATTAACTGATATAAATTACTAGTGGATTCTCGAATTATTTTATGCTTTTGGTTCTCAGTAGTTTCATATTAAATTGATATCCAAGTGGATTATAATATTTTAATTTAATAGTAGTTACCGGCTTTATTTAGATTCAAGGGTTAATCAGACTTGGAAGAGGCTTAGCCACAATTTGTTTGATTTCCCGGCAGATCTAAATCGTTCTTTTCCCGTTTCGTAGAATCATTATTTATATTTTGTTTTTTTTTCTTATTGTTGGAATAATAGTTGCCGGTTTCATTTGGATTCAAGGGTTAATCAGACTTGGAAGAGGCTTAGCCACAATTTGTCTGATTATCCGGCAGATCTAAATCGTGCATTAGGGACCCCGTTAAACCCGCTAGATTTGAACCGTATTGGATAACCTGACCGTTAAGTCCGTCAAAGTACCAAGTATATGGTAAAGATAGCTTATTTTCTTTTCTCTGTTAATTTGCTTGTCACTAAAGAATTATTCGTAAAATAGACCACAGAGTATTAATACACTAAAAGTTTATTTTTGATTATTTTGTGATATACCTACTTATTGTGTGATCGTAGGTATACACTAAACCGTAGGTAGTATACAATTCTGCTGAACCCCTGTTTCCTTCATTACCCGTAATTTACAAATTGGAGGATCCATATTTGATTATAATTACGTAAATAAAGTTAATTCAACAAGACCCCTGGAATTTTCCGTAACCTCCATCTGAGGCTATCTGGAACTCTTGACGCTAAGGGTCAAGGGGCCGTGGAGCAAACCACGTTAATAATCTGGCGCCCGAGATTTAAAACCCGAATTTTGCATCAAGGGTGTCCATAGTGACGTTTTCTTGTGGCAGGAGCCACGTGTAAGAAGGGAAGCACGTTACACAAGGTGGGGGTTTTTATCTAAAAGCTTATTAGCTAACTCAATACTGGTAAAAAAGTTATCAGTAGTTATTCCATATTCTGAAGATAAATGGTTTTCCAGGTCCATCACTACCCTTTGTCCTTGGCCTTTCTCCGGTTTGTTATGTAAAATTTCAAAATTTTAATCGAAAGTGTGTTGGTTTGCTAATAAATGATTTGAATAGTTATAATCAGATTTTTTGTTGTACTGTATAGATAAAAAAAAATTTCATTATACCTTCACCCGTTTGATAAAGCTTCTGTGTTATTGAAACGCGTCACAAGTAAGCTGAACATAGGTTCAAATATAATGAAGATTTAAACAAATTACATTGTTCTATTTCATCGTTTAGTATGGATCTTCATCAAGTAAAAGCGGAGCAAAAGTATCAGGACTTATTCTTATCGAATCAACCAAATAGATCTAGATTTTCCAGAACTTTTAAGGAAAAGAGGTTCATAGAATGAAGACGAAAGGAGCAAAGGAAGGTTTTCAATGCGTAGGAAATAATCTAGAAAAGGTTTTTATGAATTGGATCAATTCTAAGGAGAATTTAAGTCACTGGAAGGAGGGGTACATCAAAATCTATGGTAAGTAGTATTTAGGGTTTTTAAGAGGTCTCTGAAAGGTATGATAGAGGGTATGGTATGATAATTTTAAAAATTAAATAAATAAAACTTACCGCTTGTTACCATTTTCGTAGAAAATGACAAATTAATTAAACAATATGTAACAAGTTTATTTATACAATCAACAGTATACTAATCAGTGGATAAGGAACTGATAAAACCCTACATATTTTTGAGAGATGGTCACAATTTTCTACAGAAATGATTATGCAAAGTGATATTGATTGATTGATTAGTTCGGCAAAACTAGTCAGAGGCTTCGAGACCTCTCCCTAATAACACAGGACATCCAGTGGATATCCAAAACAGGTCCGAATGTCCATGGATATCAAAAGTACATCCATTGGATAGGGCCTGAATGCCTATCCATTGGAACGCTACCATAAACTATCCAATGTATGTCCAGAAAACGTCCATAAATAGAAGGACAGTAACCGTACATCCATTGGATATCCTCGATGGCCCACCCAATGGAAAACCATCGACAGCTTTCCAATGGACGTCCATAATGTATCCATCATCAAAATCATTAATTGTCACAAAAATATTATGTATATATTCCAAATTATTTGTTCATGGTTCATTTATGTGCATTAATAATATTAATTGAACTAATATTATCCCCAATCTTCTGCGATTCGAAAATAGCGGGCTTTTAAAACGTACTTACCAGAGTAGTTGGCAGCATGATTTCAATAGCGCCAATACTGCCGGTGGCGGGGCAATAGCGTAATGGCGGTGTGTTTTGGTCGTAGAGCAGAGGACGTTTTGGTCTGATTAACTTGGTATTTTTATGTGTTTTTGCGTTTTGGTAGTCTCTTAAATCTCGATGTGCATAAGTGCTAGTTTTTAAATTTGGAAATTAAGTGATATTAAGTGACTTTCTGCAGGTAAAGTTGTTTTATTATTTATAGTTGTTGTTGTACTGCATTGCATCTCAAATCTCATCCAGGCTTTTTCAATGTTGACATGAATAATTATTTACAGTAAAAATTCTAAAAGTCACCATTTGGAGATACTGGAAAGATTATTGATAAAATAACACAGACAATATTCCGAAAAATACATTTTTCAGTAAAAAAAATTTAGAATAACACTTGAGTATCGACAAATTATCATTAATTTTATAATAGTTTTCTCAAGCATGTTGGTTAAAGGCTACTGACAATAACAACATACTTTTATGAAATATAAAATTATTTCAATTATTCAATATCCCTGGTTTATTACTAATGGTAATAATAATAACATACTTTTTCTCAGAATGCTGTTGAACTATTGAAAAGCATGTTGTATTACGGTCATTCTTTACACACTGTTCTTTTCTTTTCAGGAGGTCTACAAAATACAGAACTGTTCGTTGATATGAAGGAAGCTGTTAAAAAATATCTGAGGCGAGCACGCGAGAGAAATGCCCATGGAAACAAATAATAAATTATATCAGTTATTTATTTTTAATAAATCCATATAGATGATCAATACCTCTTTTTATTCACAATGTAAATATATTAATACATGGGTACATTACTTGATCCTTCTGTTAAGGTTTCCCGAGTACTTTTTTTCATTTGATCTAGGGGCTGTGCCTCCCCCTGCCCTGTTGTACAATATATGTACACTAGACTTCCATAAGCTGTACGATTCTCATCCAATTTTGGTCCTGATGGCTGACCAATGGATATAAAGTATGGTCATCCATTGGATATCCAATTCGATGGCCTGCGGTTGTACAAAGGATGTCCAATGGACACAGGATGGACATAAGTGGTTATCCAATGGATGTGCAGGATGTCCACATGCACCTTACATCCACTGGATAACTTTGTGTTATTAGGGCTGCACCTCAGCCTTTCTGCTTTTTGTGCTCTTGGCTGTACCGTTTATGTGAAGAGACCAGTAGCCCTTATCAGGCTCAACAATATGTTCACTAGGTCCTTCTTGGAGAAATTTTCCCTTGGGTACTCTAGTCCTAGGAGTCTATATCTACAATGAGACAGTGCTTCACATTCGAAGATAATGTGAGAGGCTATTTCTTCCTCTTCCATGCACAACCTACAGATTTAGGTTCCTCCATATATATGCCAATTGTATACAATACAATTTATATTGACAAGATCTAAAACACCACTGGCACTAATGCCATTGTGAAGTACGACATTCCAAGTACAGGATGATCAAATAATGAACACTTGTATTTGGAATTTACACCTGCTCATCTACAGTCACTTTTTCAGATGAATAAAGTGACCAAATAACCGACGTGGAAGTAATTTGATTATATTTTTTCTTTTACCACACTCAACCTCATGAAATGAGGAAGATATTTATCTTCTTTACTATTTTAAATGGTGGAACTCTTATTTTATCGGTATTTCTTCTATTAATTTTGTTTCCATTTTCAACGTATCATCGCCAACTTCAAAATCATTATCTCTTCGATTTTTAACAAACTCTTTTCTTATTCACCTCAAAATTTTTCAACGAAATTTGAAAAGCTTTTTGTCTATCATCAGGTAATCATTTTTTGTCTCGGTTCAAAATGCTTACAGGACATATAATAGAATTTGTTCCAAATAGTAAATATTATGCAGGTTCAAATTTTGTAGAGCTGGAGCATTTTTAAACCCGAAAGGAAAAAATTTGAACATAAATTTCTCGTATTTCGTTATCAACGATTTTTTTCTCTATCTTTAACGGAGTTGATATGATGATATGAATAACAGTGGAATATTTACAATCTGATACCTTATCAATTATATTATTTATAGTTGGAAATGGGTAGCACTCCGGTACTACTAGTTTATTTAATTTTCTAAAATCAATGTACAATCTTGATTTACATCCATCATCATTTTTATGGTGGTGATGAAAATGACGAGTCTCATTCCTCAATGAGATCTGCTTCTAATAACTTCTTAACTTGACTTTTAATTTCATTTTCATCTGGTATTGAACATGTTTAAGCACGTGAAACGACATATTCATCTCTGATTAATTTTATATCAAATTGTTCTTTTGCAAATATGTGTTAATATTTTTCTAACAAATTCAAAATTTGCATTTTTCTATTTTCATCTGTAATATAATCTAGATCAGCTTCAAATGTATTTACATCTAAATATTCATTAAAATTAACTTTAAAATATTCATCTAATTTGTCTTTTTCATCTTTTTCTTCTTTGACCATCTTTTCAATAATTTCATCTTTAATGACATTTATATTAGATATATTTTCAATATCTTCTAATTTAAGAATTTTCTCTTCATTAACCCTGCGCAGTATTCTCAAATTTTCGTCTTGGATTAGTTTGAATTTTCTTATGACATCACGTCCCAGAAGTAGATCATAAGAAAATTGATTATTCTTTAGTACTTAAGTATTTAAAGTATTTGTTAAATTACCTTTAAAATGAAACTAAAAAACTGAACTCTAAAAGATCCTCAACTTTTTGATTCACTAAACTAACATTAAAACCACTGTCATAAACAACTACATTTATCTTTATCAATGAATTATATTTCTTCGGGATTTTTAGTTTAAAGAATTATTATCTTCATCATTTCTGCTGCTAGGTACTTCGTCTGGATCATTTTCGTAACTACCCACATTTAAATGAATTCTTCGGACCGCCGACAGAAGTTTCCTTCTTATGCACAATAGAATGACCATTTTTCGTGAATTTTTGACCATTTTTCAAGAATTTTGACAATTATTAACCATTTTTTCAAAATTTTTGACAATTTTTTCAAATTTCAACAATTATTGACCAATTTTTGATCATTTTTGACAATTTTTGAACATTTTTGACAGGTTCTGACAATTTTTGACGGATTTTCCGAAATGTTGACCATTTTAGACCAATTTTCCAAATTTTAAAAATTATTGACCATTTTTGACAATGTTTGTGCATTTTTGACAGGTTCTGACAATTTTTAACCATTTTTGACAGTTTTTTATAATTAATGACCATTTTTTCAAAATTTTGACAATTTTTGACCATTTTTCAAAATTTTTACAACTATTGACCATTTTTGACAGTTTCTGACAATTATTGACCATTTTTGACAATTTTTCAGAAATTTGACAGTTTTCAACAATTATTGACCATTTTCGACATTTTTTTATAATCTAAAAATTTTTGACTATTTTTGACCGTTATTAACCATTTTTGACAATTTTTGAACATATTTCAAAAATTTTGACAATTTTTGACCATATTTCAAAATTTTTCATAATTATTGACCATTTTTGACAATTTTTAACTATATTTCAAAATTTTTGACAATTTTTGATAATTATTAACCATTTTTGACTATATTTGAAAATTTTTGACAATTTTTGATAATTATTGACCATTTTTGACAATTATTGACCATTTTTGACAATTATTGACCATTTTTTACAATTATTGACCATTTTGGATAGATTTTGACAATTATTGACCATTTTTCGAAATTTAAACAATTTTTCAAAATTTTTGAAACCTTTTGACAATTTTTCAAAATTTTTAACAATTTTTCGAAATTTTTGACCTTTTTTTCCAAATTTTTGACCATTACTGACCATTTTTCGAAATTTTGACAATCTTTGACAATTATTGAACATTTTTCAAAAATTTGTACACTTTTTCAAAATTTTTGACAATTTTCGGTGTTTTATTGGAATATGAAAAGCGTGTACTTTCTAAATTAATACAAATAAGAATCGATTTTTTCGCAGAAATCGATTTATTTTGATTAAAATCGACAAATTGACAAATCGATTAATTTTGAATAAAGAAAAATCGATTTTTATTCAATCGATTCTTTGACTATATTTCACAGTTTTTGACAATTATTGACCATTTTTGACAACATTCAAAAATTTTGACAATTATTGTAAATTTTCCAAAATGCTTTACAGTTTTTGATCACTTTTCAAAATTTTAACAATTATCGACTATTTTTGACAATTTTTTTAAATATTTAACAATTTTTGACCATTTTTGACAGTTTTTGACAGATTCTGACAATTATTGACCATTTTTGACAATTTTTCAAAAATTTTGACAATTTTTCACAATTATTGACCATTTTTGACAGTCTTTTGTAATTACTGACAATTTTTTCAAAATTTTGACAGTTTTTGACAATTATTGAAAATATTTTGCAATTATTAACCATTTTTTCAAAGTTTTGACAGTTTTTGACGATTTTTCCAAATTCTTGACAATTTTTGACCATATTTAAAAAAATTTAACAATTATTGATCATTTTTGACCATTTTTGACCATTTTTGACCATTCTTGACCATTTTTGACCATTTTTAATAATTTTTGACAATTTTTGACGAATTTTGATTGGTTTTGACAATTATTGACCGTCTTTGACAATTATTGACCATTTTTGACAATTTTCAAAAAGTTTTAACCATTTTTCAAAATTTTTGACAATTATTGACCATTTTTGAAAATATTTGGCAATTATTAACCAATTTTTCACAATTTTGACAGTTTTTGATAATTTTTGACCATTTTTCCAAATTTTTGACAATTTTTGACCATTTTTGACAATTTTTCACACCTATGGTGTGCGAGCTCAGTGCGGCAAGAGAGATTGAATGAGTTATCGCGTGACGAACGCTTTTTCGTAACATGACACGTTTCACGAGTTTAGCCTTCCCAAAAGTGCTATGTCGTTCAATAAGAAGCTTCAATTTAAATTTCATTGGATAAGTGGATTATTCAGAAATCTGGCAACACTGTTGCGTGACGAACGCTTTTTGTAAAATTACACGTTTCACGAACTTTTTCAGAAATCTGGCAACACTGTTGCGTGACGGACCCTTTTTCGTAACGTTACACGTTTTACGAGTTCACTAGCCTTCTCCTATGTCGTGCAATAAGAAGCAAGCTTCAAAAAATTTCTTGTTTCTGCACCCGCTTTTTAGAAGGAAAACGATTTTGCTATCCAAGTGCTTCACACATAAAACATGGTTTCTCAAATATACCACCTGATTTCTTCTTCTGTTCATTATAAATACGCTTAGCTATATCTGTCTGGGTAATTCAATGTATCACTCTTCATATTTCTGCTAAATGAATGATCTAGTTTTCTTAACTCAGTGAGAAGTTTTTCAATCGTTGTTATTTCTTCTCGATCTATTATTCTATCTTGAACTTCTATGGGTATAAGTCCGACTACAATCATGCTGATTCTTGAAAAAACGGTACTATTACTTTCACATTATTTCTTTAATTAGAGCATAATCCTCCAATGAACCACCTAAGTTCTTGAAATTATATGCTATTTAGACTTTAGACCAGCCTCTATCAACAAATACTGCCAAAAAAAGAATTTCTCTATTCAGTCCAATTATATAATCCTATAGACGTCACAAAAAAAAATAGTTCAATACTATTATAACGCTTTACAAAATTTGAATAATAATTTTCAAAGAACATACCGTTCACTAAGAAGCAACAACTACTTCTCGGGCTTTATGCCCCGACAGACATTGAATTACACTTCTAAAGTAAACGGAGTTGGTCTATTGATCACGCTTTACTAAAATATGACAATTTTTTACAGGTAACTGTAATAAAGTAAATAATCCTATCTTTTTCAGATTTGTTTCATACCAATCTTTAGATGGGCCCCAAAAGAAAAAACAGAAGTATTTCAATAATTTTTTTGCTATTAACTACTTTGTGCCTGCTACATTCTTTTCCATATCCTTACAACCATTCAATACGATTTCGTTTCTTATCAAATTTATCTGAAATAAAATTTTTTTCAATCTCATGTAGTCTTCTATCATCATCAATAAAAATTTAGGTTCCAATTCTTCTATTTTGTTAATTTAAAAAAGCCGCTTCTGTCTCATCAGCTGGTAACGACAGATCAACTGGGTTCTTCTAATGGAATATTTTTGTAGCAAAGATTGCCATCTTCATCAAAATATTCTTTCTTTAAATCTACATTTATTCGTATTCGTATTCGTACCTTACGATATCCATTTATTGCAGATAATGCATTTATTATAGAAGGGTTTTAGTAAGCAGAACCTTCAAAGTTTAACATTCAATTGGTAAAACACTCCATACTATTTTATCTTCAGATAGACCTGCTAATTCGTAGTTATTTTCTCTTCTTTTGATAATATGTATAAACAGTATATTATCTTCATCTTTTTTAACGTTCGGGATTTTCTTCTAGAGTTCTGTCACAAAATGTATTTAATTTGTAAGTTGGTTTTCTCTAACTGTTTTTATTATTCTGCGAAGAATTAACAGTTAATATTACAGCTATTAAATATAATAAGTAAGGTTATACCTGCAAATAGTAATTAAATTACACGTTGATACCAACACAATTTATATTGACAAGATCTGAAACACTGAAGACATTGTGAAGTACGACATTATTCTTAGATGCGATCACCAATGAGTGTGAAAGCAATGCAGCTCGTATCAATGAGTTAATATACTATTTATAAGTTGTCAGCTTTGTAAATAATTAAATAATATAACAGACGATTAACAAAGAAATTTGCATTCTCATTTATGTTCTGCTAGCAAAAAGAAACATATGGTTGTGGTATATGTATGTGGAACATCCCATTGTTTTTATAGAAATAAATTGAGGCAGTGTAGGTTTAAAATCTGAACGTAATACCAAATAATACACCAATTAACAAGAAGCGAAGCCCGACGCAATCTCTTTGATGTTTTGATAACAAAAATTTATGACCTTGAGAGACCGACGTTGACAGACATCTTAATAAATACACTAAGAAGATGATCAAATTTATATCGGCGATATAATTGGTCAATAAAGTGAAGTGAAGTATGACAAGTATCTTATTATAAAAATGGCGCATACAAAAAAAGTATAGGCAGCTTCGCTTCTTGTTTGCTGGTGTATTCTTTGGTATTACGTATTCTTTCACTAGGAAGCGACAACTACTTCTCGGGCTATATGCCCCGACAGACATTGAGTTACACTTCTAAAGTACCTAAACGGAGTTGGTATATCCGAAACCGGTCTCCAAGTGATGTTATTCCTTCTAATCACAAACCAGAATGGTTGGTTATATCTTGCAGATACACCAACTCCGTTTACTTTAGAAGTGTAATTCAATGTCGGAGCATAAAGCCCGAGAAGTAGTTGTTGCTTCTTAGTCTTTGAAAATTATTATTCAAATTTTGTAAAGTGTTATAATAGTATTGAACTATTATTTTTTGACATCTATAGGATTATATAATTGGATTGAATAGAGAAATTCTTTTTATGGCAGTATTTGTTGATAGAGGCTGGTCTAAAGTCTAAATAGCATATAATTTCAAGTACTTAGGTGGTTCATTGGTGGATTATGCTCTAATTAAAGAAAGAATGTGAAAGTAATAGTGTGAGATTGTAGTCGGACTTATACCCATAGAAGTTCAAGATAGAATAGATCGAGAAGAAACAACCCAGAATTACCCAGACAGATATAGCTAAGCGTATTTATAATGAACAGAAGAAGAAATCAGGTGGTATATTTGAGAAACCATGTTTTATGTGTGAAGCACTTGGATAGCAAAATCGTTTTCCTCTAAAAAGCGGGTGCAGAAACAAGAAATTTTTTGAAGCTTGCTTCTTAATGCACGACATAGGAGAAGGCTAGTGAACTCGTAAAACGTGTAACGTTACGAAAAAGGGTCCGTCACGCAACAGTGTTGCCAGATTTCTGAAAAGGCTAGTGAACTCGTGAAACGTGTAATGTTACGAATAAGCGAGTAAGGGTTCGTCACGCAACAGTGTTGCCAGATTTCTGAAAAGGCTCGTGAAACGTGTAAAGTTACAAAAAGCGTTCGTGACGCAACAGTGTTGCCAGATTTCTGAATAATCCACTAATCCAATGAAATTTAAATTGAAGCTTCTTATTGAACGACATAGCACTTTTGGGAAGACTAGTAAACTCGTGAAACGTGTCTTGTTACGAAAAAGCGTTCGTCACGCGATAACTCATTCAAGCGACTGTGCGCAATCTCTCTTGCCGCACTGAGCTCGCACACCATAGGTGTGAAAAATTGTCAAAAATGGTCAAAAATAGAAAAAAAATTTGAAAAAATGGTTAATAATTGCCAAATATGTTAAAATTATTGAAAAATTGTCAAAAAATTTTAAATATGGTCAAAAATTGTCAAAAACTGTCAAAAACTGTCAAAAACTGTCAAAAACTGTCAAAAACTGTCAAAATTGTGAAAAATTGGTTAATAATTACCAAATATTTTCAAAAATGGTCAAAAATTTTGAAAAATGGTTAAAACTTTTTAAAAATTGTCAAAAATGGTCAATAATTGTCAAAGACGGTCAATAATTGTGTAAACAAATCAGAATTCGTCAAAAATTGTCAAAAATTATTAAAAATGGTCAAAAATGATCAATAATTGTTAAAATTTTTAAAAATGGTCAAAAATTGTCAAAAATTTTTAAATATGGTCAAAAATTGTCAAGAATTTGGAAAAATCGTCAATAATTGTCGAAAACTGTCAAAACTTTGAAAAAATGGTTAATAATTGCCAAATATTTTCAATAATTGTCAAAAACTGTCAAAATTTTGAAAAAATGGTCAGTAATTACAAAAGACTGTCAAAAATGGTCAATAATTGTTAAAAATTGTCAAAATTTTTGAAAAATTGTCAAAAATTGTCAATAATTGTCAGAATCTGTCAAAAACTGTCAAAAATTGTTAAATATTTAAAAAAAATTGTCAAAAATAGTCAATAATTGTTAAAATTTTGAAAAGTGATCAAAAACTGTTGAATATTTTAAAAAATTTACAATAATTGTCAAAATTTTTGAATGTTGTCAAAAATGGTCAATAATTGTCAGAAACTGTGAAATATGGTCAAAGAATCGATTAAATAAAAATCGATTTTTCTCTATTCAAAATTAATCGATTTGTCAATTTGTCGATTTTAATCAAAATAAATCGATTTCTGCGAAAAAATCTATTCTTATTTGTATTAATTTAGAAAGTACACGCTTTTCATATTCCAATAAAACACCGAAAATTGTTAAAACTTTTGAAAAATTGTCAAAAGGTTTCAAAGATTTTGAAAAATCGTTTAAATTTCGAAAAATGGTCAATAATTGTCAAAAACTATCCAAAATGGTCAATAATTGTCAAAAATGGTCAATAATTATCAAAAATGGTCAATAATTATTAAAAATTGTCAAAAATTTTCAAATATAGTCAAAAATTGTCAAAAATTGTCAAAAATGGTCAATAATTATCAAAAATTGTCAAAAATTTTGAAATATAGTGAAAAATTGTCAAAAATGGTCAATAATTATCAAAAATTTTGAAATAAGGTCAAAAATTGTCAAAATTTTTGAAATATGTTCAAAAATTGTCAAAAATGGTTAATAACGGTCAAAAATAGTCAAAAATTTTGAAATTATAAAAAAATGTCGAAAATGGGCAATAATTGTTGAAAATTGTCAAATTTCTGAAAAATTGTCAAAAATTGGTCAATAATTGTTAAAATTTGAAAAAATTGTCAAAAATTTTGAAAAAATGGTTAATAATTGTCAAAATTCTTGAAAAATGGTCAAAAATTCACGAAAAATGGTCATTCTATTGTGCATAAGAAGGAAGCTTCTGTTAACATACTATTTATAAGTTGTCAGCTTTGTAAATAATTAAATAATATAACAGACGATTAACAAAGAAATTTACTTTCTCATTTATGTTCTGCTAGCAAAAAGAAACATATGGTTGTGGTATATATGTATGTGGAACATCCCATTGTTTTTATAGAAATAAATTGTGGCAGTGTAGGTTTAAAATCTGAACGTAATACCAAAGAATACACCAGCAAACAAGAAGCGAAGCTGCCTATACTTTTTTTGTATGCGCCATTTTTATAATAAGATACTTTTCATACTTCCTTGTGAGGAAGTTGAATAAATGCTTCCCCATGCTGTTGATTGCCCCGGTAACCCAAGGAGAGCTTGCCTTTGGATTTCAGTTAATATCTTCTTATCTGTTGGTAAATAAAACAAATTTAAAGCAATAAAATAACAATTTAATGGAAAATGAAACATCACATTTTACAATAAATAACAATGTTAATCTATAGATAAATATTTGGTACAGCTGGAGCAGAATTAAATAAATAAATAAATAAATAGCTACATTAAAAAGCTGTCAATAAAATTGGTATTTAATGAATAAAGAAACCGCTTAAATGCAAAATAAAAAAATTTGAAATTTAAGAATGTATATTCAAGAGAAGTGGTACTGATGGTAAAACCATCAATAAATTTCAAAACTGTCAAAAAATACATTTGTAGCAAATGTAGGTACTTAATTATATTATAAAAACACTAAGTACTAATCATCAGATGGAAAAACAACTGGTCCATTATTACTATTCGCAGAAGTAGTACTCTTTCCAGGCTTCTGAGTTGTTGATCTTGGTATGTAACCTGTTTCACATTTGGTACCAGACTTTAAATTCTTAACACTGGCTATTTGTATTATGTAATTAGTTTCGTTAGGATTTATAGTACCTGTAGCCACCTTTTGGAATTTCGTAGATATCAATAGAACGTGCTGGTAGCTTTGTAAATCAGTTATAACCTAAAAAAGAAAACAATAATTACCATTAAAGTTCATTCCCTTCTTTAATGAATATCTGGAGTAGTACCACCATCACTCCATTTTAGTCTAGATCTATCTTTGTGATAAAAGAATCATTTTGAGGATAGACAATAACCTAAGAATACTATTTATACATAATTTCTTTTCAACTTCACCTCACTAAGCTTCTTATGGTTATATAATAACTTAAATAGTCATAACTCACTTTCAAACCACTGATGAACTGTAACTTCTCTTCATTATGAGCTACTACATCTGAATAATGACCAGGCAATCCATATTCTCCTCTCGTATTGAAGCAACCAACTGATATATTTGTCATCAATCCAAAATATAAAATTCCATCTTTGTCGACAGCTTGTGCGGCACTCTGTGTATGTCGTGTACCGTTATATGTCTAGAATACATAAGAACACAATTGAAAATTAAATCGTCATTTATTGACATGTATGAAATTACTACCAAAGATTACAAAATATATATAAGATTGTTCACTCGTACGAATTCTATCGATCAAAGGATTCATACCGCTGGTTACTGTCTGGTGACTTATCGGTTGGCGCCATGCTACAGTATGTCGCTAAATCCTTACTTGCATTTAATTTTGCATATTATACGGGTTGTCGCCTATCGAGCGCTGGTATTTTAGAATTCGTTGTTCGTGTTTATGTTTTATAGATATTTTAAATTTATTAATTAATTATTGCAATAGGGAAAAAATAATATTCATATTTTCCTCTTCAATAGCAAAACTAATAAAATAAATATTTTGTGATATTTGTTAATAGTCTTAGTTGTATACATAATAAATGGTAGTTTATCACTTTCCCACGAATTCTGAATGCAGTCTTGATTTTAAGTACTTATAATGTAAACAATGATAAAAATATAGAGAAGCAATTAAGGGCCAGAAATGTGCCTACAATCTCTAGAAACTTTGTAGAAGTATTTCATTTAGTTTTTCGGGAAACGTTCCGGAAGTAAAATTTCTTGTTCGCATTATTTTAACTCCTGTCTTCCAAAAGTAACATTAATAATATTATAATTGTGGTTTTAAAATGCCTGAGTGTTGTGCTGTGATCGGTTGTTCCAGCAAGGTGGGAAAACCAGAAATATCCTTTTATCGTTGTCCCAAAGACGTTGAGAGGTGGGTATTAAATTAGTTATTATGAAATACGGAATTCAACTTTTTCAAAACTATGGTAACAAAGATATTTGATAATAATAAATTAGTTAGTTATTTAGTACTTATAGATACTGGGTATTCATAGAAATTTGAAAATCCACATATCTAATTTATTAATAAATATATCCTGCAGCTGCATAATATGTTTTTACTGTTTTAACCTTGTGAATCTAAAAAATACGGAGTGTCTAATTTAAAGATCAAAATTGTTTTAGTGGTCCTATTATTCTGGTGGCCAATAAGTATGTATAATTTAATTTGTGATATTCTGTATAAATAACCGCTAGATCATCAATAAGCATCACAAAATTACTAAAATGTTGAATAAAATCTGTCAATCGATTCATTTTAAAAATTTTAATATATTTTTTTACTTATACCTAAACTTTCCTTTTCAAATTCATATCCTGAACTTTTTTCGAAATAATTAACATTTAAAAACATTATATAAAAAAAAACCTTTAATAAATCATCCTATTTAAATATATATTTCTCAAGTTACCCCTGTATAGCTTGGAATAAAATATACTCTTCTAATTCCCTGGTACCTAGCGGTGTCGTTATTTACAACAAAAGGGAGCCGTAAATATGATTTATGAGTGCGGCGATCGTTTAAAACACTAAGAAGAATCAGACCGCCTTCAAGTGAACTATCTTATATATATTTTGTAATCTTTGGTACTACTCACGTGGAAAATGTGCGAATAAGAATTTTGTCCATTAAAGAGCTGTCGATTTTGTAGATCGGATGTTTTAACCCAATGCTCGGTTTGACTCGACAAAGCGTGGTAGAATAAACGATTGCCGTCAACAGAAACAGCCGGTGCTATTGCTAATCCTAGCACGCCATCTTGTAGCTGGAAGGTTTGACCTAAAGCAAAATCAAATTCAACTCATTACACCTTGGGCAAATTGTGAGGATTTTTGTGTTGACACATAGTTCTTTTAAATGGATTAGAGTTTTGCTATTCGCAGTTTTTATCTACCAATACCATTTTAAGTAAATAATAGTGAGAAATCTTTTCAGGTCTAATTTCCTTGGATCCACTGATGCTCTGGTACGTACATTACAATCTTGGGACTGAGCCAAGATTGGAAAGCTCGTTTAATCTGGCAAAGAGATGCCAGGTTTAAGGAAAGTTAAGGTCTCCATCAAAGGAACTTCAAAACTGAAAACAGGGACATAATTGGAATCCTTACTAGACTGAACTATCATCTGGGCTTACTCACCGTCACTATACCCTATCACTGTCGGTTGTGCATGGAAGAGAAGGACATTATGTAAAGAACTGACTTACTGGAGATATAAACTCCTGGTCTAAAACATGGACTGTCGTCTTTACCGAGTAGAAGACTACTGACTCTAGGCTCTAGATCTAGAAGCTGCTTTTGTACACCCTAAAGATGTAAACAGACTTGCCTCTGCCTTGCAAAGATTGAACATTATAGCTTTTATTTATCTTACCTTTAATATTGTACGTTTCAAAGTCAGTTTCCGGTTCCATGGTTTTATCTTTCACAATCCAGGAAACTTTATTTTTGTGGCTGTATACAACGATTGAATTACCTATACAATCTGCCATGTAAACAAAAGTATTTTCACATCTATTTTTCTTATCCAAAACGTCTACAGCTGGAGTGACAAACGTTGAATTTTCATTCCACTGATCCGCCGGTAATTCGTATTTACTTATTAGTGTATTCTGAAATATCGAAAAATATGTTTTACTATACCATAGATCTAGTAGATGTAATTAGACTTACAGTTTTTAAATCAAAAGCTAAGATCTGTGGAGGACAAGCCACTTTTTCTCCTATTTGTGCTCCGTCCATTACCCACAAACGGTCACATGAATCAATCTGAAAAACACAATTTTTTAATAACAAAAACACTATATTTGAGGGAGGGACTTTAGTTTCCCGAGAGCAGCTCTCCAAGACAGGTGAAGACAAAATATGTATTCTCTCAGGAAGCTCTCTCTACTCCATCAGTCAGGAATCCGGACAGTGGGACTTTGCTTAATTAGTCGTGTACCTAGTATAAAATAATCTGGAGAAATATCTTGGGTCTGTTGAAGCTTTGAAGCTAGAACATTTGAAATTTAATAAATCTTACCATTATTCTGTATACTGAGACAATTCTATTCTTGTTGCAAGATTTAGGATTTTTGAACCATTCCCATGAAGGATAAGGTTTGACAATAGGATATCCATTACTGTTAAGTACTATAGTACCTAACGTAGCTGGTACTCCGTCTTGAAATCTGGGAATCGTCAAAAATATTGTTTGCTGTCCGGTTCCTGAAAATAATGCAATTTAACCATAAACTTGGTGGTATTAAAGAAAATTGTTTATTGTATACTTACTTGGATTGTAATAGGCGTCAGTGTCAATTGGAGCAAGTTGGCCAGGTATGAATACGCCAGATTTAATATCTGCATCGCGATCGTGTTTTGAAGGATAATCAAATTCCAAGCGGGTAAATTCGTAGAGTGTTGAAAGTTTGTTAACAGATCCATAATGGGAAAATGTTGGTGGGAAACATAGTCCGAATATCAAGCACAATAATCCTCTGCCTAAAAATAATTAAATTGGATAAAGTTGGGGTTTTATTGTGAAGCAAAAGTATCAGAACCAAATAGATCCAGATGTTCCAGAACTTTTAAGGAAAAGAGGTTCATATAATGAAGACTTTGTGAAGACAAAAGGAGCAAAGGAAGATTTTTAATGCGTAAGAAATAATCTAGAAGAGGTATTCAAGAATTGGATCAATTTTGAGGAGAATTGAAGTCACTGGAAGTAGGGTACATCAAAAGCGAACACTATGGTAGTATTAGATGTAAAATCCAATTATCATGAAGATGAGAGTTCTTTTACGTTTAGCATGCATGACACCTTAAAAATATCTAATTCGGCAGAAGACTATAATATGGCTATAAAGCCAAAAAAAGTTGCAGGAGTTGATGGAATGCCCCCGTATATACTTAAGGGTTGTTATGAGTGGATGAGAGTGCCTTTAATACATATTTTTAATAAATTCATAATTTCCTCTACTTATCCAACGTTTTGGAAACTCGCTACTTGCACACCTATGAACAAATCGGGTAGTAAGAGTGATATTGAGAATTATAGGGGAATTTCGATAATGTGTGCTCCTGCTAAACGTTTCGAACAAATATTGCATTTCTATATTTATAATCATGTAACAAATGTTATAGTTCACGAACAGCACGGATGTATGGTGGGCCGATCAATTAATACTAATCTATTACTATTTACAGAAGTTGCTAATCATGTTTTTAAAGAACAGCAATAATTAGATCTCATTTACCCAGACTTCCAGAAAGCGTTTGATAAAGTAAACCACGACATATTGTTAAAAAACTTAATAACTATAGATTGTCTTTCGATTTACTAAGATTACTTAAAATTTATGTAGAGGATAGGTACTTTATTGTGAAACATCTAGGGAATACTTCTGGAAAATATCACGCTAATTCGGGAGTTCCTCAGGGATCTAACTTAGGACCATTATTGTTTGTTTTGTTTGTGAATGATCTGTCACAATGTGTTCGTTTTTTAGACTCTTTATTATTTGCCGATGATTTAAAAATATTTTTAAAAAATACAAACAGTAAGGGACTGTGTCATGTTACAAAGAGATATAAATAATATTCACAAATGGAGTATTGATAAACAATTAAAGTTTAATATTATTAAGTGTTCTGTTATATCCGTGTCTCGTAAAAAAGAGTGTTTTATTTTTGATTACCGAATTGAAAAGGATTCTTTATGTAGATTGCAAGATTTAGGTTTAACATACAGTGTATCCAATTAAGTCGGCATCATAGGGGAAACTTTTTTATTATTATTATAAACTATCATATGCATCACATATTAGTAATTCTGTTGCTATACTATATTCATAAAGAAAAGAGAGTAATAAAAATGCAAATTTGGGTAAATTTTGTACTGATTGATCAATCACTTTTTCTTCTCTTTTTAAAATTTTCTAATGTGCCTCAGGTAAAAATCCTTTATTTTTATACACCTCACTCTGTTGGACCGGAGAATATAATAGAACCCAAAACCGAGAACAATAGAAGGCAAGGGATAAACTATTCTTATAGGCGCTGCAATTGGGGGAAACTTACATTTCAAGTACCGTAGTATATAGGTATTAGTAAAGAAAATAGTAAATATGTAAAAAGTTCTATGAATTTTATTAAAACAAATTACTTTATTAAAAAAAATTAATAAATTAAATAATAAAAATACATTTTAGGAATAAAAGTAATTTTTTTTGTTTCAAATCCACGTGATTTGTTGTCTCGTTCGAATTTTGGTTTGTGACTTAGAGGTGAGATGTCGCTATTTTCGCAACAAAAATATTTCCGTAACTGGACAATATGTACCGTTGTTGATTATAGTCACATTTCAGTCCGAGATTAACTCTCGGACGATAACATATACCTTGTACTGATGAGGCGCAATACGCCGAAACCGGTCTACAAGTTGTGTTATCCCTTCTAGTTGCAAACCAGAATGGTTGGTTTAAATCTTGTAGATTTACCAACCCCGTTTGACTTAGAAGTGTAATTCAATATCTGTCGGGGCATGTAGCCCGGGAAGTAGTTGTTTCTTCTTCGTTGAACGGTCACTGTTTTTGAAAAATATTTTTCAAAACTAGTTGTGAAGCGTAGAATAATATATTTTTATTCTTCGACATCTGTTAATAAAAGTAATATTATATTATATATATATAAAAAATCGAATTGGCGTTTTAACTATAATTAATAAGCACACCTAAAAATTAAATTAAGGCTAAATAAATGGTTGGTACGTAAAAAAAATGTTACGGTTGTCAATTATTACAACTACGAAAATAATTAAAATGAAATGGCGGTAGATACGTTTCTTTAAAAAAAGTCAAAAAATAGGAATAAATTATTGTAATAAAACATTAAACAGTACGTTTCTCTCAAAACAGTCAAAAATAGAATTACAAAAAAAATGTTATTAAATAGGTAGATACGTTTCTTTAAAAACAGTTAAAAATAAAATAGGAATAAATTACTCAGATTCAGAAGAACAGTAAATGCTCTCATCATCACTCTCATTTTCGTCCAAAGAAATAATTAACGGTTCCACAGTTGCTTCGATTAAACAATCAAGTTTCCACATTTTTTCTTCTACTTTTAAAACATTTTGTACACTTATCTGGAGTTATTTTTTTAACTGATTCTTGAAAAAGCACCTCCACATCCTTTAATTTATAGGTAGTATTATTCCTTGCTACATACCCTTTCATTTGAGCCCATATTAATTATATTGGATTAAGTTCGCAATGGTAAGGCGGCAGTCTTAATACTGTAATGTTTCGTTTTCCAGCCATATCATCGACAACTTTCTTATTGAATTTTTCTTTGTGGCTATTTACCAATGATACTAGTTCTTTTTTTACCATATCTGCCTCAAAATTTATGTTTTTTTTCTGTAAGCCACTTACAAATATCAACTTTTCTCCATGCTGTGGTTGGTACTTTTTCAAGGTTTCTGGAATGGTAACTGGCGTTGTCCATTACTATTACTGAACCAGGAGGTATTAGGTCTAACATTTGCTGAAAGTATTCTTCAAATGTATCGCCATTCATGTCCTCGTGATAATCGCCAGTATGGTTTGACGGAAAGACCAAAAGACCTCCTTTTACAAACCCTTTTTCATTGCCAATATGGACAATTATCAAACGTTTTCCCTTTCCTGACGGCGGCTGCATCCCTGTCGACCAACCTTCCATGAATGCCTGTCGGGCACTTTCCTCATTTTTGTCTGGCCAGTGTTTGCCATCAATGTGACCTTCATTTACCCAAGTTTCATCAAGAAAATATATATTTTTGCCCTCACTTCGAAATTGCCTAATTTGTCTTAAATATTTTCTTCTCCAGCAAACTATCTCGTCACTTTCTATTAAAACCGCCTTTCTGTTATGTTTTTCCCAAGAAAAATTAATTTCTCTTAAAGTTTTCCACAATTTCGTTCTTCCAATATTTGGAAACCCACCATCTTGTTTTATTGAAGCAAAAACTTTATCAACAGTGGGAATTTCCTTTCTAAAATAAAAGGAATGAACTAACCTCCTTAATGCATTTTTTTCATCCTCATCAAATGTTATTGGTTTTCTCCCAGACTTGGATAACGGCGATTTTAATGATTCTAATTTTCTTTTATGTAGTATTGTATGAATATTTGATTTTCCAAATTGGGTAAAATTAGAACTTATCCACTGTCAATGTTTTATAGTCGTTTTGCAGATTATGAATAAAAATGAATAAAACTTACCGCTTATTACCATTTTCGTTGAAAACGACAAATTAACTTTAAAAAAATGTAACAAGTTTATTTATACAATCAACAACAAACACTATAGTTATCAGTGAATAGGGAACTGATAAAACCCTACATATTTTTGAAAGATAGGGACAATTTTCTATAGAAATGATTATGCAAAGTGGCATTGAAGCGAATACTTTTAATAAGACATAAAAAAGGTTTTCATATACAGTTTGGACAAAAATTCGTCTGTCAAAAGGAAGTTCTAGATAGATAGAAGTCATCTTTAAATCCCTTCTATTTGAAAGTAATGGACTATAAAGTCACAATTAATGCCGAAATTACGATGAGAAAAATCGTGGAATACAAAAGAAATTTAGTGGCAATAAAAATAAGTTAATAGTTGAACAAGGTCAAGACATATATTTAATAAGTAGTTATTTCCTGAGCAAAAAAGTATAAATAAATATTTATTAATTGTACAATAACAATTAACAATAATATTAAACTAATTTTATCTATGTGAAGTAATTGCATAGAGTGGTTCTCTAAACTATGGTAATTGCTTAACTTTTAACTATATTTATAATTATATTTTCTATGACAGAGTACAGCACAACTAAAATAACATATTTTAACCCTTAAGCTATAATATACACTGTGTTCATTTGAAAAGGACCCACCCTTAATATTTCAAAAATGGGATATATTAGAAGGAAATGCCGAAACACGTCAACGTTTAACTTGAGGGGGACACTTTTTGGCGCTAATGTCATAAACGTCAGATTCACCCACTCCCTACTGGATACACCCCTTACATTTTTTCAAATGGCATTAGGTATCAAGTCACACCTCATTTAAAAGGTCTGGTAAATCTCTAGTCAATCATTTTGTTTTGCCTTTGATACGAGCCTTCCATTGTTATTTAATCATTGTTTAAAATTGGGTCTTTTTCAACTTTTATTGCCTGAATGTTAACGGTGGTCACTTTGACGGCATGATTAAATAGCAGTTTTTCCTTGTTAACAGTAATTTTTTATTCTTTAAAGAGTCTTTCTATCCTAACACAATAAGGGGGCATACGAAGTTGAAAAAGAGCCAATTTTAAACAAGGATTAAATAACAATGGAAGGCTGGTATCAAAGGCAAAACAAAATGATTGAATAGAGATTTACCTATAAAGATAAACATAAAAAGAGGGAAAGTAAAATCACTACACGATAGAGTTTGGTACAATGATAAACACTTTCCTAAATTTAATTTCACTCCAAAATGTTCATAAGCCATGGTGTTATATTTTGACACCCGTTGACAGCGCCTGTTGCACCTACTGCAATCAACAGGGTGTAGAAAAAAAATGTTCCAAGTCATAGCATACATCGGATTTTTTTCACTTAACCAAAACCTTTTTTGCCTTTTCCAAATAGCCCAATTAATGTTGTCAATGAAATATTGTTATTATAAAACAATAACATAAAAATAAACGATTACATTTCTTACATAATTCAATAAACAATCTACATTTCAAGTGCAAGTGAAGTAATATTTTTCAAGGTGAGTTGTTCACCTTTTTTTTTCAATTTCTTCACGATTATTGTTTTGATTCCTCATTGGAAAATATACAAGCTTTTTATGAATAATCATAAAATAATAATTTTCAAACCCAAAATTTCCGTATTACAACTAATTACTATTATCTTATTAGAAATTTGGGAATCCCCAAAGTTATTATCGGATAAAAACAGTTTCCGTTAATTTGCTCTTGTGATATACACGACACAAAAGTCCATCCGGTATATTAAGTTAATTTTATAAATATATCCTTTCTAGGTGCAATGGGAAATAACAAAACTGATAAGAATGTTTTTGAATTAACATAATTTAAATAAATTTGTTTAAATAAGGTATTAGTTATACATCGAATAATGATAAGAATCGTTAGCGAAGCGAGCAAAAGGTCGTTATAACCTTTTTTCATTTTATGTCGTTGATAACAACGTCTAGCATGAGTTCGAAATCCTGTTTCGTAGACGTAAAGCTCATGATCATCTTTCTAGTATCTCAAGAGGTCCCGTTATATAGGCGGGTTTCAAATATTAATCCTGAGTTAGCCTATAGCTTTCCAGAGCGTACATATAGATGTACTGGATGAAGATCTAGCACTACTTCTAAGGTTGCGCTGTGGCACGATCTTATTGCACTTTCTGCAACTCTGCGTTCCAAAAAAGCCTGCGGCACATCCAGAGAGCCCTTGCTACTTTTGATGTAATACATGTGAGGTGTTCATTCCACTTAAGCCTCCTATCAAGGATGACTACTAGGTACCTTACCTCTTTTGAGAAAGAGATGGTTTTTCCATTCATGATCGGAGGCTGTATTTCTTATTTTCTCCTGTTAGTGGATAAAACAAGTGTCGTTTTTTTAGAATTAGTTGCCAGCGCTTCCTTCGAACACCAGGGGGATATGAGCTTTAAGGTACGTTCCATGCAATCGGCAACAATACTTTCTTCTCTTTTGAGCATCGCTAAGAAGTCGGCAACTACTAGTGACCACAATGGAGGTAATACAACTCCTCTTTGATGACAGCCTTCTATTGTATGTACAAATAGCAGATGTAGGCAAGTGGGACTTAACATCAACCCATCCAAACCTATCTTAATAGTCTTCACTAAGAAAAGGAAACTCAACCTCAAAACCATTAAACTTGATGGGAGCGAGGTTGACTCTAGACAGTAAACTCCTGTGAAACAAGCAGAAATCTGGCAGGGAGAAATTGGGGTTGTAACCCAAAAGTCCTGGCCTGGATGTACACTGCCCTAGTGAGACCAATTATCACTTATGGAGCCATTGCTTGGAGTGGTAGAACTAGCCTATTTGACGACGAGAGAAAACCTCTCCAAAATTCAAAGACTAGCCTGTATGTGCATTATAGGAGCAATGAGAACATGCCCAACGGCAGCATTGAAGTGATTCTCAACCTCACATTACTACATATGGTGGTGGAGAGTGTTGCAGAAAGAACAAGATACATACTAAGTAGAAAGGGAATCATTGAAAAAAACCACCTCCACACAACCTGGGACATGCCACAAGATGGTATGATGAAAAAGTATAGCTTTTCAAAGAAATTCGTTACAGAATTAAGCAGCAAGAAGGAATAGGATCCAAATACCATTACCAGACTTGGAAAGAATACCATTCAATGGTACACAGACAGCTCAAAAGCAATAGAAGGAACTGGCCAGGAATCAAACACTCTGAAAGCTTGGAAAAAACCCCAAGTATCTTTCAAGCGGAAATTCACGCCATAAGAAAGTGTGCCCAGTACAATATTGATAAAGGATACAGAAGGCAAAGGATTATCATAATGTCGGATAGTCAAGCAGCCATTAAAGCACTGAGCTCTTGTGTAATCAGTTCCAAAATGGTGTGGGAATGCCGAGGCAAGCTCAATGAACTAGGCGAGAACAATATAGTCACCTTACTGTGGATTCCAGGACACACTGGAATAAAAGGAAATTAAATAGCAGATAAACTAGCAAAGAGGGGGACTGAAACACCTTTTCGGGGGCCGGAACCCTTTTGCGGTATCAGCTCCAATGTAATTTTGGAAGAAATAGGCAAAGCCAAAAAAAGAGAAGGTCTTACCATTGGAAAGTTCTAGTAAGGCTCAGACAATCAAAGATAGCTCTAGGTGACTACAACTTGTTGAAATCAAATGAATACCTAAGTCAACGTAAAACTGCACTAAGAGTTTTAACAAGGATCCTAACGGGACATTGTCGCTTGAATGAGCACTTGAAAAGGCTCAAAATAGGAAGAAGAATGTAGGTTTTGTGACATGGAAGAAGAAACCTTCATCCACACACTGGCGGATTGCACAGCAATTCAGAATCCTATAGGGCACAACACCTAGGAGACTACTGGATAGAAGAGGGACACTTATCTAAGTTGAAGCCTGCAGATATCCTAAAATTCCATCGGGAAATAGGTCTAAAGGAGCTACTAGTCTCTGAGACTTTCCTCAGGAACTGAGTAGATTGAGGGGGCACAATAGATCTTTTAGGTCTCAGTGAATGTCACCTCACCATAAATACACACATTGTATGTATACCGAGGAAGGTAATTATTTTTCTATAATTTAGTATGGATTGAATGTAATTTCCCAATCATTTTCAACTGCGCGAGAAACCAGAATCTACCTTGCAGCATTTCGGCTATTTCTCCACTTTACTCTTTCTTTGAACGTGATCTAGTTAAGTTAGTTTAGATTTGTTGGTTCCTTTTGGCACAAACTGTAAACATCGTCCAACGTCTTTTGGAGTCGTGATACTCGTGATGTAGTAGCAGCGTTTGGAAATATCAACCCATCATTAGCATCCTCGATAGTGCATAGTTTAAAGATTATATCGTTCCTATTAATGTTGACCAATCGCTATTAAGAATTGGTATGTCAAATATGAATTTTAAGTGGAAAAATTACTTAACAACTGTCAACTTAGCTGTCAGCAGTTTTTCCGGAAAAAAAATCGAAAAAATTTCATGCAAGTTCGACAAGTTGTAATTAATTATTGTTCTTATTATTTTAATTAAAAAAAATGTTGTATTAAAATAAAATGTTTATTCAACTTAGGAAATAATCTTACCAAATATCCCTCGTGCATCTAATTTTTCCTGTGGAAAAATTGGAACACTCGTTTCTAAGTAATTTGTTTTAACAAATAGCATGAGCGAGAGTGGTTTTAAAAATCCGAGTCGAAGACGAGGATTTTTCCACTTTCGCGAAACTCGTTTTCCGAATTTTTCCGGAAAAATTAAATGCACTAGGGATATTACCCCTGAAATTATACTTGTGTATGTTAACACGTTTTTATTACTATTGACATAAATCTCGGAATATTGAATGAAAAATTGTCTTATACGGAATTAAAAAACAATAAAAAAAACCTCGTGGATAAACCACGATTAAATCATCTTGGTTGTCATAAATATGTAATTTAAATAATGATGGGATGTTGTAAATATATAGTTGAACAGATGATTAAATATTATAAATAACAATAATTTTGGTGGTTTGTATGTATAATTAATAAAATTGTTAATAAACTAAAAAATATTTACGTCGCATAAATTATGAAGGGAAGTAAAAAACTGGAGAGAATCAAAGCAATTTATCCTAGATGCTGGGTCGTTATCTACCACTAAGTAAGGGGAGAATAAAATAGTTTCTATTGACAGGGTTGTCGGATGTCATAAAAAGAAATATTTTAGGAATGTGTATTTAATTTTGTTAGATAAAAATAATATGAATATATATTATATTAAATATTTTTAAAACAATTACCAAAATTACTTATATCCGGTATTATAAAATCCGAATTAGGATCAATATATGCATCCAGCATTGTGCTCGACTCAAATCACTACACAAAAACAGTAACACTAGACAACTAAACAATGAAATAGTTAATTGTTAACATATTACATTGTCAACGATTTCAAAAACTCTCCACTGCTACCAATTGAAAATGTATAAATAAACAGAAGGTTTCAACAAATAAAAATAAATCGGAGCAAATTGTCGATATTTTCAAGTACAAAAATCGGTCTAAGTAAATATTTTTTCCAAAATACGTTGAATATTGCAGATTAGGTTATACAGAGTATTTCAATAAAAACTATCCAACCTACAGGGTGTTTTGTCAATGATCCTATTTGTTTTTGTAAGATGTCATAACTAACGAATCACCCTGTATATATTTTTTGATTCATGGTACACATGCTTCTTAATCACAGCCAAATTGTACCACTTACTAATAACAATGAACTTCCTGATCCGGATTAAAAAAAAATTTGAATGCGATACAACACCTTGTATATTCAAATTTTGAACATATTTAAAAAGAACAAATAGCCGAACCAAAAAGTACACTTTAAATTTTCGCGCAAACAATTTTACTACTCAAATTTTTAACTTAAAGTGAAGTTTTCAGAGATTTAGAAGATAAAAATTGGATTATTATTGAATTTTAAAAGTATTAAATTATTATTATCTACGTTGGTTGGCTTCCTTGTGGCTCTATACTCTTTTTTTGTGGGAGGAATCTTCAGAAGACCTAGGGAAGGTGTCCCTAGTTGCGTCCTCTCTGCTAGCCAGAGAGAGTCACTCCACAGCTTCCGCTGTCACCATTCAGCCGCCTACCAGATAAACCCTAAACCACCTCTTCCCCTATATCCCCGGAACCGCTGTGGAGGCATATCATCAGGGATGAAGGGTCGTTGACTTCTCATTTCTCCCCGTTGGCATTGCTTAGGTATAGAACCTATCTATGTACTGCCTGATACTCCTGATACTCTTCCTTCAATCTCTGATTGTACTAGACAGTTCCCTAAAGCAATCCTCATTTCCAATCATGAACCCGATGGTATTTTCTGGCATTAATGGCTCTCCCGAGTTGTCCACCAATTTCTCCCTTTTCTCCTCGAAACGCTTGCAGTAAAATACTGTGAGTTCAGCATCGTCTACGCTATCGTCGTACATGCACGTGTCGTCAGGTGACTTCTTAATTTTGTGGGAGAATCTCCCAAATGCTCAAGTACTGAGTTAGGAAATAATTGGTATGTTTAAACTTATAGCTCTTTTGGTCCATTGCGCCACTCTTTCCTGCTTGTTCCATAGGTCCTGCCACATTTCCAGTGTAATTTGCCTTTCAGAGGCTTTTCTGAGATTACAATGTACGTCATTATGTCTGTGGAGTCTCGCACGCTCCATTATCGCTCTATACTAATCCAGTGATTTTTTCTGGGTCCCTACTTGTAATTTTTGATGATTTTTTAACCGCCCTGTATGCACATATTTAAAAATTAGTATTTCGTTAATTTTCAGTGAAAAAATTGAGATAAATGTATGATAACGAGCAAGGAAATATACAGGGTGTCCCAGACTAATTTATCCAGGCTATATCTCTTAAACGAATAGAGATTTTCGAATGGGCCAAAAACTGATCTATTCCATTTCTAATACACTTTAATATTGCGTAGAAAAGATCATCCACTAAATATTCATCCCTTAGTTACAACCTCTAACTTTAAATTTGTTAATAGCACCCTGTACATTTTTTTATAATTTTGGATGTGTTCTTCCATCGTCTATTCAAAAAATTTTTCAAAAATAAAATGGGTTCATAAGTAATCAAGAAAATATCAGTTTATTTTTTATTTTTGTTAAATTAATCAAGAAAGCCTTAAAGCTTAAAGGAACAATAAAAATAAATGTAATAAAGATTACATGGCTTGAATCATTGCAGGAGTAATTTGGCGACATGCTTGTCTTATGTTTTCTTTTAATTCGTCTACATTTTGCGGTTTTCATTGATAAACAATATATTTTATCACTGGCCCTGGTCAGGTGCACCCTTTTCCAAAAAGGGTCCAGTACTCAAAATCTTCCTCTTACTGGATGGCAACCAACAAATAATGAACCAACATCAACAACATGTGGCACACCTCCAATGCCAAAACTTCAACGTTGGCTCTTTCAATCGTTTCAGTGCAATATATCCCCTATAAGGGATTGTGAAAACGGCTTCCAGAACAGGACGGAATTCTCCAACAATACGAACTCCTGTAGAACAAAATACTATACCGTATATTCCACAACTAATTCAGAACGAGAACCTATAAGACCGAGCAGGGAATGACTTCCCAGTCATTAACAAAATTCAGATTCTCGTTCGATGCACTTTTGGAAACCAAGCCATCTAGTAGAAAGCAAAAAAGCGGAAAAAAGTGACTGACACTTTCTCAAGTTCAGTACAGAATACTACCATAGAGAAACCTACCCGAAACATACATCCGAACTACACTGCTCACTATACCGAGTGTGTGTCGCACAGATCAAGTCACACCTCCCTCTACGTAAGCCACGGCATGATAAACGAACACTTTTATCCAAGACACGACTGTCACGGCCAATTGTCAATGTCATCCAACAATGCATTCCACTTTGTAAACAATGGACAGAAATAATAAAGTCTGTATTAAGGATTATTCGAATAAATTTAAGCAATAGATAGTACCACAATACCCCCCTAGAAACGTAAACCCCGTGCCCAAAATAAAGAGTCAAGTGTTGACAAATGAGGTGAACGTGCCGCCCACATAATTTCTGGAGAGTTGTTTACTATCCAGTGGTTATCCAAACGGTTTTGTGGGTGGTCGCTAACGATTCTCGCATTGTGTGGAGGAGCTCCGTCTTGTTGCTTGTTTCTTGATTACTTACGCACTGAATTTATTTTTGAAAAACTTCTTGAATAGACAATGGAAGACCACATCCAGAATTATAAAAAAATGTACAGGGTGCTATTAAAAAATTTAAAGTTAGGGGTTGTAACTAAGGGATGATTTTTTCTACGCCATATTAAAGTGTATTAGAAATGGAATAGATCAGTTTTTGTCCCATTCGAAAATCTCTATTCGTTTAAGAGATATAGCCTGGATAAATTAGTCTGGGACACCCTGTATAGACCAAAATGGCGTTTAAATAATTATCAAAAATTACAAGAACGGACCTGGAAAATAAACATTGTATTCGTCTACATAAGGAATGAATAACAACTCAATAAGTTTAAAATTAGTTCGGATTCAATACAATAATTTATTATTAAAAGTCAATAATAATCCAATTTTTGGGTTCAAAATGTTTGGTAACTTTGAGTTCTGAATTTTAGTAGTAAAATTGTCTGCAAAAATTTAAAGCGTACTTTTTTGTGTTTTTTTTTTTAATTTGAAAGCAGATTTTCAAAATTTCAATATACAGGATGTTGTTTTACAGACTCTATTGCTTCGATATTCTTCATAATCCGGTCCTGGATTTTTATTATTATCAGTAAGCTGTTCAATTGGGCTGTAAAAAAATGTAAACGGAGTGATTCGTTAGTTATAAATTTACAAAGAAATGAGCCCAATCGACAAAACACCCTGTAAAACTAGGTAAAAAATTTTATAAAAAGTGGATTAATTTTAATTAATGATTTTGAAAAAAAAATTTTTAAGTTGGATAATAAAATGATAAAAATTAAAAATTTTAGTTTAAATCAATTTGCTTACATTTAGATAAAGATAAACTTACTCTCCATATTTGTCGCTAATATTTGACCCGGAAACTCAACGCACAAACCAGATCACTAACCTAAAGACAACAATTAAAAAAAATAAACTAATCGTAACTATTTCTACTAAAAACCCCACTACATTTAACCAAACTATAATTAACAAACAATAAAAATTCCGTCGAAGATCGTTAAGTTCAAGCACAGATATGTAAGGTTTGTTAGCAGAATAAATTGAAAATCATCTCGATACGAGAGTTGGTATTTCACGAGATTTCGTTTATTTTTAAAACAGGATTCTAGACAAACAGCTCGAACGAACAAAATATCACCAAGAAGGGAGTAAATTTGCATTTTATATCTACCGCTTCAAATTCTTAGACAAACAATATAAATAATAACAATAATAATATTTAACGTACCTTTGGGAAGTAAACAATCATCTTCTTTAAAATAGAAGTTCTTAGTCTCCTTACTTCTAATAGTAAAAAATATCAAAATATTTATTTTATTTTTTCATCAGGTACCCCTTTAATTTTTTTGTATATTTTGACGGTAAACAACCTTTTGAAAAATTTATTCAAATTTAAACAATGTGCGATTTGTTATCTATATATTAACAAAAAATATTGTTATCAACAACACTTATAGTACAAAAAACATTTAGATGCGTGTAAAAATAATGATAATGGCATAACGTACGTCACAGTACATATTTTTACAGAGTGGAAACCACATTTTTTGTCTAGACTTAATAAAAATCTTCCCAAATCTGGAGATCAGATCTAGACTGGTCTGAGACTGCCCAGAGGTCGAGAACTATCGATAGTTATCGATGTTTATGACTATCGAACACAATCGATAGTTTTGAAAAGTTATCGATAGTATTCGATAGTGGTATATGCGCGGACACAAACCATATCGAAACATGTTTTGGTATGAACAAAGGAGGAAAAATAAAGACGAAGTATCTGTTTTCGTGTTTTATCTCTGACTTTGTCGTTTCGTGGCATATTTTCTGTTTTATCTTTTTAACCTCTCACCAACCGTCACCTGTCTGTCCTGTCACATGTCACCTCACTTGTTTTTTAATGAAGTGAACTTTACTTTTACTGTTATAAAGTTAGCATAACATTACATATAACCTGTTGGTACTCGTAAATTATTTAAAATTACTAGTCTTGCAGACTATCGAAAACTATCGATAACTATCGATGGTACGGCTATCGATAGTTCTCGACCTCTGAGACTGCCTACAAAAAAACTTTTAACCCTGTCAAACCATAATAGAGTAACTCTTAAGTGGGTCCCGGGCACAAGGGTATTTTAGGCAATGAAAAGGCAGCAAAGTTAGGGTCTGAAACTGCATTCACTGGTGCTGAACCAGTATTTGGAATATCAAAATCTCCTGTACGTGGTTGTACATCTCGGTGGATTTAAACTAAACATCAGACGTACTGGAGACACTGGAGCCAAAACATGAAAACAAAAAATCCTCGGAGTCGTTAACTAACGAAATATTAAACTTCAGCAAGGGCCAGATAAGGAAAGTGGCGGGACTACTCACCGGTCACTGTACCCTAAGGACGCACATGCATACAATTGGTATATATAAGGAGGAACCTATCTGTCGGTTGTGCATGGAAGAGGTGGAAACAGTCTCACACATTATCTTCGAATGTGAAGCACTGTCTCATTGGAGATATAGACTCCTAGGATTAGAGTATCCAAAGGAGGATTTCTCCAAGAAGGACCTATTGAAAAGACTGTTGGACGGTACAACCAAGAGCACAGAGGTCTCTTAGTCTCTGACTGTGAATGGCCAGCTAGATCACCAGACCTTACGACGTTGGATTTTTATCTGTAAGGTTATCTCAAGGACAAAGTCAATGCAACTCAACCAACTAGCGCAGAAAGGATAATAAGATATTACCTCAAACTTTATATAAATGGTTATTGTCAACATATTCCATTAATATTGTTCCTTCCTTTGCTTTTTTAGTTCTATCAATTGTGAAATCCGTATCGTAATATTATCGGTTGACCTAGTCGTCATACGTTATTGTATATTTTGAAAAGTATTTTATTTATCTAAGATATTATACTCATTATCGAAAAAAAAATATTAAATTTCCCAAAAATAAGTGAGATGATCTCAATATGAATGTATACCTACGTGGTAAATATCCGGAAAAACCAAATAAAAAGTGAGGTTTTCTGAACAACGTAATGGTCAAGGGAATTTTAAATTTCTCTTTCTTTTTAAACCAATAAATCCAAGTAGTTTCGTGACAATAAAGATGTATTTCCAAATGTAGACGTGGTCACGTTCAGTCTCAGATAATTACAGGGGGTACTTGAAAGAAACGCTAGTTAAAATCCGTTTTTCGTTAGAACTCGATTTCCCTAGTTAAAACTAGTTTTTACTAAATGCCTTTGTTAAAACTAGAAATACCTAGTCAAAACTAGAATTTACCACTGATATATTTGATTTTCAGGTAAAACTAGTTGTCACTCCGAGCTTTAGTTAAAACTAGCACTAGATGAACTAATTTGGTATTGAAAACAAGATATAGTGTTAAAAATATTAAGGACACAGAGTCATGTACCTAGTAAAAATAATAATCTTGCACTAAAGGAATATTTTAGGGAACATCGGCATAAAGTAGTTGGTTAACATACAATAAAAAATGATCAAATAACGATGATGAAATAAAACAATTTAATTTGTTTAAATCTTCATTTTTATTATTCAAGTAAAAGCCTCATCTATTCAATTAATCAAATAACTTTAAAATTAAGAATGGATGAAGATCTACTTGTTATTGCAAGATAAACTATCGTGGCATTTTGAGTTACAAAGGTAACCATTTTTCTTGCAGAGACACCTTTTTGACATACATCCTTTTTTGCATACGCAGCGAATAAATCCTTAGCCTGTTCCTATGGCTGCTTCCTTAGCAACAGTTCTCAAAGGTAAATTTGTATTCGGAACATCTTCTTCATGCAAAAATTTTTCTTTGCACTTGTCGAATTCAGACCATTTAAAAAAAGCACATTTAAATATAGCCCGTTCAGTATTAAAACCGTTGCACGTCACATCTGTCATAACTGTACTATGTTGCCAAGCCATTGAAATAATATGAGAATCTAGTATATGTCAAATGAAGTTTATCAAATATTCTAGGTTAGGTTTAGTTATTGATGGTTATTGCGTGCAAAGAAACTTCGACTTATTTCAGTTACATACAGAGATGTTACATATAAAATTTTAATTTGTATGTTAACCGTACAGCACTAAGAAATTCTTATTTTAAAAACTATGGAATTATTTTTAGCACTAAAAAGGTATGTATGGAATAGTTAACACTTTTATTTGTATGTTTATATCACAGACTTAATTAGTTAGAAGTTATGGAACTATTCTAGTATTTAAAATGCATGTATATATAATATCAAGGAAATATTATCTAATATAATTTTTAGGTTACAATTACCTAAGTACATGTTGGCTTCTAAAATGTTGTCACTACAATATGAAAGATTGATGTTAGGTTTACAGACAAATTATAAATAAGAAAGTTCTGATAACCTGGATCTACATCCTTTTTAAAGGTAGGCAATTTTATTTTATATTTTATTGAAATAAATCTTAAATTTTTTTTAGAAAAGCCGGGATGTGAAGCTTTAGTGTGTAGGTCATTCTCAACAAGGAAAATCATCCTGAGATATATGATCATTGATCATAGCAAAAGAAAATTGTGCAGCAAGCACCACCACAGCTCAGAAAAGGAGAGCAAATCCATTCTATTCTCCGAGTGAAGGTATATGCAAATGATTGACTAAATCGTAGCACTGAAATCAATACATATTATAATTATCAGTACATTGGTGAATTATTTATCACTCCATCATCTTCTAATCAATCCAAATTTATATTTACCATTTTGTTTTCGCTCTCCAGCATCTACCGCAACTGGAAGTATTGCTAATAAATGATTGATCGAATGAGACCTTTCAGTTCAAGAAAAACTATTAAATTGATTCTTTGTAGTTTTTATAAAACTTTGTGATATACACATGTACCTTTAGAAAATGCTGCCTGAATTACTTATTTTGAATATCATGATTAAAATAAAATAATAAATAATACCACCCCAATTTTTATGGAATTGTTTTATTAAAAAGAAACATTGCAAATTAATAAATTAGTTACTACACCGAAAAGTTTGTAATACTATTTTTTTAAATAAGGTAGAACAATAATTGTCAAATAGAAATCTTTCAAATTTGAGAGGTTCACGGACAAACCAATTCCAACCCGCAACCTCTGGAATGCATCTATCGGCTTGCTTGGCAGTAGCCAGTATTAACTCAAAAGGATCTTTAAAAAGATGGTAGGTAATACTTTGTGACTATACTGTTCTATCATATCCACAATGTATTTTGTTGGGGGGTTTGTTTCTGAAAAAAACTTTTATTGAAAGGGCAGTATTCAAATAACCAATTCATTTCTTTTCAAATATACCTATATTATTATTTTTGTGAAAATAAAAGTAAAACAGCATTTATTGTCTATTAGGTATAATTTGAAGTAAGAATTTTAAATGTATTAAACTAGTTGTGTAGTCTTCTGAATTCTAACATATAATTTGCTATATCACTGTTCAAATACAGTTTGTATCTACTTACTAGGCTTCAATATAAATAAGCTCAGCTTCAACATTTTTTGTTGATTGAATTCTATATTGTGTCATTAACCTAATATTATCGAAAAGCATTGTCCATAATTTATTAAAGGTTCAGAAAGATTCAATAGTAAGTAATTGGTTTTCAAACCATTTAAAACATGTTCTTCATTCATTTTCCCATGATAATAACTCAACTGAGATTCATATAAAAATATACTTTCTGCTCCATCAATATCACCATTTTCATTCTCAGCATGTAATACAAAATATCTAGAATAAAAACAATTTTGCATTCTAAAATTTTACATTATCATTGTAACATACCTTTTGACATAAACCATTTTGGAAAATTCAGGATTCATTAATAAAAACAAATGTATACAGTGGTTTATTTTTGTTGAAAGTTCCATAAGTCCTCTTTGTGGATGAATCATATTTTAGTAAACTACTCAGGAACATTCTACATTTAATAATTATTGTTCTTCCTCCAATTACTGCAGTAACATTCCTAAAGTGATATGATTATCTATAAAAAAATGTCCATGTATAATTGCCAAGTATTAAGAATAATGTAACAGAATATAATAAATACAGTTGATTGGGTATAATATTGAACTTATACATACTTGCTTCATAACCGCTGTAAATAGTATCAGGAGTAAATGCATCAACTATTGCAGTATTATTAAGTTTCATTTATACGTTTTTTTGGATGTGACTTTAACTTTGATAACTCATTACTGCTTGTGAAAAATTACTCACAGTTCTTTGCAGTTTTTGTCACAACATAACCCCAAAAATGTCAAGACGTCAACTGAACCTGAAATAACCATTTTAGTCGCGGCAACAGCGCGCATTTTTGCCAACATAAAAAGTTTTTATTAAGACTGACGTTAGTTTGAGTTAAATATTTAATTAACCTACGAGCTGTATTTGATATGAAATTAATTACGAAACCTTTCTTTAAACATATATTTATATTCTTTAATACAATGCGACCTACAAATTTCAATATTTATTGAGTTTAGAGAGGCTTAAAATAGTGATTGACAGAGGATTGTCAGCAGCAATCGAATGACATGATATAAACGAACGTCTCTTTTTCGACACTTTGATGACGTACAACGGTTTTTGTACTGAACGGGCTATAGTTATATTTTACCTAATAGCGATATAATTAAATGATAAAACAATTAAGCAATACATAAATACATACCGGCAATATAGTTTGTTGAGCATTCCATATTTCGTTCAAATCTTGTGAAAACCCTGATCATCTCTTTGAAGAACCACTCCAACTATATTACGCAGATCTGCTTTTGCTCCATCGACATCAGGAATTTGTATAATTACATTATCACCGATTTTTACTTGAATGTGTATTGCATCTGAAGCCAATGTCATTCTCTTGACCTGTTTTTTTAAGTTTTGATGTGCTGTTTCTCTGGATGCCATTATTTGTCGATTCACGTTTGTTAAAACTTCGAGGTCTTTGTCATTGGTATTATAAGAGGCTCTACAGTCGTAAATTCTTCAGCTTCAATGTCACATTCACTGTCTTGGTTAGCCCTTTCAACAGATCCTTGGCTTTGGCTGTGTCTTGGCTTTCCATGGACCAGTTTAGGACATCCTAAGACATCTCTGCTTAAATTGACAGACGACCCATCACTGGGATACCTCTAGGCCAAATTTTCCATCCACCCTTCCTGGAAAAAAACAACTTCAAAGATATATATCTAAAGAGTGCAGGCGCCAATTTGTAACTGTAAAAGTCAGTTGCTCGTCAATTTGTAACTGGATGTTACTTGGGCGCTAGAGTAGTCAGTGCTGCACTAGGTATCCCATGGTGTTGCCTGACTATAAGAAGCTTTAGGGCGCCACTACCTTTAAGACGTCGACGAAAGAACAAAAATGAATTTGAATAAAATGAAAACTAAGGTAAAAACACCTTGTAGAAATTAAATTAATATATTTATTTATTAAAAACTTACGTTTACCGGACACAGCTCTTATAACCGGGTGGATTCGAAATTAAAAAAAAAAGAAATTAAAACATTAATTTTATTTCCACCAGGAAAGAACAAAAAAAATGAGGCCTGTACTTTTTAGGTACTTATCTTTGAAGTTGTTTTTTCCAGGAAAGGTGGATGGAAAACTTAGCCTGGAGGTCTCCCAATTTAAGTAGAGGTGTCTTAGAGATGTCCTAACTGCATTCTGATGGTATCTTAGAAGGTGTCTTGATAGTTCAACGGAATCTTTGAGATATTGAAGGTACCCTAGCAGCTGCCGTTGGCAGATGTCAATTATCTTATGGTCAAGGTCGGGGATTGGAAGTGGCTAATGAAACGACGAGCGGGAATTAAAGAGGGATTTGCAATATTAATTTGAAAAGTCGAAACAGGTCGATAGACATAGACGGGTTGCGTAGAAGCTTGACAGATGGAACATTTGGACACGAGACCGGCACCCCCACTATTTAGAATTTCTGTCAATTTCTTCAAAGTCATAACCTTTGTTTCTTCTTGGTTAAAACAGATCCACCGGTTAATTTATCGAGAAGGACAAGGAAAATTATTGAAGAAGCTATACAGTGTTAAAAAATGGCTTCTTCAATCATTTTCCTTGCTCTTCTCGATAAATTAATCAATGATCTGCTTTAACCAAGACAGAAATTCTAAATAGTGGGGGTGCCGGTCGGGGAAATAAGCTCTCGTCAGATGGACAAATATGGAACTCCTATTTTAGGCCACCCCACAATTCACCAATCTTATGGTGAGATTCTCACTTGTCCCTTAAAAATACTGGACCTGGTATGCTAGAGTTTTTTCTATAAAGAATCATTCTGTAAAATACTTTTTTTGCAAGAATGAGACTTGGGCAAAAAAAACTTGTTTGTTGAGTATACATTAATTAAAACTTGATTATTTTAAAAATATTTTATTAAACTAATTGAAAAGAAAAGTCTTTTAATTTTCATGCTCCCCTTATACTATTGTTACTTTTATTTCAATTCGAGTTAGTTGAACGATCGTCAATATTTTTTTCAGTAATTGACTCACTGTGGTGTACAGTTTTCTAATGGTTATTAGAGAATTCTTCGAATATTAAAATAATGTCAAGTCCATATATCGACAATTAGTTACATATTTATCTATAGACAAGAATTATGTAGATAAGTATAATTACCTATTGTTTATTTTTGCTTTAGTTGGGGGTTTTCACATTTTTCCACGTATTATTTTAAATAGGAAAATATTTGCCATTCCATAATAATTAAATATTTAAATATCGTATATTCGGAAAATATACCACTCTGTTAAAAAAAAATGTGAAGAGCTTTTAAGGCACTGCCAAAAAGTGCTATCAGTAATCCAACAACTTGGTGAAAAACTGCAAAGAATTCCCCAACAGGCTGGCAAGAGACAACAAAGTGTCTCTAATATGGGTGCCGGCACATGATGGGATTGCAGATAATGAAATGGCGGACCAGTTAGCTGAAGAAGGCTCTAACGGAGACTTCATAGGTCCGAATCACAAAAGATTGCATAAGTGGGGAAATCGGGAACTGGCTAGATAGGGAACACCAATTCAAATGGAGTGTGACACAAGGGCACCTTCATACAAAGAGTTTACTGAACAAGGTAGACAAGGAACTCTCAACCAGGCTCCTAAAACTGGGTAAGAGACATTTGAAGACAGTTACCGGTGACTGGACACTGCACCTTGAGGGAACATCTGTAGAAAATGGGCAAAGTTAGTGAACCTATGTGCAGAAAATGTGAACATGATGATGAAACACCTACTCACATACTATGCTTCTGCGAGAACTTACAAGAACTTAGACGGAGGCACCTTGGAGAGGAATTAATACAACCATCACAACTACTGAAAATCCCTCCAGTCAAACTAGTGGCCTTTATAGAAGACATGAAGCTTCTGGAATGGAAGTAGATAACATAGGAAATGGTACAAAGATTTAGTTCAGGTGCCTGGGCTGATGAGCACAACCCAATTATATGACTGAATGAATGAATCATAAGTGCTTCAAAAATGATTTTTTTGTAGATATCGAAGAATAAAAATATATTATTCCAACGCTTACAACAATGTTTTGAAAAAACAGTGACCGTTCAACGAAGAAGAAACACCTACTTCCCGGGCTACATGCCCTGACAGACATTGAATTACACTTCTAAGTCAAACGGGGTTGGTAAATCTACAAGATTTAAACCAACCATTCTGGTTTGCAACAAGAAGGGACAACATAACTTGTAGACCGGTTTCGGCGTATTGCGCCTCATCAGTACAAGGTATATGTTATCGTCCGAGAGTTAATCCCGAACTGAATTTATCACTACCATCGCCAACAACACATATCTTCCAATGACGGAAATTTCAAAACATTGTTGTAAGCGTTGGAATAATATATTTTTATTCTTCGATATCTATTGGTAAAACGCTTTACTAAATACGACAATTTTACAGGAAACTGTATTAATTGATTTTTTTGTAGTAAGAACAAAATTGAATGCATAAAAATCATGGGAAGTTTGAATCTTGTCCCTTCATTGCTCTGAGGTTGACGAAAGCTGGAAAGATTATATAGCGACATCTATAATATTACAATTTATATTTATTACAACAGTAGAATCCGAAAAGTTAATAACATACAGGGTATTCTATTTAAAATATTTATTTATTTAACCAGTAAAAAAAATAAATACATAGGTAGTACAAGTACTTTCCAGTGTATTCCCACAGAGGAAAGCACAGTTATCTGTTCGTGGGACTGGTTGCTTATAACTAAAATTAAAACTAGACTTATAACTAGATCAATTCAAATTTAAATTTGTTACTTTTGATTATATGCATTTTTGAGTGATATTCTTTTGTTTTCATAGTTATTTTTGTTTACTTTATATTTAAGTCATATTTTATAATATAATATATAATTAATTAATATTTTCTGTTATCCATTTTTTCAGTTCTTTTCTCCTTTTGTTTTTATTATTAATAGTTTTAAGATCAATAGGAAGACTGTTAAAAATCAGAATTGCCTTAACATAGCTTCTTTTACTACTAACTGTTTTTGACATTTTTGGTAGCTGAATACTCTTAATTCTAGTGACTCTTGTCGATTCAGTATACTCTTTTGAAAAAGTTTCATAGTATAGACTCAACGGCAAACTGTTGTTCAATGTTGCACGGAATTTTTTCGTAACATAAAACAATTTTTATGGATTATTTTGAATAATTTATATTGCAATCTTTGTAGTAGTCATTTGCGTTTCATAAGCCCCCCCCCCCCCCTTAAACTATAATTCCATAACTTAGAATACTACGGAATAATGAATAGTATACTATCATTAAAGTTTTCTGTTGCATTATCTTAGATAATTTGCGAAAGAAAAAAATTAGGTATTTTGTCTTTCTTAAAATGAAGTCTATATGAATATCCGATTTTAATCTATAGTCCAAATTTAAACCCAGGTATTTACAATGTTCAACCCTTTTTACATCTCTAATTTTAATTCTTATTTGCGAGTTATCTGGTACACTCTCACAATAGTTATCAAATGCTATAAACACAGTTTTCTCAATATTTAGAGATAGCTTATTTAATGCTAGCCAGTCAGATATTTCATTTTATTGAAAATTCATTTTTTCTTTTAATTCAGCCCAATTTTTCCCTCTGTTATTGATGCAGTATCATCTGCAAAATATACAATTTGTCCATCTGGTGAATCTATAAGTAAATCATTTACATAAAGGATGAATAGAAGTGGTCCCAGAACAGTTCCTTGTGTAACACCCATATTCACCTCATCAAACATGCTACTAACACCATTTACTCTGACTTTCTGTAACCTTCCTTTTAGATAACTCGATATCAATTTGTGAGCATCACCCCTCTAATCCCATAGTTATATCATTTTTGAAGCAAAATTTCATGATCTACCGTATCAAAAGCCTTTGCTAAGTCAAGAAAGGTGATGGCAATAGGTTCGCTTTTATCTAATTTGTTGAGTAAGTTATCAACAATAAAATTTAACGCATCTTTAGTGCTTTTATTTTTCAGAAACCCTTGAAATTATTTAATTTTACTGAACATATTATCATAACAAACGGGTTAATAAAAAAACACATATTTTATACAGTTTTCGATTTATTTAACAAAAGAACAACATTACAATTAACAAATTATTGAAAAAAGATAGTGAGTGACAGTGTATATTAAAATTTCTTAAATCAAATCAGTCGCCTCAATATAATCAATAATAATACGTATGGTGGTAGATAATTAATAGTTATTTAACCAACAAGTGTATTAATGAGGGCCATTAACAATCGAGTTAATTTAACGCACGAGCAGAGCGAGTGCGTTAATGTTCGAGATTGTTAATTGCCCTTTTAATACTCGTGTTAGTTACAAAGCTTTTCCGTCGACTGTATCAGGTGTATTCGTTTTTCTCAATATTTAAAAACTAAAAATATTTATTTGTTTCATAGGTAAGTACTATCAAAAATAAATAATGACATTGAAATGTCACAGAGAAGGTCGCCAGTTCAAATTTCACTGTTTTCGTTTTTCTTACATTATATTTTGGATGTTTCATTGTTTCAACACTAATATTATTATAATTTTGTAGAATAATAAAATAAAACGATAGGTAAGTCAAAAACTACAAGTATTCTATACTAGGATTCATTTTTTGAAGACGTTATTGTATGTTTGGTTGCCTACACCACAGGTAACTGTCAATATAAATATAATGTATAAGATGTGCGTTGGGTTGCCTGCAGAAAATCGTTGATTAATGTAGGTAAATCATGCATTAATAGGGGTCATTAATGTATGATTTTGTCTAATTTTGATAACGTTAATAGCATATGTTAATACACGGTCGACGGAAAAAATATTAAATACATTTTTTGTGTGTATATAAATACTTTGAACTTAAAAAAAGTACATTTTGGTACGGAGTAAATTGAGTGAGTTCAAAGGAAGAAGGGATAAGAGAAATATAGATGAATAGTGGAGAGAAAAAAGCGTAAAGCACTAAAACTAAATAAAAATGACAAAAGCCAAGAAGTAGAATAGTGAATAAAAGAAGAAGAACCAAAGGAGTAGACTGTAGGAAATAGCTTGGAATACATTCTGCGAAAGAAAACTCAGTGTGACCAGACCCTTTGGTTAACAGCTGACAAAAAATATTTGACACACTAACAAATTCAGGAGTAACATCCCCATTAATGTAGAGCCTGACGGTTGACGAACTCCTGTGTGGTTTGACTGACCTCGGAGTATCTTGACAAGGATACGCCGATGATATTGTCATAACAGCCAGGAGACATCGTACAAAAGAGTCTGAACTATACAAATAGCTGGTTTAGGCAAGTGGGACTTAACATCAACCCCACCAAAAACAGCCTTCTCTAAGAAAAGATAACTCCACCTCAAAACCAAAAAATTTGATGGGAGCGAGGTTGAATGGAGATAAGAAGTCAAGGAAGGTTTGACTCTAGACGTGTAAAACAAACACGAAAAGGAGATTATATACAAAGCAAAAATGGCTCTAATGATGTACAAGAATTTGTCAGGGAGAAATTGGGGTGGTAGCCAAAAAATCTTGAGCTGGATGTACACTGCCCTTGTGAGAACAGTTATCACTTATGGAGCATTTGCGTGGAGTAGTAGAACTAGCCTATTGACGACGAGAGAAAACATCTCCAAAATTCAAAGACTAGTCTGTATGTGCATTAGAGGAGCAATGGAGAACATGCCCAACGGCAGCCTTGGAAGTGATTCTCAACCTCACACCACTACATATGGTGGTGGAAAGTGTTGTAGAAAGAACAAGATACAGACTAAGTAGAGAGAGAATCAAAAAAAAACCACCTCCTTACTTCTTAGAAATCAGAAAACCTGGGACATGCCACAAGATGGTATGATGAAAAAGTATAACTTTTCAAAGAAATTCGTTACGGAAGTAAGCAACAAGAAGGAATGGGATCCAAATACCATTTCCAGACCATTCAATGGTACATAGACGGCTCAAAAGCAATAGAAGAAACTGGGATAGGAGTGTACGGGCGAGGAACCAAACTTTCTGAAAACTTGGGAAAAGCCCCAAGAATCTTTCTAGCGGAAAATTCACTCCATAAGAAAGTGTGCCCAGTTCAATATCGATAAAGGATTTAGAATGCAAAGGATTATCATAATGTCGGATAGTCAAACAGCCATTAAAGCACTGAGCTCTTGAGTAATCAGTTCAAAAATGATGTGGGAATACCTAGGCAAATTAAATGAATTAGGCGAGAATAATATAGTCACCTTCAAGGATTCACTGGAATAGAGGGAAATGAAATAGCAGATGAACTAACAAAGAGGGGGACTGAACCCTTTTGCGGTATCAGTTACAATGTAATATTGGAAGAAATAGGCAAAGCCGAAAAAAAGAGAAGATCTAGTCATTGGAAAGATCTAGTAGGGCTTAGACAATCAAAGATACTTCTTGGTGACAGATGGTGGAGTGAAACTGCACTAAGACTTTTAACAGAGATCCTAACGGGACATTGTCGCCTAAATGGACAATTGAAAAATCTCAAAATAGTGGAGGTTATGTGGCATGGACAATTCAGAATCTTAGGGCACAGCACCCAGAAGACTACTGGATTGAAGAGGAACATTTACCTAAGCTAAATCCTGCAGATATCTTAAATTTTTTCCGGGAAATAGGTCTACAGGTGAAGTATCTGAGACTTTCCTCAGGAACTAAGTAGAAGTAAGGGGGAACAATAGATCTTTTAGGTCTCAGACAATGTCACTCCAATATACATACATATAACAAATTCTTCTACTTGCAGTATTTTCTACAGTTTACAAATTATTTCAATAGTAACATGCTGGCATCATGAGAAAAACTAGAAAAATACATCATTCGCCACACCACGATGTATAAGATTGTTCCTGTAGGGTATTCTAATTACACGAAGATTCACCTCGTTAGAACGTACAGTTTTGAGAAAAAATTTTTGGAATCTTGTACTTAACAACCAAAGATAACCGTCTTTTTTCCATCTCAATTCAGCACAGAATTGTAGTTTGTCTGGATCGTAAGCCAATAACCTGTAAAATAAACAAAAATAATCACCAAAATATTATAAATATTGATCCTTACTTACTTTTGAGCATTGGTAAGAGGATTCCAGGAAGCCACAGAAGTTTCAGTCAAAGGACTGAAATAAATTGTGTCATCCAAAAGGTTAACTGCCAATCCTAAACCTTGCGATGATTTTTTTCCCACGAATGATATCGGCAATCTTTCAAATTCTCCTAGTGGACCTTTGGTTAATGCAGATGTTGGCACGCTAAATATTCTGAAAGTAAGGCTCAATATATTATTAGGGAGAGAAATGCATTTATAAGCAAGATTTTTAAACGACTTTCATACTTCTAATCATGGCAAAAGCCACAACACATCAACGATCAACACAGATAAAGTATGTTCATACTTATAGTGAAGTGATTTATTGAACCCCGGGTAGTAGTGAATTTGAAATATGACCGATCAGGTCTGTATACTTTGGGGACGTTCATAAAATACGTCGATTAAGGAGTGAGCTTTGACCAACTACCTACTAGATTAGAATTGGAGTGGCTCTTTGTCCTATCCCACTGCGACCTTTGCAGATCTAATGTGGTCCTTCGCCATATTTAGAGCTCGATATCTAGCTTTATTCTTTTTATTAGACCTATTAGCCTGGATACCGCCTCCTTTACGTAGCTCTCTGCCCTCGGTTTTTCTTCTCCGAATAGGTGAAACCGCACCCTTGCTAGGCCTTCGCACTCGCAGAGTAAGTGCTCCGCGGTTTCGTCTTCTTCCTGGCATTACCTACATAGGCTGTCATCTGCTAGGCCAATTGTGTGCATATGCTTCCTTAGCCTACAATGCCCTGTCAGCATTCCCACCATCATCCTCGTCGTTTCTCGACTTTGACATAGTAGGTCGCGTGACAGTCTGACCGAAGGGCTTTTAAGGAATAGTTTAGCGTGCCTTTGCCCCGGAGCAATTCCGCAGGAAGGTTCTGGTCCTATCATTACCTCCGTCGCTCCCTGCTTGGCTAATTCATCGGCCTTTTCATTGCCTTTTATTCCTTGATGGCCTGGCACCCAGGCTAGGGTCACTCTATTATGACTACCTAGTCTGTTGAGGGCCTTGCGACACTCCCACACCAGATTTGACGTCGTCCGATATGAGCTTATCGCTTTTAGTGTTGCTTGGCTATCGGAGTAGATGACGATTCTTTGGCTATCTACCTCCCGTCTCATCAACTCTTCTGCACAGCATTGCACCGCCATTACCTCTGCCTGAAAGACAGTGACATGTTTCCCAAGGCTTAGAGAGATCGTGATCTTCTCTTGTACCCCATATATTCCGGCTCCTACTCCAGAGTCTGTTTTAGAGCCATCAGTGTACCAGTTGAGATTCGCTATTATAGGAGGCCCTGTATCCCAGTCCTTTCTCTCTGGAATGATTACTGTGTATTCATTTTTAAAACTATATTGTGGGGCAATCTGATCCATTGGCATTCCCAGTATTGGATCTGCCTTTATTTCTTCATATAGCTTTTTGTAGACCTTACCTTGTCCTTGACTTATTGGAGGAGGCCCCTGTAATAATCTGTGACTTACAGATCTTGCATTTCCCTGAACGAAGATATGCAGTGGTGGCAGGTTCAGTATTACCTCCAGGGCTGCAGTCGGCGTCGTTCTCATGGCCCCTGTGATACTTAGGCAAGCTTGCCTTTGGATACCACTTAACTGCCTCTGCGCCCTAATCTGCAGTGTCCTGGGCCACCAGACTACTGATCCATAGGTTATCATTGGCCTCACGACCTGTGTATATAACCATTTGGTCATGTTAGGATTCAATCCCCAATTCTTCCCACTCATCTGCCTACACCTTCCGAGAGCGATTCTGGCCTTGTGCGTGGTTTTTTCGATGTGAGAATTCCATGTAAGCTTCTGGTCAAAGATTACCCCTAGGTAGCAAATGGAATTTCCACTCCGTTAATTTGTGGCTTCTGTAGACCTTGCAAATTTCTCTTTTTTGTAAACGGTACCAGTGTAGTTTTGTGAGGGTTCACTGCCAGTTCCTCCTCCCTACACCAGCCACTTACTATATTAAGCGCCATTTGGGTGCGCTCTGATATCGTGTTTGGAAACCGTCCTCTTATGACGACAGCAAGATCGTCCGGATACCCTAGGCTCTGAATACCTTCATCGGACAGCCGTACTAGAAGAGTATCTACAAGAATCGCCCACAAAAGGGGCGATAACACGCCTCCCTGAGGGCAACCCCTCCCCACCCCCGCCGTGATGGTTGCCTCTCCCAGGGTGGATGTGATTATCCTATTCCCTAGATTGACTGCAAGCCACCTGCAAATGATGGGTTCGATCCCTCTTCTTTCCATACACCTGGTTATAGATATTGGAGACGCATTATTGAATGCTCCCTCTATATCCAGAAAAGTAGCTACTGCTATTTCCTTGTCATCTATCGACTTGGAAAGTAGCCTGTTTAAGTCATCCAGAGCCAAGTCTGTTGACTTGCCTTGTTGGTAGGCATACTGACGCTCGCTTAGAGGGCGAGTTGTCAGAGCGTTGTCCTTTATGTACTGCTAGCTTTTCCAAAGTCTTAAGCAGGAAGGACGTTAGGCTAATTGGTCTATATGATTGGGGCGTTTGGTCTGATATTCTACCTACTTTCGGAAGGTAGATGACCTTCACCTTCCTCCATATTACCGGAGTATATTTCCAAGCTAGGCTAGCCTTGAAGATCTTACTTAGTTGCGGCACTAATGCCTCTTTACCCTTCTGCAGTAGGGCTGGATAGATTCCATCCTCTCCCGGTGATTTAAAGGGTTGGAATTCATCTATCGCCCATCTTATTTTATCTGGTCTTGTAATAGCAGTGGCAATTTGCCAGTCTTCCCGACTGGGTCTACCTACCTCTTGGAGATTTCTGGCTACCTCCTGCCGACCTAGATACATGATAGCTCCTGGGAAGTGTGCTCTTGTCAGCAACTCCAAGCTTTCCTGAGCCGTTTTTGCATAGTTCCCGTCCGTTTTCTTCAGGAGGCTCACCTTTTCATTGGAGCCTTCTTTGACCAGAACTTTGTGGATTCGGGCGCATTCTGTGGTCTCTGTAATTTCCTCACAGAACCTTCTCCATGAGTCCCTTTTGGCCTTCCGGATCTCCTTATTATAGTGAGTAAGCTTACTCCTGTACAGGTCCCAGTTTTGGTTGAGCTTGGCTTTATTGAATAGCCTTCTTACCTCGGTTCTTAATCCCTCTAGGTAATTATTCCACCAAACTGTGTTCCCTTTGCGTTGCCTTGTTCGTTCTGGACAGTTCACTCGGTAGGCATTCAACATTGCCTCGTTAACCTGGTCAACTGCCACTTCTAGGCTTTCTTTCCCTTTAATAGTGACTGTCCCTTCCTTAAGTGACTCTCTGAGGGATTCATCATATCCTTCCCAGTTAGTCTCTCTTGGATTTCTGAACTTAGTCACTATTAGGGCTGATGACTTCAGCTCAAATCTGATATGCCTGTGGTCGGAACATGATGGTTCCTGCGATACCCGCCAAGCCACTATGTTATCACTTATTCTGTTGGTACTCAAAGTCAAGTCTAATACCTACTATGGTAGCTTGAAAAAATAAATAAAATATTGTCCGATATAATCGCTAATCTTGAATAATCCTTTTTAGTCACTTAACTCTGAGTATGAACATCCTTTACCACGAAAAAACCATATTGCATATTATATTTTTTCAAAGTTTCTTACCTGTCTGTTGCTAGAGGTTGATAATACACCGTTGCCAGTGTTGGGGAGTGCGTTATCCCGACCACACCGTCCATTAACGTAAAACTATCCCCGTTGATGACGTAATCGGAGAAATTGGGATCGGGGAACATGGTGGGATGAGTGAACCTCCAAGCTGTATCTCGCAAGCCGTCGTAAACAACTAGGCCTAAATAAGAGAATTCCATTATAAATAATTGTGTGGACAATTGAGATTGGCAAAGATTGACTTACCTGGAGCAGCGGTATCTGTCATGTAAACAAAGGAGGATTCGCAGCGACCTTGGATAGCTTCGTCGATGACGAGGTTTGTAAAAAGAGAAGAAGGTTTTAAGACGCCGTTCGGAAGGTAGATCGTTCGTATGATTGTATCAGAGAATAAGTCGAATACTACTAGCTTCGGTTGACAGGCTACGGTGAATTCATCCAAAGAGTTTATCACGCCGGAATCTAGAACCTGAAAATTTAATGAAAAATGGTTTGAATTTTGTTAATTTTGACTATCGCTAGAAGCAAAATAAATCGGGGGTCACCAAACGTTATTCTAAGACTACGGAACCCTAAAAATGGACATAAGTAGAAAAATAACAGAAAATGGAATGAAATATGCTTCTTAGTTCATATCTGTCCTGTTTTCACAAAAAATGTTGGTTGCAGAATAGTCAGAGAGTAATAAATCCTAATTTAACATGCAAAACCCTTACTAAAAAAACCCAACTAAAACGATGTACATTACATTTATTTATTTATTTAACGGTCATACCATTTTCATAGAAAAATTAGATTAAAAGATTAAAGGTGGGTGGATATAAAATACAATAATGAAAATACAATAATAAAAAATACACAAAATATTACAACATATAACAGGAAATCGATAAAATACAATATGAAATATAAAACAAAATATTACAATTTAAATTACCTTTAATGAAAATTAAAATTGAAAGTTGAAAATTTAAGGTTTTTGTTCGTTTTTTAAAAGTAGAAATTGAGGAATTAAAAAGTTCTATACTAAAATTAATGTCATTGGCAATTCTGAGAACTCTCGTGATGGATTCATTTTGTCCATAGTCTGTTGGATGAAATGGAATATTAAATATTTCACTATTTCTAGTTCTTCTAACATTAACATTGAAGTTGATGAGTGCTAATAAATAAATCAGGATAATTATTTACATCAATGCATGTGAATTATCAGGACAGACCACATCCAAACGCAGGTTTCTGTTATACCACGTTGCTTCAGGTAGGTTGTAGTCACCACAAATGATAAACTTATGGTTACTATAGTTTTCTGCTAAGTATTCTACTAAAATAGAATGTTCAATATCACGTGAATTTGGCGGGATATATACACCACCTATAATTAAGTTGACATTTTTAAAGTTGAGAAGTAAAAAAATATACTCCACTCCCGATTGAGGAATTCTAATCACCGAAGATAAAAACTTATTTTCAACAGCAATTAGAATACCACCACCACGTGACTTCTCAGTATTCACCTGATCTCTGTCTAGTCTAAAAATACCATAACCTACCAAACCTAACTCATCATTGCTAATATCAGAATAAAGCAACGATTCAACAATTTTGCTTAAAATTAAATAATTTTGTCCTAATACCACCTGCATTATGATAGAAAACATGTAGAGGAGTATTAGAGTTTAGTCTTTTGAATTTTGGATTTGTGGAATACCCTTTGTAAATTTAATGAACACTTTTTCTCCCTTCTTTTTTCTATCTTGTAATTCTTTCCTCAACTTTTTCATGTTTTTTTTACTGAAGCATCGTCATATCTGCATCAATGAACAAGTTCTTCTGGTTACTAAAATTTTTCTCAGACGAAGACGTAATGACTTTTAAGGGTCGATTGCCATTTTTATTCTTATTTCCTACACGTAACGTTTTTACAACATTTAAATCCTCGTTATTTATACAGACTTCTTTGATAATAGTTTTAACAGATTCTACATCGGCACGTGGCGCTTTAGCCTCTGGTAAGTTATATATCATAATATTATTCGCTCTTCTCTGCCTTTCAGGTACTTCGCTTATTTTATTCTGCAAGATCTCAATTTTATCCATGAGTTCTGGAATTTTATGTATCAGTCATCCCAATAAAATATAAGCACTCTCTTTCCTTTCAAATCCATGACCTTCAACTCCGATGCATTAAGATCCGTACATTCCTTGTGAAGTTTCCTTTGGCAGCTGTCGCACATAAACCCAGCTTCATTATTTAAATCATTACTACATTTAATGCAAACCATTGTAATACCACATGTACGCCACTGGATACCAGCGATTTATAAGTAGATAATGAGACCTTTCTTGTTAATAGCCTTTTAGAGATAGGAGTTAATGAGGTCCTGTTTTTATAACTGAAATGTTGCCACAGGAATTAAAAGAAATCTAAAATACGCAACCATGAGCAACAACAGGCCAATTTGATCTGTATAGGATTGAAGGCAATAAAAAATGGAAAATAACGATAACAAACTAGCTGAAGTTAAACTTAATTCACCCATAAAAACTGATAAAAAGACAGAACTACCAATAACACACTTTTAATTAATTCATTTATTTTATTATATATTGTAAAACACGTCTTTATTCTTATATTTGCCTACCCAACCTACCTGTACAAAGTCGGTATACCATAGAAATCATTACAACACGGGGTTATTAATATTATTCGAACACGAAATATTAGTTATCGGAAAATGAAAAATCTGATGAATTTTCATCTGGTCCGATCTTTGTAACTATTGGCTCTATGGTTGGTTCCATTAAATTGTCTAATTTCCACATTTGCAACTCTTCTTTGATTACATGTTCTATGCATTTTCGCAATATCTCTGCATTAACTTGTTTCAAAGCTTCTCCAAAATGTGCACGAACATCTTTCATTTTATATGTGATGTTTTTCCTTGCCATCAATCTTTTCACCTGAACCCATTCATTCGTTTGGGTTGTGCTCAACAACCCAGGCGCTTGAACTGAATCTTTGTACCATTTCCCATGTTATCTACTTCCATTCCAGAAGCTTCGTGTCTTCTATAAAGGCCACTAGTTTGACTGGATGGATTTTCAGTAGTTGTAATAGTTGTATTAATTCCCCTCCAAAGTGCTTCCGTCCAAGTATGTGAGTAGGTGTTTCATCATCAAGTTCACATTTTCTGCACGTAGGTTCACTAACTTTGCCCATTTTGTGAAGATGTTTCCTCGAGGTGCAGTGTCCCCACTCACCAGGTCGGTAACTGTCTTCAAATGTCTCTTACCCAGTTTTAATAGCCTGGTTGAGAGTTCCTTGTCTACCTTGTTCAGTAAACTCTTTGTATGGAGGTGTCCTTCATTTGAGTTCGTGTTCCCTATCTAGCCAGTTCCCGATTTCCCCTCTTATGCAATTTTTTGTGATTCCACAAAACGTCTCTGGTCTTATGAAGTCTCCTTTAGAGCCCGAGCCCTTTTAAATGTAATTTCTTTATCTTAAAGCCACTGAATGATTTCCGCTTTTTTCCAGGCGGTGGTATCTGAAAGATAAGGAGCGTTGACCAAAACAATTACCGAGTTATCATTTGTGAAAAATAGTCCTCAAAAACTTCAGCATTCATATCTTCGTGATAGTCTCTGGTGTGAATTGACTCAAATGTCAATAAACCTGTTCTTCCAATATGCGTAATTATCAGCTCTTTTCCTTTTCCACAAGGTGCTTTTAATCCTACAGATAAACCATCCAAAAAGGCTTGACGGGAAGAGGTGAAATTTTTATCGTGCCATATTTTTCCTTCGTTTAGCCATGTCTCGTCCAAAAAGTAGATTTTTCTATTTTCATTGCGAAAATCCCTTATTGATCGCAAATAATTCCGTCTCCAACATAAAATTTCATCTCTTTCGATTAAAAGAGACTTTCTGTTTACTTCTTCCTATCTAAAACTCATCTCAATGCATAAATATAAAATTCGCAGGTGCGCCCTGGGAATGGTCATTTTACAAGGGTTTATTGGTATCAGATTGATAAATTTTTGCGAAGAAAACAACCTAATGATTATGAATTCATTTTTTTCCCATAAAGAAATTCATACGTACACGAGAGTAATGCAGTCAAGAAACGAAAAATCAGTAATTGACTACTTGTTAATAAGTAGAGATAACAAAAAGGAAATACTAGATACCAGAGTCAGGAGAGGCCCCGAAATAAATAGCGATCATTATCTATTAGAAGCTAAAATGAAAATTAAAATAAAAAAACCAAACAAAGACAGAATATGCAAGATAAATAAACCAAAAAAGATAACAAAGAGTTACAGACTCGCAGAAAAACAAGTAGCATTAAAATATAATAAACAGACCGAAAGTAGAGCTATTGATATAATAAAAGAAGGAGAAAACAAAAGTATAAAAGAACTATGGGATATGACAAAAAATATGATTCTAAACACAGCAGAAGAAGTATGTGGAACAACGGTTATAGTAAAGAATGGGAAGCAAACAAAATGGTGGACAAAAGAAATCAAGGAACAAGTAAAAATAAAAAAGAATCTATGGAAGAATTATTTAAGAACGAAAACCGAAATCAGCCAACAGAAATACAAAGAACAGAACACAAAAGTAAAAAATATGGTTAAAGAAGCAAAACGAAGAACTTGGGGAGGATTTTGGTGTAAAAATGGAAAATGACCACAGAGGAAACCAAAAGTTGTTTTATAAAGTATTAAAAAATCTGAAGAAAAACAAATCTTTTGAACTTACACAAGTAAAAAATCAGAAGAAAGAAATAGTAACTGGCGATCAAGAAATAATGCAGTGCTGGAAACAATACTACCAAGAACTCTTAAACCAAGACACACATGAGGAATACAGAAATGAGATAAACCAAGTAACTCAAGTTAACGATGAACAGATGGGAACTATATCAATCGAAGAACTAGATGAGGCAATTAAAAAGATAAAACGAGGTAAATCAGGAGGACACGACAAAATAACACCAGAGATGATAATTAACTTAGGAGTACAAGGAAGACAACTACTTCTAATAGTATTTAATGAAGCCTGGAAATGTGTTCAAGTACCTATGGACTGGAAAATAGGAATAATACTGCCCATACATAAAAAAGGGGATCCAACAGAATGCACTAACTATAGAGGCATAACATTACTAAGCGTGGTTTCCAAGCTATATGAAATTATCTTAGAAAAGAGATTGCGAATCTTAACGGAAGGGCAACTAGATGGATCACAAAGCGGCTTCAGGAAAGGTCATAGCACACAAGACCATATTTTCTCAATAAAACAAATGCTTGAAAAGACAAAAACTGTAGATAAATATATTGCTTTTCTAGACCTTGAAAAGGCTTTTGACAGTGTCACACAAAAAACAGTAAGGGATAGCTTAGACAAAAGAGGGATTCCGAAGAGCCTTTCAACAAGAATTAAAAGCATGTACGAAAACAATTATAGCTATGTCAGGAAAAATAACTTAGAATCCGATAAATTTAGAGTAAATGACGGACTTCGACAAGGAGGAGTGTTAAGTCCTTTACTTTTTATTATAATAATGGACGATATTATCAAGGCTACGAAAAAACATACTAAAAAGATCCACATAGGCTATAATAGACTGAAACCCATCAACCTGTCTGAATGTGCTTTTGCAGATGACGTTATGATTTGTGCACCGAGCGAAGATGACCTCCAAAAAAACTTACAAACATGGGAAAGAGAACTCAGTAAAAGAAATCTAAAAGTAAATGTACAGAAGACAAAAGTCATGACTACCGGAATAACAAACACAGAAATTCACATAAGGCTACAAAATGAAAAAATTCAACAAGTGGACTTGTTTAAATATCTTGGTATTAAGATCGACAGAAATGGAACCGAAGATGAAGAATTGAATGAAAGGATCACTAATGCCTCAAAACTCTACCATTCCTTGTCTAGAGCATTCATTGGTAAAAAAGAAATAAGTAGGAAAACGAAAATGACAGTGTTCAAGACAGTATATCGACCAATTCTCACTTATGGAAGTGAAAGCTGGATACTGACGCAGAAATCGAAGAGTAGAATACAAGCAATGGAGATGAGATACTTGCGCAGGGTTAAGGGAATAACACGGAGAGACAGAGTTAGGAATGAGGACGTTAGAAGTGAACTTGGAATTGAATCGATTCTTGACTTGCTAGACAACCAAAAACTTAAATGGTTTGGTCATTTAGTAAGAATGAACAACAGGCCAGAAAAAGATGTTTGGGAAGCGCGAGCAACTACAAAAAGGAAGAGAGGAAGGCCAAAGAAAACTTGGAACCAAGTGGTTGCTGAAATATTGGAAAAAAGAGGGAAAAGTTGGGAAGAAGCCAAAAAGATGGCAAAAAACAAGAAACAATGGAGCAATTTTATATATGGAAAGGAGAAATAGATTTCCACCCTTACACCTTCGGGTACAAAAAGGGTTTAGATTATATATATATATATATATTATTGCTCTCTGCCTTTTTCAAATAGAGTATAGGAACTTTTTTCCATTTTTTTAACAACCTTGGATTTCTTGTTTGATTAAATTTGCTATAGAAGAATTTACTAAACTAAAATAAGGTGCACCATTAACCTCAACTACAATTATTATTAGTTATGATTACTATTATTATTTATCTAATATATGTCACAGTTGACGTAACAATAAACTTGATTGATACATTTATTTCTTACGCTTGTGAAATTAAACTTTATAATAAAATGACCCTGAAAAAATAGATATAAAAAATCATCCAATATCTGACAATTTAAAAAGATTTCATTTCAATTGTTAGTGATAAATAATGAAATAAACAAATAATGTAGAATTTACATAATCGAAAAAATTGCCTACGCTTCTCCTTTTTTTTGCATAACACACATTGTCACATACACAGAAGGTCAAAGTAATTTTTTTCTAAACAAATTTGACAAACTCATTGTTGATCGCAACAATTAGATGCACATACATGTAAAAAAATTATGATGGTAATCAAAATAGTTGTAATTAGACATACATTTTGTTTACAATTACCCACGATTATATTGAATAATGTCAGTGGTGGAAGAATATTGTGTAAGGTCTCTATCGAGATATTGTTTACTAAAAGAATATGGAAAAAGCTCGTGCCCTATACAGGGTGTCTCCAAAGAATTGTGGTGAATGATTCGTCATTGAATTTGAAGACGAAAAGTTCCTATACACATGTGTGATAAGCTTTGTCGTTAATGAGATACAGAGTGTTGACTTTTTGAAGCTTGCTTCTTATTGCACGACATAAGACTTTTGAGAAGGCTAGTGAACTCGTAAAACGTGTAACCGTTACGAAAAAGCGTTCATCACGCAACAGTGTTGGCAGATTTCTGAATAATCCACTAATCCAATGAAATTAAAATTGAAGCTTGCTTCTTATTGCACGACTTTTGGGAAGGCTAGTGAACTCGTGAAACGTGTGATGTTACGAAAAAGCGTTCGTCACGCGATAACTCATTCAAGCCACTATGCGCAATCTCTCTTGCCGCACTGAGCTCGCACACCTATAGGTGTGAAAAATTATGCCAAATATTTTAAAATTTTTGAAAAATTGTCAAAAAATTTTAAATATGGTCAAAAATATTTAAATATGGTCAAACATTTGGAAAAATGATCAAAAATTGTCAAAAATTGTCAAAAATTGTCAAAAATTGTCAAAAATTGTCAAAAATTGTCAAAAATTGTCAAAAATTGTCAAAAATTGTCAAAAATTGTCAAAAATTGTCAAAAACTGTCAAAAACTGTCATCAAATGTCAAATACGGTCAATAATTGTCAAGATTCGTCAAAAACTGTCAAAAATGGTCAATAATTGTCAAAACCAATCTAAATTCGACAAAATTTGTCAAAAATGGTCCAAAAGGATCGATAATTGTTAAAATTTTGAAAAAATGGTCAATAATTGTCGAAGACGGTCAACAATTGTCAAAATTCCTCAAAAACTGTCAAAAATGGTCAATAATTGTTAAAATCTTTGAAAAATTGTCAAAAACTTTTAAATATGGTCAAAAATTGTCAAGAATTTGGAAAAATCGTCAAAAACTGTCACAATTTTGAAAAAATGGTTAATAATTGCCAAATATTTTCAAAAAGTGTCAAAAATTTGGAAAAATAGTCAAAAATTGTCAAAATATTTGAAAAATGGTCAAATTTTTTAAAAAATTGTCAAAATTGGTCAATAATTGTCAAAAATGGTCAATAATTATTAAAATTTCAAAAAATTTTTAAAAAATGGTCAATAATTGCCAAATATGTTAAAATTTTTGAAAAATTGTTAAAAATGGTCAATAATTGTCAAAGACGGTCAATAATTGTCAAAATCCGTTAAAAACTCTCAAAAATTGTCAAAATTTCTGAAAAATGGTCAAAAATTCACGAAAAATGGTCATTCTACTCGTGAAACGTGTGATGTTACGAAAAAGCGTTCGTCACGCGATAACTCATTCAAGCGACTGTACGCAATCTCTCTTGCCGCACTGAGCTCGCACACGTATAGGTGTGAAAAATTATGTCAAAATTTTTGAAAAATTGTCAAAAAATTTTAAATATGGTCAAAAATATTTAAATATGGTCAAACATTTGGAAAAATGATCAAAAATTGTCAAAATTGTCAAAATTTTGAAAAAATGGTTAATAATTGCCAAATATTTTCAAAAATTGTCAAAAATTGTCAAAAATTGTCAAAAACTGTCAATAAATGTCAAATACGGTCAATAATTGTCAAAATTCGTCAAAAACTGTCAAAAATGGTCAATAATTGTCAAAACCAATCAAAATTTGACAAAAATTGTCAAAAATGGTCCAAAAGGATCAATAATTGTTAAAATTTTGAAAAATGGTCAAAAATTGTCAAAATTTTGAAAAAATGGTCAATAATTGTCAAAGACGGTCAACAATTGTCAAAATTCCTCAAAAACTGTCAAAAATGGTCAATAATTGTTAAAATCTTTGAAAAATTGTCAAAAATTTTTAAATATGGTCAAAAATTATCAAGAATTTGGAAAAATCGTCAAAAACTGTCACAATTTTGAAAAAATGGTTAATAATTGCCAAATATTTTCAAAAAGTGTCAAAAATTTGGAAAAATAGTCAAAAATTGTCAAAATATTTGAAAAATGGTCAAATTTTTCGAAAAATTGTCAAAAATGGTAAAAATTGTGAAAATTTTGAAAAAATGGTCAATAATTATCAAAAATTGTCAAATTTTTTGAAAAATTGGTCAATAATTGTCAAAAATGGTCAATAATTATTAAATTCCATATTCGTTTACAAGAAACTGGAACTTTTGCAAAATATAGGAATTTTATTAGACGACCAAGAACTGCGAGAATATCAGATCTTCAATTTATTGACGAACATCCAGAAACGAGTACCAGGAAAATTGATCAACAAGTATTAAATGTTCTAAATGTTCTGAAGGAAAATTCATTGTTTAACATTTTTGTAGTTCGACATTTAACACTTTTTCATTTTATTGTCAAATAAATTTTTCTGCTTCATTGTTACACCCTGTAATTATGACATAGACCGTTGAAAAGCATTTTCTACTGGCTTTCTAACGATGTATCACTGGTAGGGGGTTGCCATTTAAATTTTTGTAGGTGGGGTAGGTGGGCCATAGGGGGTTCATGGGGGTGTGTTCTATCTCATGTCATTTTAGTTCTCTCTCTCTACCCTAGAAACGGTTTTGAAATTTTCTTGAAATCCCTTCTCGTTCACGAGGTACAGCCCATTTAAAATTTTTAAAAATTTTAAATGGGCACCCTGTATAATGTCCAACGTGTTCAACATTTGCTACATAATGACTATCCTCTCTGCAGTAATTTTCATAATAACCATACAAGTAAGTAAATCCACATGCCTCGTGACAGTGGCAAAGTTGCTTTGCGCTCGAATTACACACGGGATTTTTTCTACAACCGTTGTTTTTATAAAAAATTTTGGTAAAAATTAATAATTATTGATAATTTCAAATTTAACAGTTCTATCGTCGACGACCAACAAAGTGAAAAAATCTTATAAATTAAATTCTTACCCATAAATTATTACACGAATCTATCCTCATCCTGTATATAGAAATAAGACTGGAACAATTCACCTCACCCCTTACGGCGCCATGGAAGGACCAATCAGGATACGGTCTCAGGATTGGGCTAGATCCCTTAGGGGTGTTTCTGCCGATGGTGGCTAGCGTAGCGGGCACCCCTGCACGCAACCGAGGCATGGCGAGGAAGATTCTATCATCTGTTACTTCTAACCCTGTAAAGAGGGTGTTTTCCAGTCTGAAAATTATAAGAAGGATGAAATATAATTATGTTTATAAATATATAAAGCTGTAAAAGGACATTTTAGTTTCGATTAAATATCATTATATTAATAAACAAGCAGGGATTATTTACATAGACGTTTATGTAGCAGAAAATTATACATTAAATACTTATGAGTATAGACGTCAAAAAATAATAGTTCAATACTATTAAACGCTTTACAAAATTAGAAAAATAAATTTCCAAAGAGCATTCAATGTCTGTCGGGGCATATAGCCCGAGAAGTAGTTGTTTCTTCTTAGTGGATGGTCTGCTCGTTGGAAATTTATTTTTCTGATTTTTTAAAGCGTTAAATACTATTGAACTATTATTTTTTGACGTCTATAGATCACGCTTTACTAATGTGACAATTATTTACAGGTAACTGTAATTAAGTAAATACTTATGGGTATATTTAAGGCTTTTTAGTTTGTAATAGATATCGAAGAATAAAAAAATATTGTTCCAACGCTTTGACAAAGTTTTGAAAAATAATTTTTCAAAAACAGTGACCGTTCAACGAAGAAGAAACAACTACTTCCCGGGCTACATGCCCCGACAGACATTGAATTACACTTCTAAGTCAAACGGGGTTGGTAAATCTACAAGATTTAAACCAACCATTCTGGTTTGCAACTAGAAGGGACATAACTTGTAGACCGGTTTCGGCGTATTGCGCCTCATCAGTACAAGGTATATGTTATCGTCCGAGAGTTAATCCCGGACTGGGACTGGTAAAACGCTTTACTAAATACGACAATTTTACAGGAAACTGTAATCATTCATTTTTTTTTTCGTTTGTAACTATTTTCAAAGTCGAAACCATCAAATGTTATTAATTTACACAAATAAGTGTATTATAAAATCATAGTATAGAAATAGAAGCAGTAGGATAGCTCCTGGGAATTCTGTCTGATCGCGCAAGAGGTCACGCGCATAAGTAGCCATTTTGAAATGTTTTAAGAGATTAACGAAGACGTTAAAAACTTACTTGATATCTCTGTAATCGAAATGAAACGGCAAATCGAAGTCTAGAAGAGTCCATTGATTCACGACGTCTATATTTAGATTCACTGCCTCTTCTAATCCGAAAAGTAGAGACAAAACTAACGGGAGTCTTAGCAGCATCTTTTGTAGTTAACCTGCAACATTTTCCTGTTTATTAAATTAATTTGTTTCAATTTCTTATAATTATTATTATACAGAATTGTAATCGAGTAAATATAATCAATATACTGCAAGCGCCAAACGTGATGGCGAGCCCGCCCCAATGCGCACAAACTCATTTTCAATGTTTCCTCCCACTACAGCTCTTGCAAGACATATAAATGCTCTGTACAGAGGCGTATCATTAGTTGTCCTCCAATTCTGTTGGCGTTTGGCATTGTCTGAATAATTTGTGAAAAATAAAACATCTCTCGCTACAGGTAACATTAAATAAATATCAAAAATAACTATCTCAACACAAATCTTTATTTTGTATTAGATATTTCGATAAGAACCATTGAAAGAGTGGTTAAAGAAGGGGAGCAATTAATTTCTGCAAATAACGTGCAAATAAAATTTTCCACCCAAAGAAAGAAACGGCCTTGAAGAGCACCAATAACTGATATTCTCGAGTATGAGTATTCCAATATTAGACGGATTATTTACAACTTTCATAAGACGGAAGGGTATCGTAAAAAAGTTACAACTCAAAATTAATGACGTTTTGGGAATTGTGGCTTCCGGAACATCTCTTCGTAGAATTTTAAAGAAAATAGGTTTCGAATGGAGGAGGACTGAAAATAATAGAAAAATTTTAATAGAGAAAATGGACATCAGAGCATTGAGGATCAAGTAAATACAAAAAATCAATTATTTTCGTAGCCAACAGCGACCAATTGTGTTGCTTGAAGAAAAATACCTTCATAGTGGACATACATCTTCTAAGAACTGGACGGATGAATCAACCAAAGGGTTATTTAAAAATATTTCGAAGGGACCAAGACTCATTATTGTCCATGCAGGAGGTGACATGGGCTCTATACCTAATTGTCGACTTATATTCAAATCAGGGGATTATCATTCAGAAATGAATTCTGAAAATTATGGTAAATCAAGAAACAAGAAAAGTTGATCCCAAATTTACCTGAGAATTCGACAGTCGTGACCGATAATGCTCCATACCATAATATTCAAATTAATCCAGCCCCCAACACAAATTCTAGGAAGGCTGACATGGTGAAGTGGCTGCACGGAAAAAACATTTTGTTCACCAATGACATGCTCAAACCCGAATTATACGAATTGATCAAGAGAATCTAACTTTCAAGTTGGAAGATGTGATCAAATCACTTCCGAGGAATTGCAATTGCCGACATGTAGTAGATAGAGAGGAAATATTGGGAAAATGAAACATTCACAGATGTTCAAACAGAGGTAAATCCAGTGATTATGAATTTAAATGACGATAGCAGCACAAGCACAAGCAGCAGTGAAGATGAAGAAAATTTGTATTCAGATAATGACTGATTAAAGTTTATTTTTTAATAAGTGTACATTATATAACATTTTAATGAACTGTTATGTAAATGAAATATTAAAAGAAATTACAAAGAAATCATGTTGCATTTGCTACCCTAATTCAAACTAATTATATGTACGACACTGACCGGCAAGGGGCTTATCGTAATCCAATAGTAATTTAGTTGGGAGAGTCTATACCTGCGCGATCGCTCGCCATCACGTTTGGCGCTTGCTGTACTTTTATTACCTAAATGGTGCACCCTGTATGTTTTTCTACAATAAAGACACTAGATGAGTTAATTTGATCAAACTCTCAAGTGCGATGGTGGTGTAATGGTCAGCATAGTTGCCTTCCAAGCAGTTGATCCGGGTTCGATTCCCGGCCATCGCAGTTTTTTTTTATTTTAAAAATGATCATTAATTTTTTTAAAAGTTGAATCTTGTTTTTGCTTTAAGCTACTAATGTATTTACGGATTTTTCGCAATACTAAAGAGGAACGGATAAAGGACTACTCTGCGATTCTTTCAAAACATCATTAAAAGGTTTGACAATAATTAATTGAAACAAACAAGATTTCGTACTAAAATAAACGACGTTTCGATTTAATAGTTGAGAAACCGCGACAAAATAATCACTTTCTCGTCCTAAAATGAATTGGTAATGAACTTAATCGTTTTGTATTTATTGAGTAATCGTTACATTTCTACGTTAAGTGCTGGACATTGTAAATAAGATCATGGTAAATATTATATATTAACAGTGTCGTCTCATCCTGTAGTTTAATTAACAAATAAATATAATTATTAAGAATTTAAAAAAGAACCCAACCATTAAAACAAATAGAAAGTTTTGACATTTGACACATAACGTACAGTACAAACCACTCAAGTGCGACCGTGGGATCTTCAAAACGTTCATAGACAAGCAAGAAGCGACACTATCATTTTTCTTATAAACTATAGGGAAAATTTAAAACGATCTGTTTTTTATCATGTACAATTTAGAAGCATAAAAACAAATATTGAAAGGATAATCTAATATCTTATCTGAAATTATTATATCTGTGCAATGGTGGTGTAATTGTCAGTATAGGTTGTAATGAACGCAGTTGGTTCGGGTTCGATATCCGGCCAAATCCATAATCTATGTTGATCATTACACCACCATCGCACATTAAATATAATAAAAATTACTATTATTTTGTCTCAAACCTTTTTTTAAAATCTTTTCCTAAAACCTAACTACAACATAGGCCGTAGAAATAACCTATTATTTCACCCGTACAATAATGATTTCTATTATTGTACTGGTAAAATAATAAAAGAAAACGATACCAACGCCTTCTTTGAATAATAGTTGTATAGTTCTTCTAGGCTTAATGTAATGACCCATATTTTTAATCCCTTTGAAAGCAAGTGCCGCCCAATGGCGTGCATATAATTTTTTTATAAATTCGAATATTGTGAAATAATGTTTTTCATTCAAATTAATATAGTAGATCAAAATTAACCTGCATACAAAACTCATAAAATTTGTAATATAATTTTCTGTAAATAATGCTCATTTAGCCAGACCAGACAATCTAAAAAAATTGTCTGTGATACATCATCTTGAACTGTCGTTCCAAATGGTCTCCAAAATTCCATTTTAATTAATTACTAACAAATTATATTTGTAAAACTTGCCCTAACTTCTACTAACAAATAAATATTATATTAATAACAATTCACTCACGCCTCTTAATCAACTAACCTTACTAAACCAACAAATAGATATTATATTAATAATACTTTTCTACCCTAGATTAACTTCACTTTTCTACAAATAAGAACTAAACTCACTCAACCAACAATTATATATGATATTGATAATATTTCTCTACAACACAATTCACGCACACCCCTGGATGTTCTAACCCAGGTCAGGCCAGATGTTCGGTAAACTCATAATATTTTTTATGTCCCGGTTGGCCGAGTTAAAACTGTCCGGTTACTTCATTATATTATGCCAAATACTGGACTGGATCTATTAGCTTTTCAATGCGAGGCTGCTACGTTGCCAGCTATTCAAAATTTTCTTAAATATAGTAACATAGGTACATAAAGTTGTTTGTAATTAATTATTCTTTTTCCAGCAATTTTAAGCGACTTATTTTATCGCTTACTAATACATTTATATTATGTATATTTTTTTAAATATTTCCAAACTAGCTTTCTAAGAACATCACGATCTAACTTAAGTAACGAAGAACATTTGTATAGTGAGAAAATATATCTGACAACATTGCTTTATTTTATTGTCGTTACACTGACTTTGGATCCACTATACGTGTTTTATCCACGCAAGATTTTTTTTAAATATAAAAACGCTTATAAAACACGAATGCAATACAACGATTTATCCACAATCACAGTCATTTAAAATGTAACGTCAAAATAACTAAAATATTATTGTTTTTAGATTGTATTTTTCATTATTCCACTAGTGGATAAAGTGGTACTTTATATGCTTCATAAGTGTGGATAAAACTGCAATTATAATGTGATAGTGGATACAAAAAAAATAAAAAAAAAATGCGATGGCCGGGAATCGAACCCGGATCAACTGCTTGGAAGGCAACTATGCTGACCATTACACCACCATCGCACATAGTGAGGTGTGACGGGAAACGTTAGCTCCGACTCAAATAACCTATTAATATATATTCAAAATAAAATACACACATTTCATGCTTAAAAAATTTAATGCTTTCATTATTAAGAACGTGAAAGCTTCTTTTAGTCTCAAGGTGCAACACTCCTGATAAATACATTTATCTACGACCACCATTAAAATTAATCATTTACATTTTATACATACGTCTAAAGCGTGCGAAAAATAACAATGCTTTTTAAATGGAAGTTTCATTATAACACCCAAAAGAGTGCGAAAAAGTACAATGCTTTTTAAATGGGATAATCATTTTAACACTCTTTTTTATTTGTATATTTACTAAGTTACCTTAGATAATTTTGTGTTTTGTCTTCTGTCATTAAGAAGTGTGAAACGTGAATGGTCAATAATTTTGTCAGAATCAGAATTTTGAAAAATGGTCAAAAATGGTCAAAAATGGTCAAAATTTTTGAAAAATTGTAAAAAATCATCAAAAATTGTCAAAACTGTCAAAATTGGTCAATAATTGTCAAAAATGGTTAAAATTTGAAAAAATGGTCAAAAATTTTCAAAAATGATCAATAATTGTCAAAATTGGTCAATAATTGTCAAAAATGGTCAATAATTGTTAAAATTTGGAAAAATGGTCCATATTTGTTATAATTTGGGAAAATGGTCTAAAATGGTCAAAATTTTTGAAAAATTGTCAAAAATGATCAATAATTGTCAAAACTCTCCAAATTGGTCTATAATTGTCAAAAATGGTCAAAATTTTTGAAAAAATGGTCAAAAATTGTCAAAATTTTCGAAAAATGGTCAATAATTATAAAAAACTGTCAAAAATGGTCAATAATTGTTAAAATTTGAAAAAATGGTCAATAATTGTTAAAATTTGAAAAAATAGTCGAAAATGGTCAAAAATTTTGAAAAAATGGTCAATAATTGTCGAAATTTTTGAAAAATTGTAAAAATTTCGAAAAAATGGTCAAAAATTATAAAAAACGGTCAATAATTGTCAAAAATGGTCAATACTTGTCAATAATTGTCAATTGTCAAAGTTGAGTTAAATGTTTCTAGATTAAAAATATGGCGAAATTCGACCCAATAGTGTTTGTCGTATTCGCCGAACCCCGCAGAGCAGCACAATAGCTAGGGATGTTAAAAAATAATCGATTTTTATATAAATCGATCATTATTTTCTTATAATCGATTAGTAGTTACCGATTTTTATAGTAATATTAATCGATTTTTAGTAAATCGATTTTATAAATTACGTGTTTAAATCGATTTTCGGAAACGGCTCTTATTATTTATTGACCATTTCTCAAAATTTTAACAATTATTGACGATTTTTGACAATTATTGACCATTTTAACTGTTTTTCAAAATTAGTGACCATTTTTCCAAATTTTTGATAATTTTTGACCATGTTTCAAAATGATGACAATTTTTAACCATTTTTGACAATAATTGCCATTTTTAACAGTTTTTAACAATAATTGACAATTTTTGATAGTTTTTGACCATTTTTGACAATTTTTCAAAAATTTTAGAAAATTTTTCAACATTATTGACCATTTCTGATAATTATTGACAATTGTTGACAATTATGGACCACTTTTCCAAATTTTTGACCATTTTTGACAATTATCGACAATTTTTAAAAATAATTGTCCATTTTTGACAGTTTTTGACCATCTTTGATAGTTTTTGACAATTATTGGCCATTTTTGAGAATTTTTCAAAATTATTGACCATTTTTGATAGTTTTTGACAATTATCGACCATTTTCCAAAATTTTAACAATAATTGACCAATTTCGACAATAATTGTCCATTTTTGACAGTTTTTGATAATTTTTGACAATTTTTGACAGTTTTTGATAATTTTTGACAATTTTTGACAATTTTTGACCATTTTTGACCATTTTTGACCATTTTTGACCATTTTTGACAATTTTTGACCATTTTTGACCATTTTTGGCCATTTTTGACCATTTTTGACCATTTCTTACCATTTTTGACAAAAATTGTCCATTTTTAACAGTTTTTGCCAATAATTTTCATATAATTTTATTTGATTTTCAATCTGATAAATTGTTAATGAATGAATCTCTTAGGTTTAATATCGGAATATGAAAAGCATGTACTTTTTAAAATAATACAGAAAAAAATCGATTTTTTCGCAGAAATCGATTTATTTTTGTGTTAATAAAGATTCAATAAAGAAAAATCGATTTTTATTTAATCGATTCTTTTCCATTAATCTCACATCCCTAACAATAGCTCTTCGATTGTTTAAGCCCTATCGACACGTGCGACTCGACGAACGTCGCACGTCGCAGACGTAAAGAGCCGAGTAACTGTGACGCACGTACAGGTTCTAACCTGCTTTGTTTATGCCCGTAAATATTTTATTTAACAACTATTTTCGTAACGTTTTTAATAATTGAACATGAGCTTTCAAGAATATTATAATGCTTACGTCAAAAGACACATCTACAAGACAAAAAAGTGCTGTCAAGAAGAATGGTAAAGTTATGGAACACAGGAAAAAAAAGTTCCTGAAGAAAGAAGATTTGGTGAAACATGTTCAGCATGAGATTGATCAGCTTCTAAGAGTGTTCCTCACAATTGTATACTAACTAGTCTTTGCTAGTCTTAAATTAAAGTAATAGAACAAATTGTTTTTTTTGTATTTTTTTTAAATCCAACGGGTTTACAGCCAAAACTCATTTTAAAAAATCTCTCGTGAGATTTGGAGTGGGGGGAGGTTGTAAAGGAAAATCTTACGAAATCTCACCAGGGGGGGGGAGACGAAAAATCCTTAAAAATGTCTCACGTAATTTATGGACGCACCCTTAGTCAAAAAGGTTGTAGGCGACGAAGAGTTTTCATTCACACCACCTGAAATCGCCGAAAAGGCGAAAAATGTAGGTATCCAATAGTTTATTACGTGCAAAATCAAAAAAGTTATAAAGATATATGATACATTTTATGGTCAATATAGAGATTGGAGGAAGAGAAGTATAAAGTTGTAGTATTCAAATAAAATTTCTTATTCGTAGAAAAAATAGTGTATGCAACTCTCATGGAATGGTTACTAATACATGATCGTTGCATAATATACTATTATTTCTCTAGTGGGTTAATGAAAACTTGAATCCAGTCCATTTTGTCAAAACGAAATATGTCGAATCATTTTTTTATGAAATCTGATTATAAATTACCGTGATTGTATATGACGCTATCTAAAAGACTTATACAATAACTAAACAATACAATATTACTGTTTTTCAATAGATTTATTATAAAAAAAAATTGCGATGGCCGGGAATCGAACCCGGATCAACTGCTTGGAAGGCAACTATGCTGACCATTACACCACCATCGCAATGAAAAAGTCATTAAATCATACAAACGCACTTTACTGTTCAGAATACAAAATAAACCTACACACACAGTCGAAAGTAAAACTGTTTCTGTGTTTATGTTCAACTTCATTAAAAAGTGAGCCTGCAGATTTCTGCAAAATGTTCAATAGCGCAATGGATAATTATTGTTCTATGTGTTGATTAAAAGGCAGATCCTTATGTATGGTTTGAAAAAGAAAACGATGAAATTAAAATAAAACTGTAGTTGACGAGGTAATTAATATTACCTAGTAGGTACTTATTAGTTAATAAAGCACAAACTACTAATTTTATAACTTATGCGCGTTCTAATAAATTTTAATTTGCCGTATTTTTTTGTTTTTATAAAAGAATACACATCGTTGACTAATATTACCTTTCATATGGAATATTAACAATAATTGTTTTATATTTAAATAGAAAGTTCAGCGTCACGTATCCGTAAATACGAAAATATACTTCATTGTATTCCGCCAGGGTGTGTATTATTCTTTCTGAGGTAAAATTTTAAGCTATAATTATCCTACAAGGATTCGTGACTAAAATCATTGTCCACTGTCATTATTTACACAAGTAGAATTACAAATAACAAAGCGGTACAGGGCTGTATAACCAAATTATCCAATTTTTTTCAATATTATATATTATATTGGCAAATAATAGTTCTACCTAAAATGTAAAAAAAATTAACTATCAGGGATAGAAAATAAGCTTTTTCCTACAGTCGCGCGTAAAATGACTAATTACTATATTCAAATGAAATCGTAAAGTCGACAAATGCCGAGGATTGTTACTTTACGCTCTAGCGAAAGAAAGGAATCTTTTTCGCTCGCTTATTTGATCAAACCACGCCCTCCGAATTAACTCAATTGGTGAATATTCAACACTTTATCAGATTAAAAATAAAATAAAATTATATGAAAATTGTCAAAAATTTTGAAATATGGTCAAAAATGGTCAAAAATGGTCAAAAATGGTCAATAATTGTCAAAAATTGTCAATTATTATCAAAAACTGTTAAAAATGGACAATTTTTGTCAAAAACTGTCAATAACTGTCAATAACTGTCAAAAATTGTCAAAAACTATCAATAATTATATATAATTATTAAAATTTTGAAAAATGGTCGATAATTGTTAAAAATTTTGAAAATTTTGAAACTGTCAAAAATTGTCAAAAACTGTCAATAATTATATATAATTATTAAAATTTTGAAAAATGGTCGATAATTGTTAAAAATTTTGAAAAATGGTCGATAATTGTTAAAAATTTTGATAATGGTAAAAAATTTTCAAAAATGGTCAATAATTGTCAAAAATGGCCGATAATTGTGAAAAACTTTTAAAAAAATTTGAAAAAGGGTCATAAATTTTCAAAAATGATCAATTGTCAAAAATTTTTAAAGAAATTTGAAAAATGGTCAAAAATTTCAAAAATTGTCAAAAATGGCCAATAATTGTCAAAAACTATCAAAAATGGACAATTATTGTTAAAAATTGTGAAAATTTTGAAAAATAGTTGATAATTGTCAAAAATTGTTTAAGTTTTTGTAAAATTGTCAAAAATTGTTAAAATTTTTGAAAAATTGTCAATAATTTTGAAAAATGGTCAATAATTGTCAAAAATGGTCAAAAATTTGGAAAAATGTCAACAATTGTCAATAATTTTTAAAAAAGTCAATAATTTTTAAAAAAGTCAATAATTTTTAAAAAAGTCAATAATTTTTAAAAAAGTCAATAATTTTTAAAAATGGTCTAAAATGGTCAAAAACTATCAAAAATGGTTAAAAATGGACAATTATTGTCAAAAATGGTTAAATATTGTCATCATTTCGAAAAACAGTCAAAATGGTCAATAACTGTCAAAAATGGTCAATAATTGTCAAAAATGGTCAATAATTGTTAAAATTTTGAAAAATGGTCAATAATTGTTAGAATTTCGAAAAATGGTCAATAATTGTCAAAATTTTGAGAAATAGTCAATAATCGTCAAAAGTTGTCAAAATTTTGAAAACTAGTAAATAAATAATACGAGCCGTTTCCGAAAGTCAATAAACACGTGATTTATAAAATCGATTTACTAAAAATCGATAAATATTACTATAAAAATCGATAACTAAAAATCGATTATAAGACAATAATAATCGATTTATATAAAAATCGACTATTTTTTAACATCCCTAGTCAGAAGATCTTTTTAAGGTTAATCATGATGAATAGCGAAAATGACGATTATTCTAGCACTCCTATTATAACCTAAGATAATATGAAAAACTGTTTTAATTATTAAAAGGGCGACTGTTAGAAAAAATTATGTGTGTTTCTCGAGCGTAAAGTAAAATTGCCGCTTTCGAAAGATCGCCGCGCTCCGTTCCGCGTCGCGCGACAACATTCTTTCGCAAGCGGCAATCTGTTACTTTACGCTCTAAATACACAAATAACTATTATAACAATATAATAATTTATAAGAAATTAAAAGGTGAATTTCAAAAGTCATTGTTATTGGCAGATGTCGAAGAATAAAAATATATTATTCTACGCTTCACAACTAGTTTTGAAAAATATTTTTCAAAAACAGTGACCGTTCAACGAAGAAGAGACAACTACTTCCCGGGCATGTAGCCCGGGAAGTAGTTGTCTCTTCTTCGTTGAACGGTCACTGTTTTTGAAAAATATTTTTCAAAACTAGTTGTGAAGCGTAGAATAATATATTTTTATTCTTCGACATCTGTTGTTAAAACGCTTTACTAAATACGACAATTTTACAGGAAACTGTATTAATTCGTCATTGTTATTGTTGATATCTCGGGCACGCCTCTACCTAGAGCGACGGCGAATCAAATGTCGACAGGGGAGGGAGGTATAAGCGCTCTGCAGATTCTGACAAGTCTGAACAATTCAGTAAACCTTTTTAACGCCATAAAGAGAAAGCATTCAAATACTCAAATTGAAATAGGTACTTAAATAGATAATAAACCGGAAAACACAAAAAGGTTATTACACGTTTTTTTATATCATTTGTGAACTTCATTTTCAATCTTCAGTAATGGAAGAAATTTCTTCTGAATCAAATATTGCAATAAATAATTGTAACAATTATTGTACTTTCATATTTAACATTAATAAATAATATGACAACTAAAATGTCAGAGTACTATACTCTTAAATCATAATCCACTCCTATTATAACCTAAGATAATATAAAAAACTGTTTTAATTATTAAAAGAGCGACTGTAGAAAAAATAATGTGTTTTTTGAGCGTAGAGTAAAATTGCCGCTTTCAAAAGATCGAAACATTCTTTCTCAAGAGGCCAATCTGTTACTTTACGCTCTAAATACACAAATAACTATTTTGTTGTTGTTGCTATTTTGTTTTTTTTTGTAGTGTAGATTAGAGTAATAAACAAATATTTTTCTTGGTGTGTTGCACAAGGTCAAACAATTTATGCCATTGAACTTCAGACTGCTTTCGCTTCTGTATTGCTAGCGTTTTCTACAATATTATTAAATATTATTTTATTTATAACCACACTATTTTTTAGGACATGTCACACATATTATTTATCAGATGAACTATAGATGGAACTATAAACTGAAATATTCGCAATTTATGATACTGTTTCATTTGCGTATCGCTTAAATCTTGATACAATTTTCTCCTTAAAAAAAACGACTTTCTTTTTTTATGTCACAAAATATATCAATTATACTTAATGTAATTTGTTGTGATGAAAAATATCTCGAAAAGTAAAAGTAGGTAGACCCTGTTATATAAGTGATTTCGCAAAAAACTTCATATAGGTACGTAAACACAAATTTTAAGTGAAAAAATATGTATTTATGTAGCTATTCTCAGAAAATCCTTACCAAAGATCCTATCAATCCCATAGGAAATATTTTAAGATCTAATGGATCATACACGGAAACTGGTAGAGAGATAGGACTGGAGCTATCCGTCAGACCTCTCACTACCCTGGCTCGTGCGAGGATAGAGGATTGGAGTGCGGCCAAAAAAGTAATAACCCAGTGCAAATTGAACTGGGCTGAGCCATACAAAGCTCCTGGACCAGATGGTATAATCCCAGCGCATCTGCAGCAGGAGCAAATTCATCTATCTCCAGTACTTTGTAAACTTTTCAGAGCATCACTAGCAGCTGGATACTTTCCAACTGCTTGGAAAAGAACCCGAATCGTTTTTATTCCCAAACCAGGTATGGATTATTTCCAGGCAAAGTCATTCAGGCCAATAACTCTGTCTACTTTCATGTTGAAGATAATGGAGAAACTATAGGCATGTTAGGGAAAACTTTCTCATTGAAAGGTCACTACATTATAACCAACATCCCTAACAATGAGGAAAATCCTGTGAAACAGCCTTACACCAACTGGAGTCGAAAATTGAGGCTGCCCTAGGAAATCAAGAATTAGCTCTCGGAGCATTTCTTGATATATAAGGAGCGTTCGACCACACCTCCTTTGACTCATGGTAGCTGCTGTTGCAAGGCGTGGAGCAGACGACACCACATGTCGGTGGATGAAAAACATGCTTTTCAACTAGACAGCTACGACAACCTTATGTGGAGATTCCATGGAGGTATCTATAATGAAGGGATGCCTCCTATTCCTATCACCTTTGATGTGGGACCTTGTCATAGACGAACTCCTGGAGGAATTGAACAGGAAGGGGATATACACCCAGGGGTATGCAGATGATCTGACAATCCTTGTACTGGGGAAAAACCCTAATGTTATATGGGAGCTGATGCAACAAGCCCTGCAAAAACTGCGATCATTCCCTTCACTATAAAAAGGAAGTTTGAGAGACTAAAACTACCAAGCCTCTTCAACGTGCAGCTGTGTCTTAGCCAGGAGGGAAAATGGCTCTAGTGGCTGCCAAACGGGCGAAACACATGGGGTCTAAATGGACGGATCATTCACTGGCTGTACACAACTGTGGTGACACCCATGGTTACCTATGGAGCCTTAGTTTGGTGTCCAAATGCAGATAAGAGGAAGGCCGAACTGGAGCTATCAAAAGTTCAGAGGCTTGCCTGTCTGAGCATAACGGGTGCGACGAGAAGCAGCCCGACTGCGGCAATGGAAGCCATTCTCAATCTTCCGCCTCTTGCTCTGCATGTTAAGGCGGAAGCGAGAATAGTTGCATACAGACTGGAATGCTATGGGAATTGACAAAAAGGAACCAACACCCACAGTCATTCCAGAATCGCAGATGTTATCACAAACTCACTTCTTTTATTGAGAAGTGATAACATGTTGGCCACAATTACCGATAACCAACCATACCATATCCAGCTAAACTGGGTTGGGATGAAAGAATGCAGTGAGGAAGGAACGTTGGAGTGGTATACAGACGGATCTAAAACTGACAATGGAACAGGAGCTGGAGTCCGTGGTGCCAGACCCAGGTGCAATGTCCACGATTCGTTGGGGAAGTTTGCATCTGTATTCCAGGCAGAAATCTACGATATCGACACGTGATTGCAAATGAACATCGAAAGGGGGTATAGAGGCCAAAAGATCCTCATACTCTCAGGTAGTCAGGCAGCACTGAAATCTTCAGCATGTGTCCTACAAAAACTATTAATCCTGGCAAACCATAATAGAGTAACTCTTAAGTGGGTCCCGGGGCACAAGGAAATTGTAGGTAAGGAAAAGATGACACCCTAGCAAAGCTATGGTCTGAAACTGCATTCACTGGTCCTGAACCAGTATTTGGAGTATCAAAATCTGCTGCACGTGGTTGTACATCTCGGTGGATTCAAACTAACCATCAGATGTACTGGAGACACGTGCCAAGACAGGAACACAGCAAGCTCTTGGTCAAAAAACCCTCGGAGTCGCTATTAAACCTCAGCAGGGGTGGAAAGTATCGGGATTACTCACCGGTCACTGTACCCTAAGGAAGCACATGCATACAATTGGCATATATAGGGATGATCCTATCTGTCGGTTGCGCATGGAAGAGGAGGAAACAGCCTCTCACATTATCTTCGAATGTGAAGCACTGTCTCATTGGAGATATAGAATCCTAGGACTAGAGTATCCAGGGGAGGATTTCTCCAAGAAGGACTTAGTGAAAAGACTGTTGAGCCTGATAAGGGCTACTGGTCTCTTCACATAATCGGTATAACCAAGAGCACAAAAATCCTAAAGTCTGAGGTGCCGAGGTCTTTAAGCTTCTGACTGGCGGTGCCGAACTAATCAATCAATCAGCTATCTCTAGTATGCGGACTGCTTCAAATTTAGTTACTATAGTAGGGGAAATGGGACTAGTCCTTTTATTTGATCATACTGTAAATATAGTTACAAAACGTTGTGGCTATACGAACTCTGTTATAGTAATGCGCATGCGTCTTGTTGCATTTCATAAAATAAAATGATAAAAATGATATGACGCACCCTGTATTGAGTCAGTAATATGTGCGTCAACAGGGTTTCTTAACGATCGCTCCACCTCCTACTTTCGAAATTGTCCAGACACCACTTATGATATTTTGGACATGAAAATATACTTTATGCAATATATTATGTGTGGGAAAGAATGGTCAGAAATTGAGAACAAGTGTTTAGCAGATGTTTTTGTATCTGTGTTTAGTTTTAAATTGTAAGAAAGAAGAGAGTTACAAACATGTAGTCATAGGGATCGGATGTCTACGCTCCGGTACCTATAGGGTGTAAGTTAAAATAGGGTTCATTAAATTTCAGATTTACCTTTATTTAGTGAAGTAAGTGTTATTGTTAAAATTGAAGTTATGCAATAAAGATATAAAAAAGCATAATTTCTGGTCCTTCGTTTTTTATGGTATCCCACCACGTCTAATGGTTGCTGACAGATTCTTGCTCTTCTATGAAGCAGCTGACATTTGATAGGAAAGTAGGTACCTAAATGAACGTATGCATTAAAACACATTTTTGACAATTTCGCAAGTAAGAATTGTTCGCCTCTGTATTTTTATTTTCAATTTATCTCTGACTAATGCAAATAGTATGTTGTACTTGTTCTATATAAAAAACCGCATTATGTATGTCGGCTAAACAATCAAATACGCAACACGTTTCCTTTTGCTTTCATTTTTAATCTCGCCACAAGCGATTTTTACGTGCTTCAGTCTAAATATGTATAGGTATTATTTACTCATTTCTTAATTAACTATTTATCATAGCCATAACTAAAAATATCCTTAACCAAATAATTCGGGCATATTTATATTTCAAGGTTGAAAACTTTTTTTATTCTTTGCCAATCAACCAAAACTATAAAACTTCAATTATTATATCAGGAAGCTGTTGAAACTATTCTAGGCACGGAGATACATGTGGTTGGTGGCTTAATAAAAACAGTCTTCTAGTTGGTAAAGAAGAAATCAAGCCACATTGTATAGTTATCCTTCTTCTTTCAGTTCTTTTTCTCAAATTTCTATTTATGTTGATTACTGTATATACGTTTTGCTATGTTGTATTACGTAAACAAGCTAAAATAATATTTTCTTATTATCGTTGTTCCTTCCTCGGTTGCCCATACAGGAAATAATTTCCTCGACAATCAGTAGTTAATTACGATATTTTCATTTAATTAAAGAAAATTGTCAGCTCTATGAATAAATTGAATACATTCAATTGGTCAACCGCAAAACTGTTTTAAAATCCAATCACGAAACCACATTCCAAGATTTGTGTAGGGAAATAAAAACATGTGTAGGTATTAAATTATCATATTTTAAAATGCAACATGCACTGTCGATCTAGAAAAATCACTTAAAAGTATTCAAATTATTACATTAGCATGGCAACACTGTGCTCAATGCGTTGAATGCACAGAAATAAATTATTTATTTCTGTGGCCAGTATAGAGGGTTATTCATTTAGTCTGTTTAGCGATCGAAGCTTTTGATACAATTTATGCATGAAAACAAAGTTGCGTTTTTACTAAAAAAGTGAAAAACGATTTTATACACGTTTTCACAGAATTGTAAAAGTAAAAATATGCTGGTGAGAAGCTAATTTTTTTATTCACTTGAACTCACACTAAATCGTTGTTAATTATTGTTATTGTAGTATTTCTATAGGTGAAATTACTAATTAGTAGACATAAAAATGCTTATTACAACACGAACTGTTATTGCTAAATTCGCTATTTTCGTTTTGCCACACTTATTTATAAGTAAGTGTGAGAACATTTTTATCGTTTCAAGGTTAGAAATTGTTTCAAATTAACAAAGATATTAATTATTATTTTCGCTTCCTTGAAATACATTTAAAGTTGATTTATAAATGAAAAAATACATCCAATTGCAGCAACAAGTTCACGTATTTAATTCATTTTTGAAGAACGTCTATTGCACTCTTTTATCACTTATAATTTTTTCTCCGATTTGACAGCAAATATTAATTTTGCAGACACATATCAATCAGCAAAGTACTACTTTTCCTGCCTAGGCAGGATTATCCTCAATGGGAATAAAACATTTGGCATTTCCTTCATTTTTCATCGGAGACTTCTCCGGCAACAAATTTAATTCAATATTTTTGCCACCTTCCTTATTTCTGGAGTAGTAAGTACTACAGTAAGTAAACAATCGGAGAAAAAATTATATGTTCAACTCGGCAGCAAAGTAGATTGACTGCCTTAGCTGAATTCCTATGAACTATCAGTCGCGGCAGTCAATCTACTACTTTGCTGCCTAGTAAAACCACAGAATACACCATTGGTGTATTCTTTGGTAAAACAAATAACTATTATTTTAACGGATGAATTCAGTTTGACACTTGCGTCTAGCGCCACCGTTTTAATTTTCTAGCCCGCATGCACGCATGCCCATTTCATGATCAGTTTGCCTTCTAATTTATGAAGCTATACAGAAGGGAAAGGGTGAATGGAATGGTTATATTTCCTTCCCCTTCTTCAAAAATCAAGCCATGATCTGTTTTAACCAAGAAAAATTATGAAACTTAGAAATAAAAACAAGTAGGTATCAGTTCCTAATTATTCTAACCTAAAAAATCAAAATGACAAGTCAAGGCAATGCGCATGCGTGCATACGGGCTAGAAAATTAAACGTTTAGTTTGACTATTTCCCTCGTCTTTCCACCAATCACAAACGCGCAATTTTTAATTACAAATGGTTTCTAGATGACAAAACTGTATGACAGCACCTGTCAGCAGCTTTTCGAGTTTACACGCTGCAAAACTTAACATCTGTTGTCCCCAGAAATTACAATACCTTTGATAACAAGTAATTATCTTCTCCTAGGACACCAGAAAACGACGTTAAACAATTTTTATGAATTTAAATGGTCAATAATTGCCAAATATGTTAAAATTTTTGAAAAATTGCCAAAAATGGTCAATAATTGTCAAAGACGGTCAATAATTGTCAAAATTCGTCAAAAACTGTCAAAAATGGTCAATAATTGTTAAATTTTTTGAAAAATTGTCAAAAATTTTCAAATATGGTCAAAAATTGTCAAGAATTTGGAAAAATCGTCAAAAACTGTCAAAATTTCGAAAAAATGGTTAATAATTGCCAAATATTTTCAAAAATTGTCAAAAATTTGGAAAAATGGTCAATAATTATAAAAAACTGTCAAAAATGGTCAATAATTATTAAAAATTGTCAAAATTTTTGAAAAATTGTCAAAAATGATCAATAATTGTCAAAAATTATTAAAATTTGAAAAAATTGTCAAAATTTTGAAAAAATGGTCAATAATTGCCAAATATATTAAAATTTTTGAAAAATTGTAAAAAATGATCAATAATTTTCAAAAACGGTCAATAATTGTTAAAATTCGTCAAAAACTGTCAAAAATGGTCAAAAATTGTCAAAATTTTTGAAAAATGGTGAAAAATTCACGAAAAATGGTCATTCTATTGTGCATAAGAAGAAAGCTTCTGTCGGCGGTCCGACGACCGCTCACCTTTTTTAAATTGCCATGGATGAGATACCAAATTAATAGTCAATAAATGGTCAGTGATATTCCCAAGCTGTCCAAGCTGTCCCAAGCTGTCCTCGTCTTCGACTAGGATTTTTGTTGCCAACAGCACTGACGCTTCTTGTTTTTCCGAAAATATGATATTACTTACGAAAAACTGTTGCCTAACCATTAGACGAGAAAAACTGTCAACTCTAGGTTTATTTGACGTATATACACTGTGTTCATTTGAAAAGGACCCACCCTTAATATTTCAGAAATGCGACATATTAGAAAGAAATGCCGAAACACGTCAACTTTTAAGTTGAGGGGGCACTTTTTGGCGCTAATGTCATAAACGTCAGATTCACCCCCTTCCTTCTGGAGATACCCCTTGAATTTTTTCAAATGGCATTAGGTATCAAGTCATACCTCATTTAAAAGGTCTGGTGAAGCTCTATCTAATCATTTTGTTTTGCCTTTGATACCAGCCTTCCATTGTTATTTAATCGTTGTTTAAAATTGGCTCTTTTTCAATATTAACGGTGGTCACTTTGAACACATGATTAAATAACAGTTATTTCTTGTTAACAGTTGTCTTTTCACTATTTCACTTTTTATTCTTTAAAGAGTCTATCGGTCATAACCTAATACGGGGCATACGAAAAGTTGAAAGAGAGCCAATTTTAAACAACGATTAAATAACAATGGAAGGCTGGAATCAAAGGCAAAACAAAATGATTGAATAGAGATTTACCAGACCTTTTAAATGAGGTGTGACTTGATACCTAATGCCATTTGAAAAAATTCAAGGGGTATCTCCAGTAGGGAGGGGGTGAATCTAACGTTTATGACATTAGCGCTAAAAAGTGCCCCCCTCGAGTTAAAAGTTGACGTGTTTCGGCATTTATTTCTAATATATCCTATTTCTGAAATATTAAGCGTGGGTCCTTTTCAAATGAACACAGTGTATATTATAAAATACTGATTGTTAATTAATTTATCGACTTGATAGTATTTTTAAAAAGACAATGATTTGACTACAGAGTCCAAAACATTCAAAGTTGTAAGAGGTTCGTAGCAGGGATATTTGAATTTCTCATAAAAATCTGCTCTTATAACGTTATTTAAAGTGCCAGCACCGGATATCAAATTAACAGGACCTTTTGATTGAACAGCAATTAATAGTCCTTGTAGATTTAAATTAATTAAGGATATACATTTCACGATTTGTTAAAACTAAATGAGGAATTGTATCACGTCAGTATATAATTCAAGGCTAAATAATAGAACACAGTTTATTTCACGCATGCTTATGTAAGAAAAATATTCTTTTCTCTTACTCGGTATAATATTATGGATCTAAATGGAACGGCTTTTTAACATGTTGATTTATTTACAACGACAGTTAGTGGGCAATGTAGTAAGAATGTTTTACTTTCTTTTATTATATTATAATAATTCATTTCAAAACATTAAACAGATTACTAGAATCAAATTAACTAGTAAAATTATTTAATTATAGAAATATGAATATTTTAGTTTTAGTACGAAATCAATTTTACAGTTATAATAAATATATACTTCCGATAAATAAGGAATGTCATCTGACAGTCGCCCTGAGATAATAAAGCGTTTTCTGCACAACACGTGGTTCTTAATAGTTATTTGATTTTGATTTAGTGCTTTTTCCGACGTTGTTTTAATTGCTTAGGTATTTTAAAAGCTATATCTGACTATTTATTATAAGAAGGCTCATTAAATCAATACAAAACAAACAAAATACAAAACTAAAATCTATCCAAATATCCAATTAAAAGAGCGTTTCCAAGTGACGTCATCCCGCGCCATGTTGTCATTTGATCACGGACAACCTTAAGAAAGATGAATGGAAATAGCATTTTTCACTGATTTAAATATAAATCGAGAACAAAAGTTGATTGGTTTTGGTAAATTTGAGTACTAGTGTGTATTAGTTGGATACTATAATAATTTAAAAGTGTAAAAACGCGAATGTTATGAGTTTGAGGTTATATTATAATTCGGTGTGAAGGTTGTCCGGTGACAGAATTTCGTGACGATGACGTACTTGGAAAAGGTCAATTGTTTATCCTCAGGACGATTGTCATTAGTGTCAACTTGTCAGTCCTATACTTTTTCCTACGTAGGGCCGTTCGGCAATGCTACTCCATTGACTCCGAACACTCCTCCCTTCTTTAAACCGTTCCGTTATTACAGGACGACTACGTTTGATAGATGTCCTTCGTTTGACAGTTTGAGAGTTCGGTAACAAATGATCCTTTTACTCTACAAGAAATCTGCTTCTTCTCCACTCCTTTCACTCTCCATTTCGGAGTAATTACCGAACGGACCTAATAATGACTATAAAGTTAGAGGTTAGAGGATTATCCCTCAGGATATAGTCCAAAAAGAAAGAAAAAGAAGAAGTTAGAGGTCTTTGTCTTTTTGTCTTTTTGTCTTTTTGTCTTTTTGTCTTTTTGTCTTTTTGTCTTTTTGTCTTTTTGTCTTTTTGTCTTTTTGTCTTTTTGTCTTTTTGTCTTTTTGTCTTTTTGTCTTTTTGTCTTTTTGTCTTTTTGTCTTTTTGTCTTTTTGTCTTTTTGTCTTTTTGTCTTTTTGTCTTTTTGTCTTTTTGTCTTTTTGTCTTTTTGTCTTTTTGTCTTTTTGTCTTTTTGTCTTTTTGTCTTTTTGTCTTTTTGTCTTTTTGTCTTTTTGTCTTTTTGTCTTTTTGTCTTTTTGTCTTTTTGTCTTTTTGTCTTTTTGTCTTTTTGTCTTTTTGTCTTTTTGTCTTTTTGTCTTTTTGTCTTTTTGTCTTTTTGTCTTTTTGTCTTTTTGTCTTTTTGTCTTTTTGTCTTTTTGTCTTTTTGTCTTTTTGTCTTTTTGTCTTTTTGTCTTTTTGTCTTTTTGTCTTTTTGTCTTTTTGTCTTTTTGTCTTTTTGTCTTTTTGTCTTTTTGTCTTTTTGTCTTTTTGTCTTTTTGTCTTTTTGTCTTTTTGTCTTTTTGTCTTTTTGTCTTTTTGTCTTTTTGTCTTTTTGTCTTTTTGTCTTTTTGTCTTTTTGTCTTTTTGTCTTTTTGTCTTTTTGTCTTTTTGTCTTTTTGTCTTTTTGTCTTTTTGTCTTTTTGTCTTTTTGTCTTTTTGTCTTTTTGTCTTTTTGTCTTTTTGTCTTTTTGTCTTTTTGTCTTTTTGTCTTTTTGTCTTTTTGTCTTTTTGTCTTTTTGTCTTTTTGTCTTTTTGTCTTTTTGTCTTTTTGTCTTTTTGTCTTTTTGTCTTTTTGTCTTTTTGTCTTTTTGTCTTTTTGTCTTTTTGTCTTTTTGTCTTTTTGTCTTTTTGTCTTTTTGTCTTTTTGTCTTTTTGTCTTTTTGTCTTTTTGTCTTTTTGTCTTTTTGTCTTTTTGTCTTTTTGTCTTTTTGTCTTTTTGTCTTTTTGTCTTTTTGTCTTTTTGTCTTTTTGTCTTTTTGTCTTTTTGTCTTTTTGTCTTTTTGTCTTTTTGTCTTTTTGTCTTTTTGTCTTTTTGTCTTTTTGTCTTTTTGTCTTTTTGTCTTTTTGTCTTTTTGTCTTTTTGTCTTTTTGTCTTTTTGTCTTTTTGTCTTTTTGTCTTTTTGTCTTTTTGTCTTTTTGTCTTTTTGTCTTTTTGTCTTTTTGTCTTTTTGTCTTTTTGTCTTTTTGTCTTTTTGTCTTTTTGTCTTTTTGTCTTTTTGTCTTTTTGTCTTTTTGTCTTTTTGTCTTTTTGTCTTTTTGTCTTTTTGTCTTTTTGTCTTTTTGTCTTTTTGTCTTTTTGTCTTTTTGTCTTTTTGTCTTTTTGTCTTTTTGTCTTTTTGTCTTTTTGTCTTTTTGTCTTTTTGTCTTTTTGTCTTTTTGTCTTTTTGTCTTTTTGTCTTTTTGTCTTTTTGTCTTTTTGTCTTTTTGTCTTTTTGTCTTTTTGTCTTTTTGTCTTTTTGTCTTTTTGTCTTTTTGTCTTTTTGTCTTTTTGTCTTTTTGTCTTTTTGTCTTTTTGTCTTTTTGTCTTTTTGTCTTTTTGTCTTTTTGTCTTTTTGTCTTTTTGTCTTTTTGTCTTTTTGTCTTTTTGTCTTTTTGTCTTTTTGTCTTTTTGTCTTTTTGTCTTTTTGTCTTTTTGTCTTTTTGTCTTTTTGTCTTTTTGTCTTTTTGTCTTTTTGTCTTTTTGTCTTTTTGTCTTTTTGTCTTTTTGTCTTTTTGTCTTTTTGTCTTTTTGTCTTTTTGTCTTTTTGTCTTTTTGTCTTTTTGTCTTTTTGTCTTTTTGTCTTTTTGTCTTTTTGTCTTTTTGTCTTTTTGTCTTTTTGTCTTTTTGTCTTTTTGTCTTTTTGTCTTTTTGTCTTTTTGTCTTTTTGTCTTTTTGTCTTTTTGTCTTTTTGTCTTTTTGTCTTTTTGTCTTTTTGTCTTTTTGTCTTTTTGTCTTTTTGTCTTTTTGTCTTTTTGTCTTTTTGTCTTTTTGTCTTTTTGTCTTTTTGTCTTTTTGTCTTTTTGTCTTTTTGTCTTTTTGTCTTTTTGTCTTTTTGTCTTTTTGTCTTTTTGTCTTTTTGTCTTTTTGTCTTTTTGTCTTTTTGTCTTTTTGTCTTTTTGTCTTTTTGTCTTTTTGTCTTTTTGTCTTTTTGTCTTTTTGTCTTTTTGTCTTTTTGTCTTTTTGTCTTTTTGTCTTTTTGTCTTTTTGTCTTTTTGTCTTTTTGTCTTTTTGTCTTTTTGTCTTTTTGTCTTTTTGTCTTTTTGTCTTTTTGTCTTTTTGTCTTTTTGTCTTTTTGTCTTTTTGTCTTTTTGTCTTTTTGTCTTTTTGTCTTTTTGTCTTTTTGTCTTTTTGTCTTTTTGTCTTTTTGTCTTTTTGTCTTTTTGTCTTTTTGTCTTTTTGTCTTTTTGTCTTTTTGTCTTTTTGTCTTTTTGTCTTTTTGTCTTTTTGTCTTTTTGTCTTTTTGTCTTTTTGTCTTTTTGTCTTTTTGTCTTTTTGTCTTTTTGTCTTTTTGTCTTTTTGTCTTTTTGTCTTTTTGTCTTTTTGTCTTTTTGTCTTTTTGTCTTTTTGTCTTTTTGTCTTTTTGTCTTTTTGTCTTTTTGTCTTTTTGTCTTTTTGTCTTTTTGTCTTTTTGTCTTTTTGTCTTTTTGTCTTTTTGTCTTTTTGTCTTTTTGTCTTTTTGTCTTTTTGTCTTTTTGTCTTTTTGTCTTTTTGTCTTTTTGTCTTTTTGTCTTTTTGTCTTTTTGTCTTTTTGTCTTTTTGTCTTTTTGTCTTTTTGTCTTTTTGTCTTTTTGTCTTTTTGTCTTTTTGTCTTTTTGTCTTTTTGTCTTTTTGTCTTTTTGTCTTTTTGTCTTTTTGTCTTTTTGTCTTTTTGTCTTTTTGTCTTTTTGTCTTTTTGTCTTTTTGTCTTTTTGTCTTTTTGTCTTTTTGTCTTTTTGTCTTTTTGTCTTTTTGTCTTTTTGTCTTTTTGTCTTTTTGTCTTTTTGTCTTTTTGTCTTTTTGTCTTTTTGTCTTTTTGTCTTTTTGTCTTTTTGTCTTTTTGTCTTTTTGTCTTTTTGTCTTTTTGTCTTTTTGTCTTTTTGTCTTTTTGTCTTTTTGTCTTTTTGTCTTTTTGTCTTTTTGTCTTTTTGTCTTTTTGTCTTTTTGTCTTTTTGTCTTTTTGTCTTTTTGTCTTTTTGTCTTTTTGTCTTTTTGTCTTTTTGTCTTTTTGTCTTTTTGTCTTTTTGTCTTTTTGTCTTTTTGTCTTTTTGTCTTTTTGTCTTTTTGTCTTTTTGTCTTTTTGTCTTTTTGTCTTTTTGTCTTTTTGTCTTTTTGTCTTTTTGTCTTTTTGTCTTTTTGTCTTTTTGTCTTTTTGTCTTTTTGTCTTTTTGTCTTTTTGTCTTTTTGTCTTTTTGTCTTTTTGTCTTTTTGTCTTTTTGTCTTTTTGTCTTTTTGTCTTTTTGTCTTTTTGTCTTTTTGTCTTTTTGTCTTTTTGTCTTTTTGTCTTTTTGTCTTTTTGTCTTTTTGTCTTTTTGTCTTTTTGTCTTTTTGTCTTTTTGTCTTTTTGTCTTTTTGTCTTTTTGTCTTTTTGTCTTTTTGTCTTTTTGTCTTTTTGTCTTTTTGTCTTTTTGTCTTTTTGTCTTTTTGTCTTTTTGTCTTTTTGTCTTTTTGTCTTTTTGTCTTTTTGTCTTTTTGTCTTTTTGTCTTTTTGTCTTTTTGTCTTTTTGTCTTTTTGTCTTTTTGTCTTTTTGTCTTTTTGTCTTTTTGTCTTTTTGTCTTTTTGTCTTTTTGTCTTTTTGTCTTTTTGTCTTTTTGTCTTTTTGTCTTTTTGTCTTTTTGTCTTTTTGTCTTTTTGTCTTTTTGTCTGTTTTAACCAAAAAATTATGAAACTTATTAGAAACAAAAACAAGTATCAGTTCCTAATTCTAACCTAAAAATTCATAATGACAAGACAAGGCAAACTGATCATGAAATGCGCATGCGTGCATGCGGGCTACAAAATTAAACGGTGAGGCTAGACGTTAGTGATGGAGCAGTGTCGTAGTTCGACGGTTGCCATGCGATGATTCCCCATTTTTCGGGATCACGTTACCTAGCAATACGTTTTTGATGATTATTGTAAGTAAAAAATGACACTTGAAGAAACTCGTTTTTTGAGAATTTAATACTTAACAAAACTTATATATATATATATATATATACATAGTTTGGCAAGTCTATCTGAAGCTACGGGGCATCGGTAAGGGGGGAGGAAACAGGGCCGATATCTGTCATAAACGTACCAATGGCGTGAGGTACCTATTTTGTAAAAGTATTAAAAATAATAATAATTATTATATAATAATTATATATAGAAACTTATTTATGCTTTGCTTTAAAGGTAAGGTATTTTTCAAAACACGGTACCTATTTGTTAAAAATCGTACATACTTGAATTCAATATGGATACGAAAATAATAAGATACCAAGTAAAACTGAAAATACGAACGAAAATATTGACATTATAAACGCCACTGGATAATCAATGTCAATCAATTGTCGAAGTGAGAGGGAAGAACACACGCACGCGCTTGCCAATAGGAAGTCAGGTGGTTACCTAGCAACGGGGGTTCGATAAATATTCACCAATTGAGCTAGTAGGAGGGCGTGGTAATTATGATTTTCGCACGAAGTTGCCGGCTTGAAGGAAACCCATAACATATTTGGAAAAGTGTTCATCTTTTAATATTCAGAAATTGCAAAAATAATGTTAATAGACAGAATCTAATAAAACAAGCACATTAAATAACAAACGTTTAATCATTATTGACATATTGTTAATAATAAAAAGTCCATTTTATAATTATTATCACTACATACTTAGCACTTTAGGTTTTTCATAGTTAAACGTGGCAATATCGAAAGTTTTCGACCGCATTCCTTTCACAGCTTCAGTTATGTTTGCCAAATATATTCAATATAAATAAATTCCAATTGTTTTCTTATGTTAAACAATATTTATAATCAAGGTATTATTGCTTAAACATAATTTTCTGCCAAAATTAATAAATTAAACTGTATATTGGGAAAGTTATGTTAAATATTGTGTTTCTTTGTAACTAAAATTGGTAAATAAAAAAATTAAGCCATCCTTACGGATTATAAACCCATTTTCTTACGAAATTTATTATAGTCCAGGAAACAGTAAGTTTTTTTGGTACTTACTTTATTTTCCCAGTTCTAAGCAAAAATTTTTATAGACATAGGGTTTGGGAGCCGACATTTATTAACGCCCGTAGCCAAACATTAATAGATATTACGCTGGCGACAGCTAAGATATCAAACAAAATTCAGGACTGGCAAGTGTCAGATCACATTTCTATGTCAGACCACCGCTGGCTGACCTCTACGGTAAGCCAGGATCTCAGGATCACTGTAAAATCCCGTGACCCGAAGAGGACGGATGTAGCTCTCTTCAATCGCCTCTTAAAAGGTGCTCTGCGGGAAACAGAGGTCCTGACCCCTGGCAATAATGAGGAACTGGAAAGGTACATAGTATCTATTCAAAACAAAATAGACATTGCCTATAAGAAATCCTGTCGGATGAAGATGGTCCAGACAGATGGCAAAACCAAATACTTGGTGTTGCCCTGAACTGGAACACCTTAGAAAGACAGCGAGAACGACCTTTAACCAAGGCAAAACGAACAAAACTCAAAGAGGACTGGGGAGTATACCAAGCCAACCTCAAAGAGTTCAAAAAAGTCTGCAGACAAAAACAAAGAGCAGCCTGGAGAGCCTACTGTGAGGCAGTCGAAGACTCCCCACAGGCTACAGAAGGCAATCTCAAACGACCATCATAGGAGTATCGGCATCCTGACGAGTGAAAATGGCGACAAAGCCACCAACTTCCAAGAGAGCGCTGAGATTCTTATGGAAACTCACTTCCCAGGATCTATCTTTCCTGGAACGACGAACTGGGCGGAAGTACCAATAACACCCTCACAATACGACTGGCAGTTTGCTAGTGCAGTAATTGATGAGGACAAGATAAAATGGGCCATTTCGGGCTTCTCCCCTTTCGAGTCACAAGGACCTGACGGTATAAGACCAGCCCAACTTCAGTGGGGAATGGATATCCTTATGCCGCACCTGGTTGGAATATTCAGAGCCTTTTTAGCTCTGAGGTATATTCCCAGAAAGTGGAGAGAGGTACGAGTGGTATTTATACCCAAACCAGGAAGGATGGACTACACCTTACCAAAAGCATTAAGACCTATTAGCCTCACATCGTTCTTTTAAAAAAAAATGGAAATGCTATGTGAGAGGTATATAAGAGATGAAGTGCTAGTTCACAACCCACTTCATCTAAATCAGCATGCATATACTCCAGGAAGGTCCACTGATTCGGCCCTTCACCAAGTGGTTGGCAGAATCGAAAGATCAATGGACAATAAAGAATCCACCCTGGGTATATTCATAGATATTGATGGAGCGTTCGATAAAACAACCTTCCCAACAATTACCCAGAAACTTAACTCCAGGAATTTACCCCTGGTAGTGGGAGAATGGATACTCAAAATGCTCTCTCTACACCTGCCGATATAAAGGAGATGTCTCCTAGTGACCTGTCCACCTTCCTGAAAAAGACAGGATGGACGATGACCTAGGAGGACAACTCGTCGGGAGGATGTAGGCTGTGTAGGTATGAAGTGCTGTGGACCTAAACTCACCCTCCCCACTCTACACATACAGATAGGGTTTGGGGCGGAAAATAAGAATAGTTTTAGTAGTGAGAAAAAGTTCACTCTCCCCTGGACTATTACCAAATACTGCTTAAAATAAAAGAATACCATGAGACTAATTCAATTTTAATAATACCCTTCATTCAAAATATTAGAAATTCTTGGAGACAACATTTTAAATAGTAAAAAATGTGGTTTGGACACATAAAAAGAATAAGTAAAAACAAAAAATTGCAGATTACAGAAAAAACACATCCTAGAATAAAAGCTATAGCTATAGGTTCTTAATTTCTACACATGGAATAATAATTACTTATTTCCATTCTACCCACTTATTAAAATAAGTTCGCGATATAATTAAACAATTAAATATAAATGAAATTGCAAAGTTACCCAACAATATTGTGGTCAAGACTTGTCAGTAGTCGCTCATTAAAATCAATAAAAACTAGTTTAAATTGTCCATAGAAAAAAAAAGGAGTTATCTTAGGTCATTTCACTCGGCGTTAATATAATCAATGTGATTAAAATGTTTACCTTGGCGTCTACATTATAAAAATTATTAATAGCCAGTTATATTCTAAAATCTAATATTTCCAATAAATAACGGATATTAGCCACAAATTTTTTAATTGACAGTCACGTGTCGATAAAAAAGCGCACTTTTCATTCTTCTTTTCTGTCAGAACTTTGTTTCTGCTCTCAGCTGTTATGATTTATGAATTATTGCTAATGAATTATTCATTGTCAATAGTACTATAATTTGTTGTTGAAATATGAATGCATAAAATAATGTAAACAATAATATCAATCACACCATTCGCAATTAGATAACAAATCGGTTCATTGTCTTTCTACTTTTCAAACGCAACTACTTATTATTTTAGTAAATAAACTGTAATTTATATGAGAGACGCAATGTATTTTTTTAACAATAATTCACCTTGATGGGATTATGAAATTTGACCGTTACACGGTATTTGACTCCGGTTACAATTAGATTTTTTTACAGAAAGAAACAGCTTTGGCACAGATTAAAAATTGCATTTCTTTCCAATTCGTCCAAATTCTGCGAAATTGTTTACTTGTATCTTCCTTTTTTATAGTTCCGAACTACCAAAGAGATAGAAATTTAGATCCGGAACCGTTTGCATAAGAGAAAAGGGAAATCGGGAACTGGCTAGATAAGGAGCACCAATTCAAATGGAGGTCACCTCCATACAAAGAGTTTACTGAGCAGGTAGACAAGGAACTCCCAACCAGGATGTTGAAACTGGGTAAGAGACATTTGAAGACAGTTACCGACCTGGTAACTGTATCCGGAGGAAACACCTGCACAAAATGGGAAAATTTAGTGAAGCTGAGCAGAAAATGTGAACTTACAAGCACTTAGACGGCAGCACTTTGGAGAGGAAATAATACAACTTCTCAACCCCCCCCCCCCTAGTTAAACTTGTTGCCTATATAGAAGACACAAAGATTCAGTGCTTGGGCTCATGGGCACAACCCAAACGAATGAATGAATGAACTACCAATATAATAATGTCAGTGGTGCTGACGTAGAAGAAGTAGAAGAGGAACAACAGCTCTAGGTCCTCTTCTACTGCCTCTATCCACTTCTTCTTTGGTCTTTGTAGTATAGTTTATAGTCTTAGTTATAGGTTGTATTTATAAGGATTAGTCATGATTGTTTTGAACTGTCAATATCTGTCAGATTCTGTTCATTAAAGCCTTCATTAGGTGTTTTAATTTATTACAATTTAATGAACAAAATCTAAAAATAAAAATGGAACGACTTCTAGATGCTAGATGCTTCTTTTGCGGACGGAATCGACATAACAGAGGCAAATGCCTCGCGAGAAATTCAAATTGATCTTTATGTAATAAATTAGGCCACTGGGCTTCTGTGTGTAATTCGTTGAAAGAAAATACCAGTATGAAGCAATCTGCATCTTGACTGTCAACATCCTACGTCAGAAGAGATTGGAACAAGAATCCTTTCTTCTCCACCTATCCTGCATCAACATCCTTCAGAACCCGTTTCTGAATCAGATAATGGAATCATAAAAACCATAATTCCACCCACCAGTCCCCTGCCAGAGGGGTTGTCTGGCCTAAGAAGATCGTCTCGGGCAAAGAAAGTTCCTTCTCGTTTGGAATATTAATTATAACTTCTAAGGCTCGGATGAATGTAGTATAGTTTAGTTTTAGGTTATATTTATTAGGATTAGTCATGATTGTTTTGAGCTGTCAATAGCTGTCAATATCTGTCAGATTCTGTTCATTAAAACTTTCATTAGGTCTTTTAATTTATTACAGTCTTTCTCTCTTTCTTTTACATCCAGTTCCTCTTCTAAGTTCTTCTTTTGTAGCTCTGATATTTGCAAGTATCTCTATATGCCCTAAGAATTTTATACGTTGCGACCTTACTACCGTCGATATCGGAAGACTTTCATATAATTCCATAATCTCGTGATTTGCTCTTCTTATCCAGATATCTTCTACTTTCCTTCCCCCATATATTCTTCTGAGTATTTTTCTCTCCCATATATCTTCTTTATTCATAATCCACAGCTCTGCTCCATATAAGACTGTCGATCTGATGATCGTTTGATAATTTCTCTTTTTTGTTTTTCTTTATACCGCTTTCGATTCAAATGTCTTCAATGGTGTTCCTGCGCTTCGTTTTGTTAATCTTGTATTCATTTCTTATGACTCATCATTTCTGTTGTTGATATTGATTCTTAGGTAGCTTAGTGCGTTTTTTATTCTTAATAATGTACTCTTTATTGTCTAAAATACTCCGAAAAAGACGAAAAAGGCCGAAAACATACTCGATAAGCGAGCAAACAAATATCTATATATATTTGAAATAATGAGTTATTTTCCTTATTTGTATATTTTATTTATTGTTGAAACCACACGTTCAACAATTTGTATATTTATATTTTAGTTCCTTTGTATATTCATGTAGTTCTTTTATTTTCATTCGAAATTCCTACCGGCGCGCCACTGCCTCCAATACACTTCTACCTTAGTTCAAATTCGCGTTTTGTTTTCTGTTCCCTGGCGACTGATCGGCGCCTTGCAATATTTACTATTATTTTTCGGCAGTTGAAGTAGGCGTGACCAAACGCACACTTCGCGCCTAAATGCATTATCTCCCTCGGCTTTACGAGGCTAGCTCAGCCAGTCGAGTCGATGTTGAGTGTCCATTTCGATCGGTCTCCCAGCTAAGACCTACCACTCCTTTACCGGAATAAAACCGATATTTTCAGACCAAACGGGTCAAGTTTCATAGTAATTAATTTAATTTTTTTATTTCCTGCATTGTATAGTCATTCAACCCGAAGCAAAGTTATATTTCAAGTGAATAGTGATTTGAAAACCACAAAGGAAAGAGTAAGATCGTTCCAATGATTACTATTTCATACTGAAAGGCTTGTGTATATTCATCGTTCCATCTGTATGTATTTTCGACGTTAAAGTTTATTGAATTCTTAACGAAATTCAGTTATAATTTATGCGAGAGAACCAGTCATCCTATAGAATTCCAGTCCACTAAATTGAAGACATCCTATTTTTTACGACAGCATAAAATTTGATGTCATTTCAACTGATGTGGCATCAACGACCACACCATTTATATTAAAATAATCTCAACAACAAAAATAATTTGCTGAAGTACAAAACACGATCTATCAAAATGTCAAAATAATGTCAACATATTATGCTTTATTTGTCATGAACAAGCTGAAATACAGAACATCAAACGTACACTATCGACAACTTCACATTTACACTAGTGACGTATCTGCATTGTAAGTTGCGTAATTTCAGTAAATGTTTGTTTCCATTTTTTTTGTTAATCAGCAGAAAATTTTATTTTTGGATAACCCATTTGCTACTTATTCATATTACCTACAAAAATATTCTCATTCGATTGGGATATTTGTTTGCGCTTAAATTGAAAAGATCCTCACGGAAACAACATTAAAAAAGCTAATATGGAAATTTTTTTGAAAATTACATTTTTTGTTTATTAATGGATTATGGGCAAATTTTTGGGTAACCGCTCGTTTTCTTCTTCTTTTGTTTGTTCTACTTCCGTAGATACACGAGTAGCTACAACTTTTTGTTTATCACCTGCCAATATCTGGTAGTACCGTTAGAAGAAAAAAAACTTAAGCTAAGCAAAAACTATCGAATGTAATCAGCCATAAAACTTACGCAAACCTTCGATGACTGACCGAACCATAAAATCACTCAACAAACGAAAAATTTCACGCGACGAAAAAAAACACTACTATATTATAATGCTTAGAACGCAACGAATTTTTTAATCGAGTACCCACGATTGATACCACCGAATTGTATCACCGCTGTTTACATTATCAAAGTCGCCATGTCTTCGGTACTTTCCCTGCACCCTACCACCGGAGTACCATTATTGCTACCGCCGGCCTCGACGAGCCCCCTAAAGTGGACACGCCTGCTATTTCGCGGGAGGATTGCGTGCTTTATGTAACCTTAACACTCAGTATAACCGCTATAAGTCATTCAATGCGAGAAATTTTAATTATAGAATAGAATAGACGAATTGCATTAGACTACACGACGAATTATTTACTTTGTACTGCTTTGGGGAGGTTACAAAAGGGATAAAAACTTTGTTTTGTCCAACAGACTATGCATTCTTTAAGGTACTTTTACGAGGGTTGTCTTTTATATTTTGAATATAGAGCTAGAAAAAGGCAGTAGATAACTATTAAACAAAAAGAAAAGAAATGCATTTTTGCATCCTTTTAGCTTAGCTTAGCTTTCCTAGAAGAAGGAGCAGTTTCTTTAGAAGAAGGAACAGCTGCAAACCATACAGTCATCGGTGTCCTAGATCCAGAAGCTGGTCCAACTCATGCTTTCCTATCTCCTGAAGATTTTCGTGGTTAACCAAAAGCAGGAGAACGAAAAACTGATCGAAAGCAGAGGAAAAAAGGGAAGAGTATGATAGCCACGAGCACTCCAGAAATGAAATACGTTGCAGAGAAGAAGAAGCCGATTCAAACTTCCAGAATATTGTCAGCCAAAAGGAAGGTGTTCGTAAATAAACCGAAACCAGTCAATGATGTTATGAATTGAATCAGCTGTATTTATTCTTAAAAAGTTTACATTATTTATAAGAATTTATAAATGAGAAGGAAAGACTTACCTTAATATTGATGAAAAGCTAATAATTCTTTATACAATTATTTGAAATAATTAACAATTTGATTTAATAATACTTCATTGAAATTATCCTGAGAATTTGAAAATATAGTTTGACAGAATTATAACCTAAATCATGGTTGAGTTGTCACTGTCAAAATGACATCAATATCAATGAATATTTGTCATGCTTTGAAAATACAGAAGGCTTAGCCAGAATCAAAGAATATCAATAGCAGAAATTGTGTTGTGATTGGAAGATTATTATGGATTTTTAAATTATAAAAAAATGTTCGTAATTATATAAATTTAGACTGGGTTTATTTAAGAGAATTAATGGTATAGATTTATTGTACATTTTTTCAAAAGATTACATGAATGCTAATAAAATTAAAGATTGTATCAAATTTTGTATTACATGTTAAAGAATAATTCATATAATCAGGTATTTTCTTAAAAAGGGACAATTTAAAGGTTTTAATTTGTGAAGAAGAAAAATATTAGTGAAAGGACAGATATTAAAGATTATAATAGACATTAAATAAGAAATTTAAGAATTTTAACTAATATAAAAAAAAATCAAGTGATAAAAAAAATTCACTTGGTAACAGGATTATTGATTCGGAAAATTATGAAGGAAGGTTTTTGATTTTGAAAAAGTATTGTCAGAATAAGATTTTTGAAGATAAATATAATATAAAAGTATAGAAAGAGTGTTGGAGAGTTGAAGGAGCTGGAAATTGATTCAGAAAAGTGGGAGAAACAGTAAAAGTCAGGTTTTGGAAAGGGCGAAGGAGGCTCCTACCTGATTGAAGTCGTGGAGTTGGTCCAGTATTCCAGGAGAGTATGAATTGCAATCCAGAGAATTGAAAGGCCATCATAAGTTCGGTGCTACGTGGATAGTGTCAGGTTAGTTTATTTTTATTGGTACCAATATAAATTGATAAGATGTACATCTGTAAAGGGGGTTTAGATTATTAACAAGTTTTAATTTTAATCAAATTCTAAATTGTATCTATCTCATTGTGAAGCACTGTCTCATTGGAGGATTTCTCCAAGAAGGATCTAGTGAAAAGACTGTTAAATCTGATAAGGACTACTGGTCTCTCCACATAAACGGTATAAATAAAAGCACAAAAAGCGTAAAGGCTGTAACAATTAACATAAAATCGAAATAAAAAAATATCGAGCTATTCTTACCCTTTTTATAAGTAGAGTACACTTGAGAGAAATTCAAAAAGAGCACAAGATAGAAGCAGATTTTCCACATGCTGTTATTTACTTCCATTTTCATTTCGTACTTGGTGGAGATTATAAAAATATTCAATTTGTTCGTTTTATATATAGTAGTTTTTATTAACAAAATCAATGTTTCATTTGTTTTTAATATGATGTTACATAAAAACGGTTTCATATGAAATAACATCAGTATTTTATATGTAACGTCAAGAAGGGCGATTCCTCTATAGTTATTGCAGTGCTGTTTATCTCCTTTTTTATAAATTGGGCACAATAGGGCAGTATTCCAATCCTTTGGTACATTTTCTTCCTTCCATATTTTTAAAATTAACTCTGCTATTCTGCATCTTCCTATTATTCCACAGTTCTTTAATATTTCTGCTGGTATGCCATTTTCTCCGGTACTTTTAAAATTTTTTAGTAGTAGAGGAATTCATTATCATTAGTTGAAAGTATACTTCTTAAATTTGTTTTTAGATTGCGTCTTTTTCTTGCTGTGTTATATATTGGACATTCTAGTAGGATGTGCTTCACTGTAATCACCGTGTGACAAGTTTGACAGGTAGGCGCGGGTTCTTTTTTCATTAAGTGTTGGTGCGTTAAGTGTGTGTGTTCGATACGCAGTCTATTTAGAGTAACTTGGTCTCTTCTTTTATGGGAGGTAGACTCCGCTTCACATAAGAAGAAGCCACTTGAAGTTGGCCAACTGACTTGCGCAGAAACCAAAATCGGTCTTGTTTATCTATGTCGCCTCGTAACGACCGTTTCATGCCATTGGCGTTACAAACGATTTTCATGCCGACAGCCATTTTATTATTGACATTTGAGGTTGTGTTTGAAGCAATCATTTACTGTCGAATATTTTTGATTTTTCAAAATTTGAATACAGTAAGTTCTCGTCATTTGTCAGCAGCAACAAGAGTCGTCTATTATTAGAATTCTAAAAAAAGAAAAGTTCCACCATTATCACTTCACTCCTGTTCAAAATTTGCTTCCAAGAAATCTCCCACGACGGTTACAGTTCTGCCAACTTATGCTCAACAAACATAATGATGACCGAAATTTGATTACGAATATTATGTTCACCGATGAAGCGACTTTTACCAGACGAGGGGTATTTAATTGGTGAAGCAGCCATTATTGGGAAGAACAAAATCCGCATGCTCTGAATGAAAGACATTTTCAGCATGAGTTTAAATTGAATATTTGGTGTGGCATTATAGGCGACCAACTACTAGGGCCATATGTTCTGCCTCCAAATTTAAATGGAGAATGTTATTTATTTTTTGGGAAAATACCTTTAGTGATATTGTGGTTAATCTGTAAGAAATAAAATGTGGTTTATGCAGGATGGAGCTCCACCTCATTTCCCATTATTTGTTAGAAATCATTCAAGTCACATATTATTTCCTCAACGATGGATTGACAGAGGAAGTGATTTTGAATGGGCACCAAAAAGTCCTAAGTATAATCCGCTTGATTGTTATGTTTTATGTTTGGGGACATATGAAGTCCTTAGTGTGTATGCCAATGAAATTAACGCAAGAGACGAACTCTGGAGGAAAATACAAAATACGGCTAAGTTAGGTTAGGTTTGTGGTGAGTATGCCCTCTGTAACGTTAATTTCGTTCACTTCACTTTCCTCCAGGTAATTAATAATATATTATCGTATGGGCGGCGAAAAGCCAGTCCTTTCTCATACCCAACACCGAGAAATGTTTCAAGGCTGAATATATTTACTGACGACGAGAGTCGAAATCAACGTTTCTATACGGGCCGATCGAGGTCCGTCTGTCGTGAAAATACCCACTGCTATTTTGATATTACCACTTCGAACACGCTCTTATCTCTGCTTCTACCAATTATTAATTAAATATGAATCAAGAATTCACTACTGAAATGTAAATTCCTTTCCTGGTCAAAGCGTTTGAGCGTGACATGAACATGAGACGTAAGTCTGTTATCTTTCACATGATTTCGTGTATTGAAACAGTGGCAAAAGGGTTTAATTCTTCTTTCCTGTGAACATGTGCTATTGAAGCAAAAATTTCTATAAAATGAATTCAAGATCAAATTCAATAGTTTCAAACTCAAAACATAAGTCTTTGGCAAATGTAGGGTCACTGTTGTATAGAAAATGATAATCGACCTTATGTCGATATCATAATTTTTGATAAAACAATTTCTTGCCTTGTTGATACTGGTTCAAATATCTCATTGATTGGTTCTCGTGAATTAGATTTTATTCATAACTTATCGGTACCTATATTAAACGATGATAACTTAAAAATATCTACTGCAGATGGTAAGTTGGAGGCGTTGCAAACCGGCATTACCTCATCGTTACGTAACACCTCCACTGCGACTCGTAAGAGTCTATTGTGTCTCATACCTATTCATACCTTCTTTTCTCCGCTTTTCTAAGCATTTGTTCCACCAAGTAGAATTGCGATTATCTCTTTTTGTCTTGAGTGGACAGTTTTCATGATACAAAGAGATCACTGCTTCTCGAAGTTTTTCCTCTGCAGCATCTATCCCATCACAGCTGTTAATTGTAGTGAAATCGTCCTCAATGTACAGTTGAAGGGAATTTTTATATCCACTCCAATCAGTAGCTTTTGAGTCGCCATATTCTACTACTGGTGTTGGACCTCTTTCAATGTTGAATTGAATATGTCTATGATCTGAACACGAAGGCTCAGTAGATACTGCCCAATGTCGTATCTTATTACTCAGAAAGTTTGAGCTGATGGTTAAATCTAACACCTCTGATTTGTTTCTAGTTAGAAAGGTTGGATCGGAGACCTTAATAATAACAGATAGCCCTTCCCCTAGTACAACCGGGGGGTCGAGTTTGCTTTTAAAGGGGGTCGCAATCTGTTGAAAACTACATATAGGTACAAAAGATTCGTTAATTAAAGGAATGAATTTTAGTGTGAGATAAGATAGTTGTGGTATGTACTTGCTTCCCTGGCCTATACTACTTCCCTAAAAATGCAAATAACAATGAAGCTCGGCCTCGCCAGGGTTGCCAGTTCGATTTTACTTAACTTTTTGGCTTTTTCGTGGGTCGCGTCATAAAAATAGTTGAGAAACGCTGCCCTAGTATATAATCAAAGAGTACAAGGCTTTATAAAGGAACAGAAAAATATTTTCTTTGAAGTCCGAACTAGAAAAGGCATAGAAGTTACATTGTTTTGAATTATATATTAGAAGCCTTACGTTACAAGTTTTTTATTTTCCGTTACTTAAAATCCCCTTCTGATACTCTGAACTGTTCAATTGTATTTTTCTCGAAAACGGATGAAAATACTTTTAGTACTTATATAATTTATTAGAGCTTACAAATCAGTTAATAATATCTACACGACTACAGAAAATTCCAAATCTCTCGCAATCTTCGTAATCATCGAAATTATTGCTAGTTGCTCCACATCCTCCGTAAAAAACTCTGTCACAGCGGCTGGTCTTCATATCCCAATGAAATCTAGCGATTTTTGCACGACAACGAATAGAGCCATACTGATGACTAAGCCAACAATCTAAAGAAATAATTCCAATTAATGAAAACGAACTTACAACTAATACGTTTAAAATTATTGTTTCACAAAGAGTAATTTAGTAGCTATTAGTGTCCAAATTAACAACATTTTATAAGGGAGGAACGTTGGAGTAGTACACTGAGGGAGCTAAAACTGATATAGGAACAGGTCTAGACTGGTCTGGGACTGCCTTCAAAAGCTCTTAACCCTAACAAACCACAATAGGGTGAGAATTAAGTGGGTTCCGAGGCACAAGGGCATTTTAGGCAATAAAACGGCAGTCACCCTAGCAAAGCTGGGGTCTGAATCTGCATTCACTGGACATGAACGAGCATTTGGGATATCAAAAATTACTCCACGTGGTTGAACATGAAAAAGGAGGAAACAGTCTCACACATTATCTTCGAATGTGAAGCACTGTCTCATTGGATATAAAGACTCCAAGGGAGGATTTCTTCAAGAAGGATCTAGTGAAAAGATTGTTGAATCTGGTCTCTTCACTTAAACGGTATAAATAAGAGCACAAAAAACCTAAAGGCTGTAACAATTAACATAAAATCGAAGTAAAAAAATATTGAGCTATTCTTACCCTTTTTACGATAAGAGTACACTTGAGAGAAATTCAAAAACAGCACAAGATAGAAGCAAACTTTCCACATGGTGTTATTTACTTCCATTTTCATTTTTACTTGGTGGAGACTATAAAAATATTCAATTTGCTCGTTTTATATATAGTAGTTTTTATTAAAAAAATAAATGTTTCATTTGTTTTTAATATGATGGTACATAAAAACGGTTTCATTTGAAATAACATCAACATAAAATTTTAATTAAAAACTTTATATATTTTTTTTATTATTCCAAAAATTTATTTTTACCCCGCATCAACTTCTATGAGTTATTAGCGGGAGAGACAATACAATACAAAACCAGATGTGAATATAAAAACTAGTAATTTATTTTTTAATTTTAGATTTAAGTTTAATGTCTTCTAAGTAGTAGAGGACTTCATTATCATTAGTTAAAAGAATACTTCTTAAATTTGTTTTTCTTGCTGAGTCATATATGGGACATTCTAGTCGGATGTGCTTCATTGTAATCACCGTGTGACAAGTTTGACAGGTAGGCGCGGGTTCTTTTTTCATTAAGTGTTGGTGCGTTAAGTGTGTGAGTCCGACAAGCAGTCTCTTCTGTTATGGGAGGTAGACTCCGTTTCACAAAAGCAGAAGCCACCTGAAGTTTGCCAACTGACTTGCGCAGAAACCAAAATCGGTCTTATTATCCATGTCGCCTCGTAACGACCGTTTCAAGCCATTGGCGTTACAAACGATTTTCATGCCGACAGCCATTTTATTATTGACATTTAAGGTTGTGTTTGAAGCAATCATCTACTGGTGGATATTTTTGATTTTTTAATATTTTAACACGTTTAGCTAGTTTATTTGTGAGTCTTGTGAGTTTTATTTGATCTAAAACCATGACTCCTAAAAAACTTGTTGGTGTTGAAGGAAAAATTATACACAGATTGTTAAGAACGTTGCAACTTTTATCGAGTCCGAAAATGTGAAAACGTTACGCTACTAATTTGAAGTCGAATGTCAATTTTACAATATGGCGCTGGTTTTGCGCACACGACTGCAACTTCAAGAGGGTTCTTCTTACGTGAAACGGTGTCTAGAGAGGACTGTTGTAACTTGTGGTTTTATTTCTTTTCGGATTGTTGTCAAATAGACTGCCATCGTTGATCTATTAACTTTTTGATCGTAGGTTTGTGGTCTATATGTGGAAATTTACCGAGCATGGGTGAATTCTTTATAAAGGTTGTTTCCTAAATAATTTGATAATAGAAGGAATAATTTTAAGGCCAAAAAAGTGTGATACATTTTGTTGTTAATAACATACAGAGTGTTGATTTTTTCGCAATCCCCTAAACTTTTGAGATTATTTTTAATGGGATTACAGCCTCCTTACGCAATTCCTTTATAGCGCTTGGTCTTGATATCCCAATAAAATCGAATGTAAGCTCCCTGGCACACACCTTTTCTGCGCTTGAAATTGAACAGCCATTCGGGGTAACCTCTCGAGAAGCATGTTTTTGTAGTATACACGTCGAGTCTAGCCTTTACTTTATCGTTGCAGATCTTCAAACGGTCACGAGCAAAATTGTGGACATTTTCACCGGTGTAAAGCTGGTAATCCGAAGCTGGTAGCTCATTTACCGAACAATGCCGAAAGATCAGTGGCATCGTTAATATTATTTTGAATACGTAGAAAATATTGGAGTAGCTAAAAACAACAACACTAGTATCTGAAGGATTCAGCAAGAAAAAAATTATTTAGTTCAAAGGGGTAGATTCAGTCATTTATTTTGGTTACATCTAATTTTCACAGAAAACAATTATGGCGCAATTTGAAATTTATAGTTAAATATCTTGATGAGGAAATAAAAATTCCAGTCGAAAGCAAAATCATTTAGTTAATGTCCAAGGGGTAGTTTTATTTCTTGATTTTAGAAATATATCATTATGACGGTGAAGAAAATGACGGAGCAAAATCACACCAGATTAGCTAAATAATTTTCCTATTAGTTGAGTATTTGATTTATCATAAATTTCAAGTTGCTCCGTTATTTTCTTCACCGTCAAAATGACATTTCTAAAATAAATAGCAAAAACCACCCCTTGGAGATTTTCCTCTCAACAACAAAGTAAGATTGTGAATTTAGAGCTCGCAATGAATTCAATTCGCTCCCTGTGATAATGATTAGTCCTGCAACAAACGAAGGTATGGTAAGAAGGTTAGCTAAATGTTTAGAAGTTCAAGGACGAAATTTTGAACACTTGTTTTAAGTTCTAATAATGTATGTCTATGGAATTACATAAAAACAACCAGTTAACTTTTTCAGTATTCTCTACACGGTATCACGAGTTGCTCGTGGTCTATCTGGATATCTTCAACCGATACGTGTCAAAGTTTCAATTATCTTATTTATATTATATTCTGTACTTTTAATGATTAAAAGTTTGTATACCACACTTATATATTTATTAGAACTTACAAATCATTTAATAAAATTTACTACGGCAGATACGTGCAAATTTTACAATGCTCAAATGACTATGGAAATAGCTTAGTCAACATCAACAGACCACCAAAAACTAGACATTGTAGAGACGCAAATTTCCGCCCCATTTCAATTGATGAAATGAAGAAATTTCTTGGCTTATGCTTGCTCCAAGGCCAAATATCTACAAAAAATATGAAACGCTACTTTTCTTATTCTGATCCGTTGTTTTATCAGCCAGTCTTCAGTTTTACCATGTCTGGAAGGCGCTACCAACAAATCCTCAGAGTTATCTGGTGTTCCCCTCCTGGTTCGAGATCCAAAGACAAAGTGCAACCCCTTCTCGATATGTTGATCGTCCAATTCCAGAACGTCTACGGTCCAAGCAAGGAACCTTCTCTGGATGAAAGTCTCTCACATTTTCGTGGAAGATTAGGATTCCGAGTATATATAAAAAACAAAAAAAGTAGATATGGCATCAAGTTCTTCGAGGTAACCACTTCAGATGTGTCAGTAAAACCACCGCTCTCGTACTAAGACTGCTGAAGCCCTATATTATGAAAGGACACCACATCTTCATGGACAACTATTACAACAGCTACGAGTTATCAAAGAAGCTTTTGACGTTGAGAACACACACAAACGGAACTCTAAGGGCTAATCGAAAGAACAATCACCAGAAAGTTGTGGCATCTAAACTTAAAAAGGGAAAACATATCTGGTAACGTAGAGGAAACGTATATGCCTCTAAATGGAAGGTGAAGAGAGATGTTCTCGTGATTACAACTCGGAACCATCCACGAACGGCAAACAAGTTTGGAAAAGAATATGTGAAGCCTGAAGAAGTTGTAACATATAATGATCACATGTCCGGGATCGATAGATGCGATCAAATGACTTCCACTTACTCTTCTCCACGCAAGACGCTTAGATGGTACAAAAAAGTTCTGTTCCATCTATTGGACGTGTCAGTTTTGAATGCCTTTTATATTTACAGAAAGTATTGCAAAGGCGGTAATAGAAAATACTATTTTCTTCAATTCAGGGATGATTTGATCAAGTGCCTCATAAACCTGCCCAAAAACACCGAGACAAAGAGCTTACTAAGAACAAGCAGACACAGTAACAGAAGATTTCAAAATTCTGTACCAAAAAAAAAACTTAGGTCATTGGCCCGAGAAAATTCCTGGTGTCCCAGGACCTAAGTCTGGAAAGAAGTCTGTTTTTCTAAAGTGTAAACTGTGTACTATGAAAAACACACGCCTCGAAACCAATTTCCGATGCAAGGGATGTGTTGGAAAGTCAGCTTTGTGCCCTTCCTGTTTTGAGGAGTGGCATAATAATAAGAGTTTTTTTATTATGATTAGGAGCGCTTTGGTTTTTGAATACATTTCTTTCTTTACATTTTTTATTTGTTTTTATTTACCGTTCAGCGTCATGCGAAAACAAAAGCAAATATACTTCGACAGCGTGACAGAACGCTGATCGGCGTCATCAAAAAGTAATTAAAAAAAACACATTATAATTTTTTTCACATCAAATTTCAAATAAATCACTTACCTAAAGCATTATCGAATTTATTCCCACAATAAAACGGTAGTGTCACATGAAGAACGCCCTCATGACACGACAGCATGTACATGTAAAAGTAAAGTACACTGTAAGTTATAAAATAAAAGCATATAGAAACATAAAGCGTGATCTCTCATTTTAACAAGTTGTATTAACAAGAAATGAAAATTAAAAAGTCCCAGGTGAAGAAAAAACCAATTACAAAAAAAATAGAGTACAATATGGAATCTTTACAGAACCCGGAAATTCAGGAAAGATATGTAGCAGAAATAACTCGAGGATGCCAAATGCGTAATCAAGAAAGTCTGCAAAGTATAGATGAGAAGTGGGAAAAAATGGAAGGAGTAATACAAAATGCAACCAAAAAAATAATTCCCAAAAAACAAAATTCAAGGAGAAAGAAAGGGAGGAATGCAGAATGTGCAATAGAAATAGAGAAAAGAAATAAATTGAGAATAAAAGCAATACAAACTGGGAAAACAGAAGACAAAAAGGCATATAATGAACAAAGACGAAAAGCAAATAAGGTATGCAGACAAAGAAAAAGAGAGGAAAGGGAACAGAAAACAAAGGAAATTGAAAATTACTATCAAAAGAAAGAGATACGAAACTTCTATAGAGAAGTAAAAAAAGAGAAATGAACACCAAACCAGGCAGTTTATATGAAAAATGCGGAAGGGAATTGGATAGGTGAGGATAGTGAAATAAGAGCTAGGTGGAAAGAATATTTTGAACAGACGCTAAACACAGATGGAGTAGAAAACATACAAGAAGTAGATTACGGGTGCATAAACACAGAAGTTCCAGAACCAACTAAACAGGAAATTGATGAAATAATAGTTCAACCCAAGAACAACAAATGCCCTGGTATAAACAGAATTACAGCAGAAAATATTAACTGAAAAAACAAATTTACGAATTGATATTGGAAATATGGAGAAAAGAAAAGATGCCCAAAAATTGGAACCATTCTCTGATAATACCTATTCTAAAAAAAGGAGATGCAACTGATTGTAATAATTACAGGGGGATATCCCTATTAGATGTCGTATATAAGGTCTTAGCTATTGTGATTAAGAAAAGATTAGAACCGATCTCAGAAAAAGTAATAGGAGAATACCAAGCTGGCTTCAGAAAAGGGAGAGGAACGACAGATCAGATATTTACAATGAAGGAAATTTTAACATCATGCTATGAGTACAAAATACCAGTACTAGTACTTTTCCTTGATTTCAAGCAGGCATATGATTCTGTCTCCAGAAGTAACCTGTTAAAGGCTTTGAATGAGTTCGAGACCCCAAGAAAATTGGTGAATCTTGTGAAGATGACTCTCATCAAAACTACTAGTAGTGTACAGATCAGAGGTGAAGGCTCAGAAAGTTTTGAAATAGGAACAGGTCTGAAGCAAGGTGACCCCTTGTCAACATTACTATTCAACCTTGCATTCGAAAAAATTATAAGAGATAGCAGATTGAATAGAGAGGGACACATTTACTATAAAAGCCATCAAGATATTTGTTATGCGGACGATATGGTTATAATTTCAAGAACAGAGAAGGATTTGGGTGAAATAACACAGAATTTAATAGAAGCGGCCGCTAAAATGGGACTTAAGATAAACGAACTGAAAAGTAAGCTGATGAGACTCGGAAACCAGACAACAAATGACAAATTTAGAGTAGAAACCCAAAAAGCAATCATCGAATTTGAATATGTGGAAGAGTTTATATATCTAGGAACCCTGTTAAACAGTAATTGTAGTGAAGAAAAGGAAATTAATCATAGAATCATGAAAGCTAACAAAAGTGCAGGAGCAATAAATCACCTAGTCCGGTCAAAACATCTGTCAAGGAAATCAAAACTAAGATTGTACAATACTATATTGAAACCTACGATTTTGTATAGTTGTGAGACATGGGTGTTAAACAAAAATCAAAGAGAAAGTGTAATTAGATGGGAAAGGAAAATGTTAAGAAGAATTCTGGGAGGAAAAAAAGTAGAAGGGGTGTATATGAGAAGGACTAACGAAGAATTATATAACATTTATCGTGAACCCAAAATAGATGCAACTATTACATCAAGAAGACTTCAGTGGTTAGGGCACATAGAAAGGATGGAAGGAGGAAGAATAGTGAAACAAATAGCATGGAGAGTTCCGGAAGGCAAGAAGAAAAGAGGCAGACCAAGGAAAAGATGGAGGGAGGTGGTACTAGAAGACCTGAAAGAAAAGAATGTGAATCGATGGAGAGAAAAGGCCAAAGATAGAAAAGTATGGAGAGGAATTACAAAGCTATGGGCCTTAAAGGCCTGTTAAAAGCTATATATATATATATATATATATATATATATATATATATATTAACAAGAAGATATCTTTAACCGATACGTCTCAAAATTTCAATTATTTTATAGGTTAGAGTGTTTTTGTATTTTCAATAATTAAAACTTTTCATACAGCACATATATATTTATTAGAGCTCACACATTATTATACCATTTACGACGGCAGAAATTTGCAAATGTTTCGCAAGCATCGATAGTTTCGAAATTATTTCTAGTGGGATTACAGCCTCCGAACGAAACTCTTTCACAGCGGTTGGTCTTGATATTCCAATAATGTCTAGGGATTCTTCCATTACAATTATCAGGGCCAATCTGATAACTAAGCAAACAATCTAAAAAATTATTATAACATAACATAACATTCTTTAAAATAATATTTTTGTTTTATATTCTACGCAGTCTTCAATTGTGTTAATTTTTTAAATATTCTCTTCACGGTATCACGAGTGGCTCGTGGTCTATCTGGATATCTTCAACCGATACGTCTCAAAGTTTCAATTATTTTATAGGTTAGAGTGTTTTTGTATTTTCAATTATTAAAACCTTTAGAGCAGCTTTTATTATAGCTTACAAATCATTTAATAAAATTTACGGTCTTGGATGGAAGAGGTGGAAACAGTCTCACACATTATCTTCGAATGTGAAGCACTGTCTAATTGGAGATATAGACTTCTAGGACTACAGCTTCCAAAAGAGGATTTCTCCAAGGACCTAGTGAGAAGTTTGATAAGGTCAACTGGTCTCTTGACATAAACGGTACAAACAAGAGCACAAAAAGCTTAAAGGCTATAACAATTAACATAAAATCGAAGTAAAAAAATAACGATCTATTCTTACCTTTTTTATGAGTAGAGCACATTTGAAAAAAATTCAAAAACAACACAAGATAGAAGCAAACTTTCCACATGCTGTTATTTACTTTCATTTTCATTTCGTACTTGGTGGAGATTATAATAATATTTAATTTGTTTGTGTTATATGTAGTAGTTTTAATTGGAAAAATGAATGTTTTATTTGTTTTTGGTATGATGGTACATAAAAACGGTTTTAATGAAATAACATCAACATAAAATTTTAATTAAAAACTATATATTTCTTTATAAATAATCTGAAATATGTTGTGGGTAATTCAAGGATTAATTTTAAGGCCAAAAAAGTGTGATACATTTTGTTGTTGATAATATACAGAGTGTTGATTTTTTTTGTGATAAACAAGCTCCTACTGTAAGTGAAATTACGAAGTTTCTTCTTCTTCTTCTTCCAGTAATAACGAGTAATTTTAATAGTATTTCAATTAAAATTTTAAGTAAAATCTTCCATATCTTTAATAATAAAAACTAACGAGAAATCGTGTAATGACACCTTTACAAGAAAACATTCACATCCTGATGCTAAAGAAGTATTCAAAAATGTTTACGAATCTTTGCTGGCAACAAATTCAAGCTATGTTTCAGTTGAGATATCTGCTTCGACAAAAAATGATTCTGGTACATTTAGAACTGTTGATGAAACTGACTTGAATTTATTAAGAAGAAAAATATTTCAAATGACTGGAAGAGCAATCAGTACCTAGGCTGGTTTTCATTAAATAAACTAACCTATGACGAAACAGACATTTCTTGTAGCGTTGATATGGCTAAGAAAACTATTAGTTAAAATGGGCTTTATATATAACACAATTAATAAACGGCAAATCATAATGGAATCACGAAATAGTTATTTGTGTATTTAGAGCGTAAAGTAACAGATTGCGGCTTGAGAAAGAATGTTGCCGCGCGACGCGGAGCGGAGCTCGGCGATCTTTCGAAAGCGGCAATTTTACTTTACATTCGAAAAACACACATAATTTTTTCTACAGTCGCCCTTTTAATAATTAAAACAGTATTTTATATTATCTTAGGTTATAATAGGAATGCTAGAATAATCGTTATTTTCGCTATTCATCATGATTAACCTAAAAAAGATCTACTGACTAGGGATGTTAAAATATAATCGATTTTTATAGTAATAATCGATTTTCAGAAAATCGATTTTATTAAATTACGTGTTTAAATCGATTTTTGGAAACGGCTCGTATTTTTCAAAATTTTGACAACAGTTGACGATTATTGGCCATTTCTCAAAATTTTGACAATTATTGACCATTTTCCAAAATTTTAACAATTATTGACCATTTTTCAAAATTTTCACAATTATTGACCATTTTTGACAATTATTGACCATTTTGATTGTTTTTTATAATTAGTGACCATTTTTCCAAATTTTTGATCATTTTTGGCCATTTTTCAAAATGATGACAATTTTTAACCATTTTTGACAATAAGTGTCCATTTTTAACAGTTTTTAACAATAATTGACAATTTTTAACCATTCTTGATAGTTTTTGAACATTTTTGACAATTATTCAAAATTTTAGACCATTTTTGATAATTATTGACAATTACGGACCATTTTTGACAATTATTGACCATTTTTGACCATATTTCAAAATTATTGACAATTTTTCAAAACTTTAACAATTTTTGACATCTATCAACTATTTTTCAATCTTTCGACAATTTTTAACAATAATTGTCCATTTTTGATAGTTTTTGACAATTGTCGACCATTTTTAAAAATTTTAACAAATATTGACCAATTTTGACAATAATTTTCTAGTTTTTAAAAATAATTGACAATTTTTAACAATAATTGTCCATTTTTGATAGTTTTTGACAATTATTGACCATTTTTGACCATATTTCAAAAACTTTAACATTTTTTGACAATTATCAACTATTTTTGACAATTTTTAACAATAATTGTCCATTTTTGACCATTTTTCATAGTTTTTGACAATTATTGGCCATTTTTCAAAATTTTAACAATTCTTGACAACTATTGACCAATTTTGACAATAATTGTCCATTTTTGCTAGTTTTTGACAATTATTGACAATTTTTGGCAAATTTTAAATTTTTTTGACCATTTTTCAAAATTTTTGACAATTGACCATTTTTGACAATTTTTTGAAGTTTTTGACAATTATCGACCATTTTTGACAATTATCGACCATTTTTGACAATTATTGACCATTTTTGACAATTATAGACCAATTTTAACAGTAATTGTCCATTTTGACAGTTTTAAAAAATAATTGACAATTTTTAACCATTTTTGATAGTTTCTAACCATTTTTCCAGATTTTTGACCATTTTTGACAATTACCAACCATTTTTGACCATATTTCAAAAACTTTAACAATTTTTCAAAATTTTGACAATTTTTAACAATAATTGTCCATTTTTAACCATGTTTGATAGTTTTTGACAATTATTGACCATTTTTGACAATTTTTCAAAAATTTTAACAATCTTTCCAAATTTTTGACCATTTTTCAAAATTATTGACTATTTTTGATAGTTTTTGACAATTATCGACCATTTTTGATAGTTTTTGACAATTATCGACCATTTTTCACAATTTTTGGACAAATATTGACCAATTTTGACGATAATTGTCCATTTTTGACAATTTTTCTATCTTATCAGATATACCAACCCCGTTTACTTTAAAAGTGTAATTCAATGTCTGTCGGAGCATATAGCCCGAGAAGTAGTTGTTGCTTCTTAGTAGACGGTCTGCTCCTTGGAAATTAATTTTTCTAATTTTGTAAAGCGTTTAATAGTATTGAACTATTATTTTTTGACGTCAATAAACTTTATATATTTGCATAATAAACATTGCGTTATATTTATTGTTAAAATGAAATATCACATAGAAACAGACGAAACAATGTTATTCTTAAAAATAATACATGACAAGAAATAATATAAACACAATAAAATTCAAATATTATTAAGCCTAAACTATCTAATGGGAGGATTGTGGCCGTTGAGCAACAATTTCTTTTATGTCCATATCAATATTTTTTGTGGCAATTCTCTATATATTTTCAAGAATGGAGTCTTGCAAGCTGTTTCTAAATTTTTATTTTATATATTTCATGTCAGAGAATGCACGATTTCAGATATAATGTACTTTCGAACATAGAAATGATTTGAAGTCCAAAATCTCTCATTTTTGGATATTTTTCTTTATCCAAATGTTTGAACACTTGTATTCCAGCTGCTCCACTAGATGCAATGAATGGGTCAGCCTGAATATCGCATAATTCCATTTGATATTTAGGTTCATCGGAGGTAAGTAATATCGATATTGAATGGTTCACTGAATAAATTAATACTCATTTTTAAATCATCAAATTGATAAAATCTTCTATTAAAATCTTCAATAAGCATATCTAATTTAGGTAAGAAAATGTCAAAATTCCCTTCTATGTTACAGGCCTTCATTTCTTCATACATCTCTTAGCAACATTCAAAGTGGAATAAATTTTCTTGCAAATTTTACTTCCACAATTTTAATTTATTTCTGAATCCTGTTACATGTTTATAAAGACAACACACATCTTCATCTTTTCCTTGCAAGCATTCATTCAAAATATTTAAATAACAAGCAACTGAACAAATAAAAGTCTTATCACCTAAATTTGCTGTCAAATCTTCATCGATGTCAACTTCCGTTAAAAAAAGATGAATTTCTTTTCGAACTGTAAAAAATCTCTTCAGGCATTTTCTTGCATGATGATGATGGAGGAACGAGGAAGTGCTGAAGAAGTTGGAGAGGAACCTAGGGGAGGCGGTGTATTGGGAGAACATGGTGGAGATAATGTTGAGGAGGGAGGAGGAATGAATGGAGGTAGGTGAGTGGCGTAGTGGAGAGCATGATTAGGGGGAGAGAAGGACTCGATATGGCATGGGAGGTAGGGAGAAGACGACGGTGTGAGCGGGGAGTGTACGAGGCACCGCCGCCCGTCTCGAAGTATGCTAGGGTAGTGATTCCGAGAGAAAATTGTATTTAAATATTGTCTAACGACCCTTTGATAATGTGGAGGTGCGCCATTTTGTTTGAAAGTATACGTTCATATTAGGAAATAATCGATTTATTTCAGGTATAATTTCATTTTGGAATAAATCAAAATATTTTTCACCGGTGAGCGTACCTTCAATAAAAAAATGGTCGATCAAATGGTTTTTCACCAAACCCTCCCACACATTAACTTATAGATCTACTTATAGAAGATTTGACAATTTGTGCATAAATAATGATGAGGTTGGAGCTTTTAATGCCTACTATTGTTTTTTGTTCAATTTTAAAAACCTACAAGGTCATATCATTAGTACAGTACAATTTAAATCAGAAAAATAAAACTGATATTATATAAGACATTTTGTATTAAAGTGTTATTATTTTTGGAAAGAGATAAAAATAAGCTTCTTTGTGATACGTCATTCGACCTAGGTTGCCATTTCAAAAAATCCAAGGTGACGGCCGTACGCAAAAACATTTGAAATTTACTCTAAAATATGCAGAATAACGTCAAACGATACGTGTCAAAGTTTCAATTATTTTATAGGTTACAGTGTTTTTGTATTTTCAATTATTAAAAATTTTCATACAGCACATATATATTTTTTAGAGCTCACAATTTATGTATCCAATGACGTCGGCAGAAATCTGCAAATTTTTCGCAAGCATCGAAAGTTTGGAAATTATTTCTAGTGGCAAAACATCCTCCGAACAAAACTATAACACACCGGTCGAACTTGAAATTCCAATGATATCTAGTGATACTTCCATCACAAGTAAAAGGGCCATTCTGATGACTAGCCAAACAATCTAAAAAATTTATATAGCATAACGTAAACACTTTTTAAAATAATATATTTGTTTTATATTCTACGCAGTCTTTGATATCGAATTGAACTGTAGTATATTCCTATCCTCTTACACCAAAACCATCTTAATAGCCTTCACTAAGAAAAGAAAGCTCAACCTCAAAACCATTAAAATTGATGGGAGACAAGAAGTCAAGTATCTAGGTTTGACTCTAGACAGTGGACTCCTGTGGAACAGACACGAAAAGGAGATTATATACAAAGCAAAAATGGCTCTAACCGTGTGCAGGAATCTGGCAGGGAGAAATTGGGGGTGCAACCCAAAAATTCTGAGCTGGATGTACACTGCCATAGTGAGACCAATTATCACTTATGGAGCCATTGCGTGGAGTAGTAGAACTAGCCTATTGACAACGAGAGAAAACCTCTCCAAAATTTAAAGACTAGCCTGTATGTGCATTGCAGCAGCGATGAGAACGTGCTCAACGGCAGCCATGGAAGTTATTCTCAACCTCACACCACTACATATGGTGGTGGAAAGTGTTGCAGAAAGAACAAGATACAGACTAAGTAGAGAGGGAATCATTAAAAAAAAATCCCCTCCTTACTTCTTAGAAATCAGAAAACCTAGGACATGCCACAAGATGGTATGATGAAAAGGTATAACTTTTCAAAGAAATTCGTTACGGAATTAAGCAGCAAGAAGGAATGGGATCCAAATATCATTACCAGACTTGGAAAGAATACCATTCAATGATACACAGACAGCTCAAAAGCAAGGAACTGGGATAGGAGTGCAGCGGCCAGGAATCAAACACTCTGAAAGCTTGTGAAAACACCCAAGTATCTTTCAAGGGGAAATTCACGCCATTAGAAAGTGTGTCCAGTTCAATATTGATAAAGGATATAGAAGGCAAAGGATTATCATAATGTCGGATAGTCAAGCAGCCATTAAAGCACTGAGCTCTTGTGTTATCAGTTCCAAAATGGTGTGGAAATGCCTAGGCAAACTGAATGAACTAGGCGAGAACAATATAGTCACCTTACTGTGGATTCCAGGACACACTGGGATAGAAGGAATTGAAATAGTAGATGAAGTAGCAAAGAGGGGGACTGGAACACCCTTTTGGGGGCCGGAACCCTTTTGCGGAACCAGCTCCAATGTAATATTGGAAGAAATAGGCAAAGCCGAAGAAAAGAGAAGATCTGACCATTGGAAAGATCTTGTAGGACTTGGGCAATCAAAGATTCTTCTGGGTGATTACAACCTTGAAACAGTAATTATTGTTTCTTATATCATATTAACTTTAGAGTTAAATAGAATTCAATGTAAAACATTTAATTGTAAAGACCTTTTTATTATTATCTTGGGGGGTTTAAGAAATTGTGATATGATGGAAACTGTTATTTTTTAATATCTTTTAGCGGTTTTCCATAAGGTTATCCATGAGGTCTTCTATGGGCTTATACGCTTTTGTATGAAGTTTTCTATAGGCTTCTATGAAGTTTCCATGAGTTTTCTATGAGGTTTGTGAAGCTTAGTTCACAGCTTGCCTGAACTGGAATATACCTATTTGCAATGTATCGAAAGACATATCTCTAAACAGAAGACACTTACTACAGGTTACCCACCATCCATCGAGGGACCTCAACTATAAGCATCAAGAATCACTACAGATAAGTAGCTTAAGAGCTATTCACTATTCATTAGACTTTGTAATCATTGAGACTGTCTTTTATTTTTAATTGTAACTACCTACCTGCAGTAACCAAGTAAACTTCAAAATGGCTACTATAGTAAATTTTATACCCATTTAGAATAAGACCATCCTTATTTATTATTAATAAATCGGTTGAAACAAAAAATTACCAACAAAAATGAACGTCGTAACTAATTTATTAGATGTCACGTTTTTGAAGTTACGTCAAATTTTGATTTCATGTTAATGTCAGATGGTTCAAGAAGCCGCATACGTCAAGTTACTAAAACGGCTGGTACCTCTAAATAGGTATTAATTTTACTATACCTAGAGTCTTTGTAGGTATTTTCAAAGTTTTTGCGAAAACTTTGTGGTGCCCATGGTCTTTCCTTACAAGGTATTATTATTACAATAGATCTAAATCATGTTATCCGATTAGAATATTCTCTACAATTTACTCTAGATTCATAAGAACCCACATTCATAATGTTAACCCTGAGAATTGAATAAATATATTTTTTAGTGTCTCATATTTTTGGCACCCAACTTTAAGTAAATCTTTTTGAGGGTTTCATATTTTGACACAACATCTTTTATTGGTCTCAACCTGTTGAGATCAAATGAATGCATAAGTCAAAGTAAAACTGCACTAAGAGTTTTAACAGGCATCCTTACGGGACATTGTCGCCTGAATGGGCACCTGAAAAACCTCAAAATAGTGGAGGAAGCAGAATGTAGATTCTAAGGCATGGAAGAAGAAACCTCCAACCACATACTTGCGAACTGCACAGCAATTCAGAATCCTAGGGCACAACACCTTGGAGACTACTGGATAGAAGAGGGACATTTACCTAAGTTAAAGCCTGCAGATATCCTAAAATTCCTCCGGGAAATAGGACTAAAGGAGCTACTAGTCTCTGAGACATTCCTCGGGAACTAAGTAGAAGTAAGGGGGCCCAATAGATCTTTTAGTTGGTGTAGTATACTGAGGGATCTAAAACTGATATAGGAACAGGTGCTAGACATAGGTGCAATGTCCACGCATCAGATCTAGACTGGTCTGGGACTGCCTTCAAAAGCTCTTTATCCTGGCAAACCACAATAAGGTGGAACATAAGTGAGTCTAGGACTCCAGAGTATTGTAGGCAATGTTGGAGTCAGAAACTGCATTCACTGGTGCTGAACCAGCATTTGGAATATCAAAAACTGCAGCACGTGGTTGTACATCTCAGTGGTTTCAAACAAAACATCGGTCTTGGAATGGAAGAGGTGGTAACAGTCTCACACATTATCTTCGAATGTGAGGCACTGTCTAATTGAAGATATAGAGTCCCAGGACTAGAGCTTCCAAAGGAGGATTTCTCCGAGGAAGTAGTGGGAAGACTGTTGAGCCTGATAAGGTCTGCTGATCTCTTGACATAAACGGTACAACCAAGAGCACAAAAAGCCTAAAGGCTGTAACAATTAACATAAAATCGAAGAAAAAAAATAACGAGCTATTCTTACCATCTTTATCAAAAGAGTACACTTGAGAAAAATTCAAAAACAGCACAAGATAGAAGCATACTTTCCACATGCTGTTATTTACTTCCATTTTCATTTCGTACTTGGTGAAGATTATAAAAATATTTAGTTTGTTCGTTTTATATATAGTAGTTTTAATTGAAAAAATGAATGATTTATTTGTTTTTAGTATGAAGGTACATAAAAACGGTTTTATATGAAATAACATCAACATAAAATTTTAATTAAAAACTTTATATTTCTTTATAAATAATCTGAAATATGTTGTGGGTAAGAAATTCTCTTCAGGCATTTTCCCGCATGTGCTTAGATGCTGGAGGAACGAGGAAGTGCTGAAGAAATTGGAGATGAAACTAGGGGAGGCGGTGTTTTGGGAGAACCTGGTGGAGATAATGTTGAGGGGGGAGGAGGAATGGATGGAGGTGAGTGGCGTAGTAGATAGCATGGTTAGGGGGAGAGAAGTACTCGATATGGCATGAGCGGAGGAGTTATAGTTAGGGAAAAGACGACGGTGTGAGCGAGGGACCGCCACCCGTCTCGAAATTTGCTAGGGTAGTGATTACGAGGCGGTGGTAACGGATAGATAGATTTCTAGTGGGATTACAGCCTCCGTACACAATTCCTCCAAAGCGCTTAGTTTTTATTTCTTCGACTTTAACTTTTCCAACACAATACTAAACACGTCTTACACAGAACTCCAGTCTATAATAACTCAAAACTAACTAACTGATGTCAATTGTCCCGCTTTTTATACTTTTCACATCTTCAAGACAGTTCTCGATTTTTCGATGACATTTCTAGACTTTTCGATGACAGTTCTAGATGATTCCGAATGTCTGTCTTCTTCTTTTTCTTTATGGAAGTTTTACATATCCTCAGTACAGGTCCGACGTAACATTGCTCCCTCTTTTCTAGTTATTCGTTCCGAATAATCTGACTATTGGAGTCTGGTTAAAGCCAACAGGGTGGATCAGTCCCGCAGTGAGGGGCTAACCTCTCGATATAGATCACCTTGGGCTTACTCCTCGCTGACAATAGGGATGATGACAGTCACTAAGAATATAACTGAAATAATGATTTGAAATAATTATACAGATTACAAAGATTCTATATCAATCACTTATTTTTACATTACAATTGTGATTATATTTATTTTAGTAAAAATATAAATACAAAATATGACAATCCGCCATCTTAGCTAAAACACCGATCACAAACATGTGACGTCAACCTTTTGTGTATCGTTCAAACTTTATCGTAATTTCTGGTTTTGCATATAATTCATGACTATCAGACAAAATAATTCAAATTAGTAATCAAATAAATTTCTAATTTGCAAACTGTGAAATATTTTTAAAGTATTTACTGATGTGTGATGTCACAGAGACGCCATTACTATTCTAACGTTTTGGCGCGAAATTTGAATTGTATTTTAATTTTTCCTTTAAAACCTTTATTTTTTCAAAAAACAAAATTTTTTTGGATAAAGCTTATGCCGGCTACTCAGCCTAACGACTCTTTGATAATGTGGAGGTGCGCCATTTTGTTTAAAAGTATACGTTCATATTAGGAAATAATCGATTTATTTCAGGTATTATTTCGTTTTGGAATAAATCAAGATATTTAGTACCGATAGATCTACTTATAGAAGATTTGACAATTTGTGCATGAATAATGATGTGGTTGAAGTTTTTAATGCCTACTATTGTTTTTTGTTCAATTTTAAAAACCTACAAGGTCATATCATTAATACAATACAATTCAATTCAGAAAAATAAGCCATTTTGTATTAAAGTGCTATTATTTTTGGAAAGAGATAAAATAAGCTTTTTTGTGATACGTCATTCCACAAGGGTGCCATTTCAAAAAATCCAAGATGGCGGCCGTACGCTAATCGCTGACGTCAAAAAATTTGACATTTGCTCTAAAATATACAGAATAACGTCTCATTCATTGGTGCGAGACTTTTCAGCAACGATGTATATGGAAACACATAAAAACAACTGAATTGTGTTGATTTTTGAAGTATTCTCCACACGGCATCACGAGTGGCTCGTGGTCTATCTGGATATCTTCAACCGATACGAGTCAAAATTTCAATTATTTTATAGGTTACAGTGTTTTGGTATTTTCAATTATTAAAACTTTTCATACAGCACATATATGTTTATTAGAGCTCACAAATTATTATACCAATGACGTCGACAGAAATCTGCAAATTTTCCGCAAGCATCGAAAGTTAGGAAATTATTTTTACTGGCATAACAGCCTCCGAACCAAACTCTATCACACAGGTCGGTCTTGATATTCCAATGATATCTAGGGATTCTTCCATTACAATTAAAAGGGCCTTTCTCATGACTAGCCAAACAATCTAAAAAATTGATATAACATAACGTAAACACTCTTGAAAATAATATTTTTTTTTATATTCTACGCAGTCTTTGATAGCTTCGAAACTTGGGAAATTATTATAGGCCACGCACATAAGTATCTAAACAATCTAAAAAATGTATATAGCATAAAGTAAACAGTAGTTAAAAAATTTAAATCAATGAAAACGAGCTAAACTGGGATGGGTTGGAAGCATGCAGTTAGGAAGGAACGTTGGTGTAGTACACTGAAGGATCTAAAACTGATATAGGACCACGTGCTGAAGTCCATGGAGCTAGACCTAGGTGCAATGTCCATGCATCAGATCTAGACTGGTCTGGAACTGCCTTCAAAAGCTCTTTATCCTGGCAAACCACAATAAGGTGGAACATAAGTGAGTCTAGGGACTCAAGAGTATTGTAGGCAATATTGGAGTCAGAAACTGCATTCACTGGTGCTGAACCAGCATTTGGAATATGAAAAACTGCAGCACGTGGTTTTACATCTCAGTGGATTCAAACAAAACAACGGTCTTGGATGGAAGAGGTGGAAACAGGCTCACACATTATATTCGAATGTGAAGCACTGTCTAAATGGAGATACAGACTCCTAGGACTAGAGCTTCCAAAGGAGGATTTCTCCAAGGATCTAGTGAGAAGTTTTTGATAAGGTCACTTGGTCTCTTGACATAAACGGTACAACCAAGAGGACAAAAAGCTGTAACAATTAACATAAAATCGAAGTTAAAAAATAACGAGTTATTCTTACCATCTTTAACAAAAGAGTACACTTGAGACAAATTCAAAAACAGCACAAAATAGAAGCATATTTTCCACATGCTGTTATATACTTCCATTTTCATTTTGTACTTGGTGGAGATTATAAGAATATTTAATTTGTTCGTTTTATATATAGTAGCTTTAACTGGAAAAATGAATGTTTTATTTGTTTTTAGTATGATGGTACATACAAACGGTTTTAATGAAATAATATCAACATAAAATTTTAATTAAAAACTTTATATTTCTTTATAAATAATCTCAAACATGTTTTGGGTAATTCAAGAATTCATTTTAAGGCCAAAAAAGTGTGATAAATTTTGTTGTTGATAATATACAGTGTTGATTTTTTGGGTGATAAACAAGCTCCTACTGTAAGTGACATTACGAAGTTTTTTGTTCCAATAATAACGAGTAATTTCAATAGTATTCGAATTTACTGTAAGGACCCTTACTTTGTGGAATCTACTCATATTAATTTTTTAAATAAAACTAAGTGTTTCTAATTAATTCCACTATTTAATGAAAAAAAAATTAAATAAATAAATAGTGGAATTAATTAGAAACACTTAGTTTCATTCAATAGTATCGTCAATATCTTTAATGATAAAAACTAACCAGAAATCTTGTAGTGACACCTTCACAAGAAAACATTCACATCCTGATCACACATCAAAAATGTTTACGAATCTTTTCTGACAAATTTTTGATTCAAGCGATGTTTTAGTTGGGACATCTCTTTTGACACAAAGTGATTCTGGTACATTTAGAACTGTTGATGAAACTGACTTGAATTTATTAAGAAGAAAAATATATCAAATGACTGGAAGAGCAATCAGTACCTATGCTGGTTTTCCTTAAATAAACTGACCTATGACGAATCAGACATTTCTTGAAGCATTTCAAGGGCTAAGAAAACTATTAGTTAAAATGAGCTTTAAATATTACACAATTAATAAACGACAAATCATAATGGAATCAGCTATTAAACATTATAGAGAACAACATCGACCAATTGTATACCTTGACGAAACATGATTCGACACACACGACAATGCACGAAAAGGATAGAATGATGTTTCATCAAAATGCTCCTTCAAATAAAGGCAAAAGGATAACAATAATACAAGCATGTTCAGAAAATAGCTTTGTTCCGAATTGTCTGTTGATTTCATAAAAAATTATACTTAGCAGATTCTTAAGCTTAGCCTACACAAGGAGGTTTGAGTGGATAGGTTATTTATGGCAGAAGAAACCAACGATGTATTAACCTGTCTCAGTAGATGGCGCCCTAAACTTTCGAAATTATTTCTAGTGGGATTACAGCCTCCGTACACAATTCCTTCACAGCGCTAGGTCTTGATATCCCATTAAATAATATTTTAATTAAAATCCTCGATATTTCTTTATAAAGGGACTTTTGACAATTAATTTTAAGTGTGTGATAAGTTTTGTCGTTAATGATATACAGAGTGTTTGGGGGCAGTGCCAAATGCGGGATACCATAGAAGACCAAAGCGTATTCGACTACTCTTGCAAAAAACTGCTAACGTAAGGTTATTCACCCTGTATGATTGATAATTAAAATACAAAATCGACCTTGTAAGATTCAAACAGGATAAAGTTATAATAAAACTCGATAATAATGCAACATACAACTATCTGAATTTACTCTTTTCAATACGGCCACGGCTATGTACAGACTAAGAAAATAATCCCATTCAGATCAATTATCTTTTAAGACCCCTTCACTTGTCCTGTCTGTTACAGGAGATGGGATAAACAAAACTCGGATCAACATTCAAGTGACATCTTTGTTAATGGGAATGTCTAATAATAGAATACGCTAGAAATATGAAATATAACACTCGGCCATCCTAGAAATTAGTCTGTCCTCAGACCCTAAATATATATTAGTCAAAAATTCTTAAAAAACTAGCGACGTTCGCTTAAAGGCACGTGTTGCCAAAAAAAACACTAGCGACGTTCGCTTATAGGTAAGAGTTGCCAAAAAAACACTAGCGACATTCGCTTATAGGTAAGAGTTGCCAAAAATAACTAGCGACGTTGGCTTTGTATGCTTATCCATTTTTTTTGTGTCTCTTAATCTGATCTGAAATCTTTTAACTCGTTCTGATGAAAGTATACTTTTTGTTATCACTATTCTTTATTTTACTGGCAAGCTTATTTGGAAAACTTTATTCAAAAAGGATAAAGTTATAATAAAACTCGATAACAATACAACTATCTGAATTAACTCTTTTCAATACGACGGCTATGTATAGACTAAACATTCCAAAACAATCCCATTCAGACGGCTTCCCTTTTCAGAAACCTTAACTTGTCCTGTCTGCATTTTAACCTTGACCATGTTACAAGAGATGAGATAAACAAAACTCGGTTCAACATTCAAGTGTCATCTTTGTTAACGGGTCTAATCTAATAAATATAATACGCTAGAAATACGAAATAATATAACAACCTGTTTCGGGACTTTTTCATATTACTGTTTATTTAGATGATGTACGCAATTTATGTACGCACTGTATAATTTTTATAGTTTACTTTGAACCGTCTTCAAAATTATAAGTGTAGGAATTCTATTTTTTTTAGTATATGTATCAAAGTTAATTATTTTAAAACGTGAAAGCATGAAAGAATCACCAAAACAGACTATAACTTACACAGGCTATTGTTATATTAACATCTGTAAAATAACCATAAAATATAAGGGTTTATGGCTTCAAGTGCTCCTAGCTATGGGTAAAATAGAAACATGTGTTAAGATGAAATCGTTTTACGAAGGCAGTTGTAAACAACATTTGTGTGAAAATTATATAGTCTTAATTGTCGTTGAAAACCTTTTTTTAGTTCAGTCCAGTGATGAGATATCCACTGATTTATCAGTAGATCTACTGATTTCAGGTTCTATCTACTGATCTACTGATTTATACATGCAATCTACTGATTTGACCATAGTTGTTTTTTTTAGTGATATTTCGGTAAAATAACTATCGATAGTATTATTTTTACTATAGATTATTTTCGAAAGTTTTACAATCGGTAACATCTTTGTACGATTTTTGTCAAAAATTTTGAAAAAATGGTCAATATTGTCAAAAATGATCAATAATTGTTAAAATTTTGAAAAATGGTCAATAATTGTCAAAATTCTGAAAAATGGTCCAAAATGGTCAAAAACTATCAAAAATGGCCAAAACTGTCAAAATTCTGAAAAATGGTCAATACTTGTTAAAATTTTGAAAAATGGTCAAAATTTTGAAAAAATGGTCAAAAATTGTTAAAATTTTGAAAAAAATGGTTAATAATTGCCAAATATGTGAAAATTTTTGAAAAATGTCAAAAATTTTGCAATATGGTCAAAAATTCGGAAAAATGGTCAAAAATTCGGAAAAATGGTCAATAATTGTCAAAATTTGGGAAAAACTGTCAAAGATGGTCAATAACTGTAAAAATTTTTAAAAAATGGTCAATAATTGTCAAAATCTTTGAAAAATGGTTAAAATTTTTGAAAAAATGTCAAAAATGGTCAATATTTGTCAAAGACGGTCAATAATTGTCAAAACCTATTAAACATGGTCAAAAATTGCTAAATACCTATTTTGAAAAATGGTCAAAAATAGTCAATAATTGTTAAAATTTTGAAAAATGGTCAAAAATAGTCAATAATTGTTAAAATTTTGAAAAATGGTCAAAAATTGTTGACAATTTTGAAAAACGGTCAATAATTGTCAACATTTTTGAAAAATGGCCAATAGTTGTCAAAACCTGTCAAAAATGGTCAATAATTGTTAAAATTTTGAAAAATGGTCAAAAATAGTCAAAATTTTTGAAAAATGGTCAATAATTGTCAGAACCTGTCAAAAATGGTGAAAAACTTTCAAAAACTGCCAAAAATGGTCAATAATTGTCAAAAATTGTTAAATATTTTAAAAAATAGTCAATAATTGTTAAAATTCTGAAAATTGGTCAAAAATTGTTAAATATTCTGAAAAATGTACAATAATTGTCAAAATTTTAGAAAAATTGTCAAAAATGGTCAATAATTGTTAAAAACTGTCAAAAATGGTCAATAATTGTCAAAAATGGTCAATAATTAATTATAAAAAACTGTCAAAAATGGTCTAATAAGAAAAAAAGTCTTACAATATTCCGAGGGTCGCGAACCTTACCGAATCCGTCTAGATTCTGACAATTTAAAATAATGATTGTAATCACACGCAATACACTTTCTAACTCTCTCTCCCATCTTTCTCTCCCATTTCCCTCTCTCTTCCATATCTCACTTTTTCTCTCTCATATTTCTCTCTTTTCCCCATCTCTCTCTATTTCCTATCTCTCTATTTCCTATCTCTCTCTCTCTCTCTTTCCTTTATCTCTCTCTTTCCCATCTCTCTATCCCTCTCTCTCTCTCTATCCCTTTCTCCCTCTCTATATCACTCTCTTCTCTCTCTATATCTCTCTTCTATCTCTATTCCAAATCTGTATCTCCCATCTCTCTCTAATATTTCTTTCACTCTCTCCCATCTCTCTCTTCCATCTTTCTTTCTTTCTCTCCAATCTTTCTCGCTTCCATCTCTCTCTCTCTCCCTCTTTACTATCTCTCTCTCTCTCTCTCTCTCTCTTCCATATCTCTGTCTGTCCTATCTCTCTCCTATCTCTCTCTTTCTCTCTCCTATCTTTCTCTCTCTCTCCCATCTCTCTCTCTCTCTCATCTTTCTTTCTCTCATCTCTCTGTGCCATTTTTGATCGCATTTTTACTCCATATCAGCTTTCAAAATATACATTTTTCACCTAAAAACATCTCAACTATATCGATATAGTACCGAAAACTATCGATTTTTTTCGATAGTCAAAAATATCGATACTCTGTTTGTTCGTGTGTGTGTTCTGGTCGATTTTAGTGCTTCGAATCATCTTGGAAATATGGTGAGTTTTCTCACAGAGCTATTCCATTTTACCTATTTGGTTATATTATATTTTCTATTTTATGTTCTAACTAATTATTTCACTAGTACCTATAAATTAATGATAATAGAAATCACAATAATGTTAAATAATTAAAGTGCTTAAGTCTGTAATTCTCAAACTCAAACTTTTGCGCTATTGCGGAGTGCTTGAGCCGCTTAACGTGTATTTTGAATAATATGACTGGCGGAGTGCTTGAGCCGTACAGTTGATTCACGAAATCTGAAGTGGAGTGCTTGAGCCACGTGATACGCCCTGCCCCTTCTTTTATTGTTCTAAATCCTTTATGAGGGAGTGTTTTGACATACTTTTAGCACCTTTTAGCACTTGTGGGTGACAGACACAGTACGTTCTTGTTTAAACTAAATTGCTTTATCAATAATTAAATTATTATATCTTTTTATTCAGTACTTACAACTGATTTAATAAATAAATACAAACTAAACGGAATTTGAATGTTCAGGTTGATATTTTATTTTCAGGTATGTCACGCATCTCAGGCACTACATTAGTTTAATTTATAAGTTGTTTTACTATTTTTAAATAAAATAATTACGGTAAGTACGATCACATATTATTTTAGTATTTATTTAAATCCTGTTGTTTATTTTAAATCGCCCATAAAATCAAAGATATCTTTTACGCCTTTGTTTTGTTTACTATTTTTTTTTAATATAAAAGTGATTAAAGCATATAAAATAAAATTAGACTCACATAAGACAATTACAATTCAATAATAAACAATAATTTCTTAATTATTCAAACGAAACAACAAATAAGTATTAAATTGTTGTATAAAACATATATTTTTTCCTTTTTAGTTATAGCTAAGTTTGTTGAAGCCGGTTTTTTTAAATCCACTCATTTTTTGATGGTTGAAAGTGTTCGACCTTTATACGGACTATTCTACATTACAAAATGTTTTTAAAAAGTTACTTTCAGTCTGAACAATATCATATATCATGGAGTGTTTCTTTACAAAAATTTATCTAGCGTAAACATAAAAAAAAGATTCTATTACGTCTACTTTCAAAAAATGTTAGTAACATGTTGAATATTAAAACATTACAATTAGAGCATACCATTTATTGATGATATAATATTTACATTTACATACAGTTCAGGATATTAATAATCTTGTCAACTTATACACTCATATACTATGTGGTTATAGGTTTGTTCCAAAAACAATCAGAAACTGTCAGTAAATCAAAAAATAACAAGCAACTAGTTTACTTTCGCGTAATTCCTATCACTAATTGCAATTGTCGATTGTTGTTGGATCCAACCTATCATTTATTGAATTCCCGTTACCCGAAAAATTACTGTGGCTTAGTATTAAATGTTGAGATTGATGAATTTTCCATAGTTTTCACCTTTTGAAGGTGAGCTAGAGTCCGACAATAATATCCAAGATTTTTGTCGCAGTCTTCCAAAGTTTCGAAATTGTTTCTTGCAGCAACGCAACCTTTCCACGAAACTTGTAGACACTGTTGAGTATTGACATCAAAGTGAAATCGGGGAAGAGCTCCATCACATGGATCCATATCACTTCCAAAAAGGATCTGTACAATCTACAAAATAAATATAACAGTTATATTTTGTTATAGTGGAGCTTAGTAAGACCTGGGGTTCTATTCTCAAACGATGACATATTTTGTCGCATGCGAGATTTTTACATTTTCGAACAAAAAACGTAATTCCTTATTCTCGAATGTCGCATTCGAACATTGACAATATTTGACAGTAATTGACAGGATTACTTTAGGTTAGCGCGGGTTAGCCGTAACAGAAGTAAGTGTAAAAGGTTGTAACATGTCTATCGACCTGTTTCGATTTTTCAGAATAAATCTTTTAATTAGCGCTCGTCGTCACTAGCCACTTCCAATTATAGTTCTGTGATCCCAAATTCTTCAACCCTGACCATAAGACAATTGACGTCAGCCAACGGACGCTTCCATTTTTTCCAACGCCACGAGAGACACCCCTTTTCGTTACCGACTGCCTAAGGGGAAAGACCATCTTTCGTTATCTTTGATATCTTTAAGTATCTCATGAATTTTGCTGTGGTAAGTTCAAAATCACAATTAATAATTAATAAGCTTCTTCTAAAGTACTGTCTGATATAATTTTCGTATGCATTCTTTATTTTTTTACAGAGACAGACGAAATTAAATTCAACACGTGTTCATAAACTGTTCTTTTATACTAATATGGTAGTTTTAAACCAAATATTCTTTTATAATTCACTGTTTTACTTTCATACAAACATTTTCAAGCTTTTTCAGTTGCGAAATAACTCTTAATTATAAAATAACACTTTTATAAATTACCGTTAACCTATAAAATATTCTTTCGTAACGCCAGTGCCGGTTTCATATATTTCCTAAGCACGATATTTTTTCATATAACTAAATAACTTTTTGCTATGATTAGTTTCTTTCGGATCATTAGTATATTTTTTTAATTCAGCCGATAATTGCTATTTTTACTGCTTTAACATGGGACATATAATGTTGGAAAGCTTTCAGTAAGTTGAACATTTTTTACTTTCAAACAACTGCCTTCCTTTTTTTAACCTGAAAAGCTGACCAACATAAGTGCCATTACATTCAAGTTCCTATAAATCCCTGATCCACCTGTACTTCTAGGTAAGCACAGCCCCTAGGCAAGGATATAACCCCAAAACCTAGGCTATAATATAAGCCCTAGCCAAGGATAGAACCCCAGGATACAGTCCTAGACCAGGACACATCAGTTCAGATCAAGACCTGACTATCTACCTCAGGAAACCAGTTCCTATAAGCTAAGTACCTAACTATAAAAGTACAAATTCCTTGTTCATTTCCTGTGGCAGAATAAATTATAAATTTGTTTTTAATTCTTTTTTTTTTTATTTAATTATAAATCCTCAACTATAAAAGTTGAGGGAGATACCGCCCGGGGTAATTTTCAGTAACTTTCTTTATTAACTTTTGTTTGAATTTTACAAGGCGTTTCTTTTCCGCCTTAGTTTTTTAGTACTTTTTATCGTCAAAAAGGTAGTGGCGCCCTCAATTTTTACAACCCTTCTGTTATCCTTGTGTGACATAAACTTGGGGTCGAATCACCCTTGAGAGGAGTCTTTAGCTGGAGCCCTTCGAGCTGGTGCCCTTTCAGGCTACAGCCATTTACCGTTACAAGGTTAGATTATGGTGTATTGTTTGTTAGAGATTCGTTATTTTAGAATGGCAGCTATAAATTATTAAACGAATATGTTGAAGAGAATTTGCCAGATAAAAGCGGCTCGTTTTCTTTTTCTTTCATCAAATTGACGAGAGTTTCTTTTTGCAATTGTGTGCAATAACTTTTTTTCCTAAACTGTCATAATTTAAAGTTTTCAACGGAACCCAACTGAGCACAAGCGTCAAACAAATAACAATCCAATCTACCACGCAAATGCAAATATAACCTACAAAAAACCAAAACCCACAAAGCTGGAATCCCACAACACATGTCACTTTGGCATAGAACATATTTGAGAATCGTTAAATCGGTGTTGCCAGCTCATGCTATTCGAAAAAATATTTCTCGTGCGTGTTTGATGTCGAAACCAATAGAGAATACCACACTTTCATCATGTGCGACAATTTCCATCGACATATGTCGAATTCGACATATTTTAATCGACATTCCAGAATAGAAACAAAACTTTCTTGTTGTCTTCCATTTTGAATTTAAACCCTATCAGTGACATGGCGTGGAAGAGGCAGCAGGGGCCATGTCCCCGGACTGCACACGATACATACGGATAGATAGGACTCTCCCATGTTAAGGTCTGAACCTGAATTTCAGCGCCATCTAGCGCCTTGGAAGAAACTAATTTGAAAAAATAGCGGTAAATTTGAATTTACAGTCCATTATCTGATGTTTAATATTCCACTTATGTTAACAGAAATTAAAATACAAATGAATTCTGAAAATATTTATTTATTTAAATACATATACATAATGGTATTTCATAATAATTGATAAACATTTGGAGTTATTACAAATTAAAAGTAGTTTATTATTATATAGTTTTAATAAATATATATGTTTCTTTAATACAATAGAAATGTGAAAAAACATAAATATCTATGTATGTATACTGGGGTGACATTCACTGAGACCTAAAATATCTGTGAAGGGGAGATATTTCTGCGAACTGCAACCTATAACATTGTATAATATATTAAAATTTACATTACTTTCTTTTACTAAGTTAATCCTGCATCCTTTAAAAGAAGCTGGAGCATTTTCTGGGATAACCCACTTGTCATCAACACCTAAAGCTTGGATCGGTTGTTTTAGGAAATTGTGACCAACCGTTGTCAAATATTACTTTTTTGCAGGTCTCATTGTGTTCACAATTTGTAAAATTTATGTTACCCATCAGAATTTTAAAAATCTTATGAAAAATATGTTTGTCATAGGAAGAATGTTTCAATAGATATTTAATAATATCGAGTGCTTTACACATTTCTAAGAAACAAAAATTAGAAGCATACCTATCTCAAATTTATGAATTGGTAAAAGTACTTACCACCAAAACACAGCAAATACAATGAAATAATATAATAAAAGGAATACATGAATCTAGAGAGAAAAAAGCCTGAAGGTTATGAACGCATCCAAAATTCATACCTGCTTTATGCACATTATACCTACCAAATGGCCGTTTGCACTAACTATTTTAGGGAACACCTAACTCTAGGGAAGGAATAAATTAGCTTTAGGTGTCGATTTCGCTTGCACCACTTGATGTTCAGTCCCTATCTTGCTTTAGGTTTTCCTTAAATTAGGTGTAGAAATTTGGGTCCCTAGCTTGTCCCCTAGCTAGTCGCTAATGACATGTGGTATATTAAAAGGAATATTCTGGCTTCCAAGTATGAGAGGTGCTAGAACTAACCTGGTTATCACTGCTAACAATGGTATCACAGTCAAATTCATTTTCCACTTCAAATACTGTTTTGCTATTAATGATGGATAGTAGTAGAGGAAAGTCGCCCAATTTTGGATAGTTGCCTAATTTTGGATACTGCATTATCTGAAAATATCTTCACAGTTTGCTGTACTCAGGTCCACGAAACAAAAGATTCCTTCTATAAAATCATTGTGTGAAAACCATATAGTCCATTTTTTCACTACTAGGCGGCGGCACACTATTTCATGTTAACATCTGATTGGGAGTGTTTTGTTTACCCGGCTGAAAGTTGTTAAAAAAAGGTAATTTGGCACAAACACATAAGAATAGTTGTAGATTAAGTTGAAGTATTTGCATCGAAGTTCTTATTCATACATTTTTTTCTTTTAAACACATAACCTTGAGCATGCACGTTGCCAATTATGGATAGGAAGGGTGTCCTATAATTGGATATCCAAAATTGGGAACCCAAATGTATGTATGGCTTAAAGGTTATTCATCTTCTCATTCTTTGCAGCAAAATGCCTAAGAGAGGGGTCCCACATAAAAAATGGAGTCCAGAAAATATGAAAAAGGCAGTCGACGCAGTGAAAAATGAAAAAATGGGATTGTTAAAGGCTTCTAAGTGCTTCATCGTTCCAAAATCAACACTCGAACTGTATGTCAAACGCGATAAGCCCTTAGAAGAACAATGCACGCTACAAATTGGGCGAAAACCCGTTTTGTCACACGAAATGGAAGAAGACTTGGTACAATTCTGTTTGGAGATGGACAGAAGGTATTATGGTCTAGGACTTGCAGACATCCGCAGACTGGCATACCAGCTTGCCATAAGGAATCATATTTCCAATCCCTTTTCAAAACGAGATGGCAATGCGGGTAAAAAATGGCTCAGAAATTTCTTCCGACGTCATCCCAATACATCTTTGAGAAAACCGCAAGGAATCTCAAAAAATAGAATAAAAGGGTTTACCCCAGAAAATATCAAACGTTTTTTTGATATTCTGGAGCCAGCTATGGAGAAGATAAATTTCAACCCCTTTAGAGTCTATAATGTTGACGAGACCGGAATCACCACGGTACAATCCAAGATTGCTAAGGTCATCACTCTAAAAGGAAAAAAACAAGTGGGAGCCGTGACAGCTGCAGAAAGAGGAGCACTAGTGACCGTTGTTACATGCATGAATGCTGCTGGAGGGTTCGTTCCTCCACTGTTTGTATTTCCTCGCAAAAATATGAAGGCTGAGCTATTGGACGGTGCTCCAGCGACGTCAATTGCCGCTTGTCATCCCTCAGGTTGGATCCAGGGTCACATCTTTACCCAATGGATGCATCACTTTATCAATCACGCAAAACCCACTGATGATGATCCTGTGTTGCTCATTCTTGACGGTCACTATAGCCACACAAGAAATCTGGATGTAATAGACCTAGCCAAAAAAAATGGATTTCTATTGTATGCATTCCACCCAACACTTCACACAAAATCCAACAATTAGACTTGTCTTTTAAGTCTCCATTGAAGACATACTATTCAAGAGAAATTCAAAACTGGCTAAAGCATAAACCTTCTCGAAATGTAAGTACCTTTCAAATTTGCAAATTATTCTGCCCTGCTTATCAGAAATGAGCGACTGCTGAGATATCAGCCAATGGTTTTCGTAAGGCTGGAATTATTCCATTTGATCGCAATGTATTCTGCGAAGCAGGTTTTCTGATAGAAAGAGAAAGGGAGAGAACCCCACCTCGACAACATACCCCCGACAACAATCCGACATCAGAACCAGATGTCACCATTAACTCAGCTCAAGTCTCCAATGAAAATACTCCTCCGAAACGACAAACGAGTGGCGTTGAAGATGTTGGCCAGTCATCAAGCATTGTAAAAGTTCTAGACTTTACACCTTTACCATCTTGCAGTTCGTGGACAGCGTCTTCAAACAGGGGGCGTAAGACTGGTTCTGCAGCGTTAATCACAAGTACGCCCTACAAAGATGATTTGGAAGCTAGCCTCAAGGAGAAACAAAGAAAAGAATCACTTAAAACTAAAAGGAAACTTCACAAATTAAAAGTTTTGAAGAAAACTAAAATGAAGAAGACGGGTAAAAACAAAAAGGTGAAAACAAATAGAGAAGAAAGTGAATCCTCAGACTCCTCAATTGAACTTCCTTATGACGATGACTCGGATATGGATGCCGATGAAGACAGTGACGCGGAATGTGTTTTTTGTATTGGACGTTATTCAGAAGACCAACCTGGAGAACCCTGGGTACGGTGCTCTATTTGCTTTGGATGGTCACATGAAGAATGGGCAGGTAGTGACAAGAAAAAAGTTTACGTTTGTGACTTTTGCCTTGAAAAGTAGGCTCCCAATTTTGGATAGGGTTCCAAATTTTAGAAAGGGTATCCAATTTTAGGAACCTTTTTTTTTTAGTTCGAAAAATTGTGAATTTTTAGTTTTGACTTCTTTTTATATCGTTTAAGATTGAAATAAATATTTTGGTATGCATTACGTGTTTCAATCGTTACTAAAAGACATTTCAGGCACAAAGAAAATACCGGTTAAAAATTTTTTCTTTGCAAAAAAGTTGATTTAAAAAAAGTATCCAAAATTAGGCGACTTTCCTCTAAATCGTCTGTTTTTTCTGTGCATATTACTATAGCAGTTCCTCCCCCTGCTCTATATAATTCCTTTTTGGCATCCCCTACTTTGTTCCTCATATCTTCTTTCATGTGTTCATAATACTTTTTGAGAGAATCTGTCTCTCGATATACCATATTGGGTGACGCAGCATTGAATATGGCAGCAATTTTCTCCCAAGCGGTTTTTTTCCGAAACAGATATCCCATCAGTTTTTTTGCTTTCTATTATGTTTTTATACTCTGGTACACAACTCAGCAGACATTCTCTTTCACTACTTGTGTAGTTTGGCGCTCGTTTTCGCTTTGACTTGTTGGGAATTTCGAGATCTCTCATTTTCAAGATTCAGAATATAAAAGAAGTTAAAGAATCCACTGAAAATAGTAACAAACAACAAACCATAGAATATATAAACCCCAACAAACTGAAATTAAAACTTTAGGTTAGCTTCATCTCAGAGTTATGACAGACAGAGCTGAACAAAATTGCAACGTTGCCGATTGATAAAACTAAGTTATTTCAGAATGTAAGGTGGTGCAAGGTGCAAGGCTTGTGCATTTTAAGTAATTCCTTAAGTTAGGTATCCCCTCTGAATTCTTCACCTAAATAATAGTTGGTGCAAACGGATATTAATGTAATATTAACAAAAATAAACTAAAACAGCCAAAAAAAAACAAAATCATCAACTTGATTATCTCCTTAAGTAACATTTGCAAAAATAAACCAAAATAGCCAAAGAAAACTAAAATGTCATTTGTATATAATCAAAAAGTTCTGTTAAAGATTCGTTTATTGATTTCAGATTTTCATTAATACCTTTTAAATTCGAGTCCATACTCTTAAGTGCATTTAGGGGTTTCACTGTTCATTTGTTTTATGGAATCTGTCATGTATGTTAGATTTTTTCTTCTTGTTGTTGATACTGAGGGTTTTTTGGATATTTCTGGAGCAGCCTCCGTACCTGTAATGTCCTCCACGCTGTAATTTTCTTCCTCGATAACCAGCTCTATATTTGAATTGTCCTCATAGCTATATTGACCATTTGGAGTATCTGTATTCAATGGCGAGAATGTATGATTGGAACTCAACATGGGACAGAATGAGTCAGAAGTTATGGTTGCAGATATTTTTTTTCCTTTTTTTATATTTGTGGAAATGGGTCAAAAGAATAAACACTAGGGGCCTGTGAGGTACTTTGAATAGGAACTGAATCTAAGGTTTTATGAAAATTCGGGTTATGTGAGAACCCCATCTCTCTATTATGGACTTATTGTCCATGATAGCTAGTAGCCTCTGCTCAATTTTGGTCAATGCTTTGAGCATTTGAGCACAATAATTTTCATAGAATAACAATTAAGAAATGAATTATTCTTTGGCATGTACCGAATGATAAAGCTTCTAAAAATGTGTGAACAATTTCTCTATAATCTCCTTCTCCCAATCTTCCTCTAGCACCTCGTTCCTATTTCCACCCATCCTCTTCACCGCTATCTCATACGCCTTTCCCCATGGATTGTTTTCCCAAGTTACTCTTCCCACTTCCCTGTTTTTTCCCTCTCCAGTTCCTTCTTCTTTTCTTTGTATCTCCCTTTTCCCTCTACCCTTCCTCTTCTCCTCAGCATCCGTCTTTGTTCTTTCTTACACTCCCTCCACAGCTCCTCTATTTCCTGATTCCACCAGTAATTGTGATAACAGCGACATTCCCACATCTAACCACAAACCAAGAAGTGTAATTCAATGTCTTTCGGGGCATATAGCCCGAGAAGTAGTTGTTCCTTCTTAGTTGAACGGTCATTGTTTTTGGAAAATAATTTTTTAAAACTTTGTAAGTCGTTATAATACTATTAATTCTATTATCTTCGATCTATCCCATTATTTCAGTTGTTTTCTCTTCTCAAGTATCTTCTCCCTCGTTTCTTATTTCTATAGCACCATTTCCAACATTCCATCCAATTTACTAACATTTTGTTAAAACTGGAGAGTCCTTGGAGATATTTCTTCTTTTCTTCACGTATGGGGTTTCTGTACAATTGTTAAGAATATATTTTGGTGTTTGAGTCTTTTAACATTTAATTTATCTTATCATCATATTCAAACGAATACAAATTTGAAAATTACGAAAATATTTTTAATTGTTGCGATGGCAATTTTTTTTAATTCAAAAATTATGAATGTATGTTACTAGCGAGCATATCGTATTATCTTTATTTCCACGATATCCAGAATTGGTGTCAGGTTTTTGCATTATTTATATCTAGCAAAATATAAAAACGTCAAAATGCAACGTAAAATTGTATACTTCCGTTAGCTAAAGCTCAAAAAAAATGAATAAGCCAAGTTTTATATTTGTGATTTTTTTTGTTATTTCAACAGTGTATGCATTCGAACCAGAAGGTAATTTTTCCTTTTTTTTTTTCTCCTTGTTGTTGTACCAAGTGTCCAAGTGTTCCAAGTGTTTACTTATTAAGAATATTATGATACAATTAATTAGCATATTAGGCTCACCCATTACAATCCATAATACAAAGACAAGTGTTTTGTACACTGACGATACCAGCTGCTCCATTCAGAATAGGGTTAAGTTTTAAAGACTTTGTAAGGTGATAAAACTTTCTACTATTTTTATAAGAACATTTTAAAATTCACATCTCGAAATTTAATGTATTTTCTTACAGATTGCTTTCTATCACATACATATCCAGGAGCTCACTGCTATGCCATTATCCCACGTTATTTTTGGAACCAGACGATTCAAAGTTGCCAACCAACTATCTTCGGAGGATGTCGAGAAACACCCAATAATTTCAAAACGCTAGAAGAATGTCAAAACACTGCTGGACCTGTATGTCTAGCAAACTAAAAAATATTCCTACACAGTCGCAGAAATTTGTTTTTATACTTTATAGAATTTGAAATAAGGAAAGGTGACAATAAAAACTTTATAAACAATAAAAATTTCTTTTATTCCTTATATACTAAACAATGAAACAACAACTTTTTAGCTGACTTGATTGATAGGACTGATCATAAGAGCAACTCTTTGCGAAGCTCCACAACCGACAGTATTCTGGATGTAATCGGGGAAGTTACTTTCCAGCACTCTTATCCTCCTTCTTGCTACGTCAGCAAAAGCTTGGGAAGCGAGATAATTTTCTGGAGATTTATAGACTAATTGGTAATCTTTGAAGCACGGAGCTACTTCCCATCTGTAGACTTCTGGTTTACCTTCGAATCTGAAGAAGAGAGCAGATCCAAGATCCGTTCCTAAGATTACAATCTTACCACCCTTAGCTCCGAGATCCTGAATTTTTCCCGCTGCGCATCCAGCTCTTAAATAATCAGTGCGGATTTGGAAAATTCTAGCGCCAGACAAATAAGTGATCACCAAGTAGTTACAGCAGTTTGGTTTGTGGATCAAAGCGATGTAAAGCACATCTCTTCTGCAGCTGCTTACCAATTTAGGTAAGACTACTCTGTATCCTTTATTTCCAGCAACGTCAAACACTAAGATAGATCTTGTAGCTGCATCACTTACGTATACGAAAGGTCTGCCATCTGGAGAATACTCAACTACCAAATACTGCAGTCTTGAAGCTTGCGCTACCAAACCGCACAAGTCTAATACTTTAACTTTTTTTCCGTTGAGGATGTTGATAGCTACAACTTTTGGAGGAGCTTTACGAATGGGTTGCTCCAAAGAGTTTACTACACCGGTATCGAGAACCCACAAGATGTTGTTTTCATCCAAGTAAAGATCTACGACAGATTGCAAAGCATTTGCGTCAGATTCTTCTTGTGAAGCCCAGCAAGGGTAAGGTTCGATGATGGCTTCACAGCCTTTTTGTTTTAAACCGATTTTGCCTAAAGTTACAGGAGTGCCTGGCTTGTATCTGGGAAGTGCGACGAATATTTCATCTTTCCAGACTTGGGCTCTGGTTCCGATGACGTTTTTGGGGATGTAACGTCCTGATGATTTGTAGATGGATTTGGTGGCATCGTTGGGCCAGTCAAACTGACCGCCTGTCCATTCTACTAGTTCACAGGTGTTTTGGGCTTCTGTGTATATTATGGCGAGGACCAGAACCAAGAAAGCTCGGAAGATCATTTTTCTGCAAAGTTTTTAAAGTTATTAATACAGAAAGTATAGGTAATAATTTGGATAAAAATGTACATATTTAAGATATTAATTGATCTAAAAACACGTCAAACATCTAAAGCCTTTGTGTTTTCGAAACTCTTGTAAATTTTTGGTTTTTCTTTGATCTCCCACTTGTGGTCCAGATGATATAATATCCTGATCATACTTACAGATTCTTATAAAATATAAATAAACATTTACTATTCACTACATTTTTGGAACTAATCACATAAAATTTTACCCAATTTACTTAATAATTTTGATATATTACGAATTGTAAATGACCGTCTTACCTTGCATAAAAACAAAAATTAAATGACATGCGGAACCATTTTTGAATTGTTTTTATATATTTGGAATGATGTTTAACAATAACAAGAAGTCGCAAATTGTTAACAAACGTGCCACATTCATAAGGAAGAATTCACTTTTTTAGTTAGTGTTATGAATGTTGTTGATATTAATCAAAACACAAATATTTATTAGATGGAATTATTACTTCATTTTAATATAGTTTTTCGAAAATTGAATATGTAATATATATATTTTTTTATTATTAAAAAATAAAATCTTAAGTATTTGATGTACTTATAGAAATGAAGCTGTTCAGAAAAAAAATCGTATAAACCACAAAAATATAAATATCAACTACAAATTTTAGCAGGACACTTTTTAAGGACCTATCTGTCAGGCAAAAATTCAACAATATATTAACCAAAAGGGTTTTGATTTTACAAGTCATGAAAGTAAGGGTAGAGGAAACGGGTAGAGGAAACGGATAAAAATCAATAGACAACTTTAACTTGCTGTATCTCATAAAAACTTATCAAATAATGTGCGAAAAATTTCATGCTGAGTCTATTAAGAAACAGTACAAGTCGCTAAGATGGACAGTTTTGGTGCTAGGAGCGAAAATACAAAACAGTGTCAACATGTCAAAAGCTAGAATTATAGCTCTGGGAATATTTTTGTGGGCAGATTCGAGTTGTATTGGGACAATTTAGGAGGAGTAGTACTTTTTTCAACATTTTAAGCTGATTCGGGAGGAAATTTTACTTACTTGACTGAATTTTGGACAAATTTTTCAAAGCATAACATATCGTCAAAGTCGCAAGCAGATGGAAATTTTGCATGCCTATACCTTGGGTAAAAATTCACAAAAAGAATTTTTGAACCAGGAAAAACTTGAGAAATTGTAAAATAGGGTTTTTGAGGATAAGAAATCGACTGGTGTCATCAGTTTTACTCATGCACAAAAATTTTACCCCAAAATGAGATATCGACACTTTCGAAAATACACTTATCCATTAAAAAAATTGTAGATACCACAAAAATGGAATTATTATGCTAAAATTTTGGGAAAATCCTTCTAAAGAGTTATTTTACCAGAAAAAAATTCAACAATACCATAAACGAAAGGGTTTTGATTTTACAAGTCGTGAAAGTAAGGGTAGAGGGAATCTTCGGATAAAAAACAATAGATAACTTTAACTCGCTGTATCTCATAAAAACTTATCAAAGAATCTGCGAATAATTTTCTTGCTGTAGTAAATTTCATGCTGAATCTATTAGGAAACAGTACAAGTCACTAGAATGGACAGTTTTGGTGTTAGGAGCGGAAATACAGAACAGTGTCATACGAAGAATGTCAAAAGCTAGAATTATAGCTCTGGGTATATTTTTGTGGGCAGATTCGAGTTGTATTGGGACCATTTAGGAGAAGTAGTACTTTTTTCAACATTTTAAGCTGATTCAGGAGAAAATTTTACTTACTTGACTATACTTGCCTATACCTTGGGTGGAAATTCACAAAAACAATTTTTGGTCCAGGGAAAACTGTAGAAATTGTAAACTAATGTTTTTGAGGATGAGAAATCGACAGGTGTCATCAGTTTTACTCTTAAACAATAATTTAACTCTAAAATGAGATATCGACACTTTCGAAAAAACACTCATTCAATAAGAAAATCGTATATACCAAAAAAATTAAATTATTATTCTAAAATTTTAGGATGATCCTTCTAAAGAGCTATTTTACCAGGAAAAAATTCAACAATACCATAACCAAAAGGGTTTTCATTTTACAGGTAGTCAAAGTAAGTGTAGAGGGAATCTTCGGATAAAAAACAATTGTCAACTTTAACCTGCTATATCTCATAAAAACTTATCAAAGAATCTGCGAATAATTTTCTTGCTGTAGTAAATTTCATGCTGAATCTATTAGGAAACAGTACAAGTCGCTAGGATGGACAGTTCTGGTGTTAGGAGCGAAAATACAGAACAGTTTCATACGAAGAATGTCAAAAGCTAGAATTATAGCTCTATATATATTATTGTGGGCAGATTCAAGTTGTATTGGGACAATTTAGGAGGAGTAGTACTTTTTTCAACATTTTAAGCTGATTCAGGAGAAAATTTTACTTACTTGACTATACTTTCCTATATCTTGGGTGGAAATTCACAAAAACAATTTTTGAACCAGGAAAACTTGAGAAATTGTAAAATAGGGTTTTTGAGGATGAGAAATCGACTGGTGTCATCAGTTTTACTCATAAACAAAAATTTTACCCCAAAATGAGATATCGACACTTTCGAAAAAATACTTATCCATTAAAAAAATTGTAGATACCATAAAAATGGAATTATTATGCTAAAATTTTGGGAAGATCCTTCTAAAGAGTTATTTTACCAGGAAAAAATTCAACAATACCATAAACGAAAGGGTTTTGATTTTACAAGTCGTGAAAGTAAGGGTAGAGGGAATCTTCGGATAAAAAACAATAGATAACTTTAACTCGCTGTAGCTCATAAAAACTTATCAAATAATGTGCGGAAAATTTGCTTGCTGTGGTAAATTTCATGCTGAGTCTATTGAGACACAGTACAAGTCACTAGAATGGACAGTTTTGGTGTTAGGAGCGGAAATACAGAACAGTGTCATACGAAGAATGTCAAAAGCTAGAATTATAGCTCTGGGTAAATTTTTGTGGGCAGATTCGAGTTGTATTGGGACCATTTAGGAGAAGTAGTACTTTTTTCAACATTTTAAGCTGATTCAGGAGAAAATTTTACTTACTTGACTATACTTGCCTATACCTTGGGTGGAAATTCACAAAAACAATTTTTGGTCCAGGGAAAACTGTAGAAATTGTAAACTAATGTTTTTGAGGATGAGAAATCGACAGGTGTCATCAGTTTTACTCTTAAACAATAATTTAACTCTAAAATGAGATATCGACACTTTCGAAAAAACACTCATTCAATAAGAAAATCGTATATACCAAAAAAATTAAATTATTATTCTAAAATTTTAGGATGATCCTTCTAAAGAGCTATTTTACCAGGAAAAAATTCAACAATACCATAACCAAAAGGGTTTTCATTTTACAGGTAGTCAAAGTAAGTGTAGAGGGAATCTTCGGATAAAAAACAATTGTCAACTTTAACCTGCTATATCTCATAAAAACTTATCAAAGAATCTGCGAATAATTTTCTTGCTGTAGTAAATTTCATGCTGAATCTATTAGGAAACAGTACAAGTCGCTAGGATGGACAGTTCTGGTGTTAGGAGCGAAAATACAGAACAGTTTCATACGAAGAATGTCAAAAGCTAGAATTATAGCTCTATATATATTATTGTGGGCAGATTCAAGTTGTATTGGGACAATTTAGGAGGAGTAGTACTTTTTTCAACATTTTAAGCTGATTCAGGAGAAAATTTTACTTACTTGACTATACTTTCCTATATCTTGGGTGGAAATTCACAAAAACAATTTTTGAACCAGGAAAACTTGAGAAATTGTAAAATAGGGTTTTTGAGGATGAGAAATCGACTGGTGTCATCAGTTTTACTCATAAACAAAAATTTTACCCCAAAATGAGATATCGACACTTTCGAAAAAATACTTATCCATTAAAAAAATTGTAGATACCATAAAAATGGAATTATTATGCTAAAATTTTGGGAAGATCCTTCTAAAGAGTTATTTTACCAGGAAAAAATTCAACAATACCATAAACGAAAGGGTTTTGATTTTACAAGTCGTGAAAGTAAGGGTAGAGGGAATCTTCGGATAAAAAACAATAGATAACTTTAACTCGCTGTAGCTCATAAAAACTTATCAAATAATGTGCGGAAAATTTGCTTGCTGTGGTAAATTTCATGCTGAGTCTATTGAGACACAGTACAAGTCACTAGAATGGACAGTTTTGGTGTTAGGAGCGGAAATACAGAACAGTGTCATACGAAGAATGTCAAAAGCTAGAATTATAGCTCTGGGTAAATTTTTGTGGGCAGATTCGAGTTGTATTGGGACCATTTAGGAGAAGTAGTACTTTTTTCAACATTTTAAGCTGATTCAGGAGAAAATTTTACTTACTTGACTATACTTGCCTATACCTTGGGTGGAAATTCACAAAAACAATTTTTGGTCCAGGGAAAACTGTAGAAATTGTAAACTAATGTTTTTGAGGATGAGAAATCGACAGGTGTCATCAGTTTTACTCTTAAACAATAATTTAACTCTAAAATGAGATATCGACACTTTCGAAAAAACACTCATTCAATAAGAAAATCGTATATACCAAAAAAATTAAATTATTATTCTAAAATTTTAGGATGATCCTTCTAAAGAGCTATTTTACCAGGAAAAAATTCAACAATACCATAACCAAAAGGGTTTTCATTTTACAGGTAGTCAAAGTAAGTGTAGAGGGAATCTTCGGATAAAAAACAATTGTCAACTTTAACCTGCTATATCTCATAAAAACTTATCAAAGAATCTGCGAATAATTTTCTTGCTGTAGTAAATTTCATGCTGAATCTATTAGGAAACAGTACAAGTCGCTAGGATGGACAGTTCTGGTGTTAGGAGCGAAAATACAGAACAGTTTCATACGAAGAATGTCAAAAGCTAGAATTATAGCTCTATATATATTATTGTGGGCAGATTCAAGTTGTATTGGGACAATTTAGGAGGAGTAGTACTTTTTTCAACATTTTAAGCTGATTCAGGAGAAAATTTTACTTACTTGACTATACTTTCCTATATCTTGGGTGGAAATTCACAAAAACAATTTTTGAACCAGGAAAACTTGAGAAATTGTAAAATAGGGTTTTTGAGGATGAGAAATCGACTGGTGTCATCAGTTTTACTCATAAACAAAAATTTTACCCCAAAATGAGATATCGACACTTTCGAAAAAATACTTATCCATTAAAAAAATTGTAGATACCATAAAAATGGAATTATTATGCTAAAATTTTGGGAAGATCCTTCTAAAGAGTTATTTTACCAGGAAAAAATTCAACAATACCATAAACGAAAGGGTTTTGATTTTACAAGTCGTGAAAGTAAGGGTAGAGGGAATCTTCGGATAAAAAACAATAGATAACTTTAACTCGCTGTAGCTCATAAAAACTTATCAAATAATGTGCGGAAAATTTGCTTGCTGTGGTAAATTTCATGCTGAGTCTATTGAGACACAGTACAAGTCACTAGAATGGACAGTTTTGGTGTTAGGAGCGGAAATACAGAACAGTGTCATACGAAGAATGTCAAAAGCTAGAATTATAGCTCTGGGTAAATTTTTGTGGGCAGATTCGAGTTGTATTGGGACCATTTAGGAGAAGTAGTACTTTTTTCAACATTTTAAGCTGATTCAGGAGAAAATTTTACTTACTTGACTATACTTGCCTATACCTTGGGTGGAAATTCACAAAAACAATTTTTGGTCCAGGGAAAACTGTAGAAATTGTAAACTAATGTTTTTGAGGATGAGAAATCGACAGGTGTCATCAGTTTTACTCTTAAACAATAATTTAACTCTAAAATGAGATATCGTCACTTTCGAAAAAACACTAATTCAATAAGAAAATCGTATATACCAAAAAAATTAAATTATTATTCTAAAATTTTAGGAAGATCCTTCTAAAGAGCTATTTTACCAGGAAAAAATTCAACAATACCATAACCAAAAGGGTTTTCATTTTACAGGTAGTCAAAGTAAGTGTAGAGGGAATCTTCGGATAAAAAACAATTGTCAACTTTAACCTGCTAAATCTCATAAAAACTTATCAAAGAATCTGCGAATAATTTTCTTGCTGTAGTAAATTTCATGCTGAATCTATTAGGAAACAGTACAAGTCGCTAGGATGGACAGTTCTGGTGTTAGGAGCGGAAATACAGAACAGTTTCATACGAAGAATGTCAAAAGCTAGAATTATAGCTCTGGGTATATTTCTGTGGGTAGATTCGAGTTGTATTGGGACAATTTATGAGGAGTAGTACTTTTTTTCAACATTTTTAGCTGATTCAGGAGAAAATCTTGCTTACTTGACTGATTTTTAAACAAATTTTTCAAAGCATAAGAAAAAAATCGAAGATAACGTCAAAATCGCCAACAATTGGAAATTTTGCATGCCTATACCTTGGGTGGAAATTCACAAAAAGAATTTTTGAATCAGGAAAAACTTTAGAAATTGTAAAATAGGGTTTTTGGGGATGAGAAATAGACTGGTGTCATCAGTTTTACTCTTAAACAAAAATGAGATACCGACACTTTCGAAAAAACACTTATCAACTAAAAAAATGGAAGATACCACAAAAATGAAAATATTAAGCTGAAATTTTAAAAGGACCCTGCCAAAGAACCATTTTACCAGGAAAAAATTCAACAATACCATAACCGAAAGGGTTTTGATTTTACAATTACTCAAAGTAAGAGTAGAGGGAAAAAATCAACTTCAACGAGCGTTATCTTCAAAAAACATGAAAAAAAATTTGTTAAAATTTATAATTTTGTAATAAATTTCATGCTGAATCTATTAGGACATGGTACAGGTCACTGTTATAAATAAATTGGGTGTTGCAGGCAAAAATACAAAACATTGTATAGCTCCAGATACATTTATAGCATTTTTTTCCTTTTATTTGGATCTATCAAATGTCCTTCACGCTTTTGTTTTTTTCGAGTGAATGTAACTTTATTTTCACCCAATTCATTAGTTTTGTACCAAACATTCCTATAAATATATCTAAAAACATCCTTTAATTATCCTGATCCTGATATAACACACGAAAATGTAACAAATTTAAATATTATTCAACTCGACAATACGGAAATGCTTCAGAGTCCGTTGACACATTAATCCGAGCAAAATTCATTAACCTGCACTATCAAAATACAAAATATTTATTACATTCAAGGTTAAGATGTCCACCGGTCTCGCGAAAATATTATTTTCTTGGTCATGTTTAGTAATTTAAACAAAACTACGATATATAAAAATGTTCTACCGCGTTTTAAAGTGTACAGTTATACCCCTTACCTTTTTTGAGCAGGGGACGAACAGGTACGTTATAAATTTTATTTAAAAAAATTATAATTAATATTAAAACACAGTTATTACATTTGAGACAGTTTTTTGCGATTTTCATTCTTCATTTTTACCAAAATATCGTTTATATTACACCAAGTTTCTATTTTTTTTATAAAAAAAGTCCAATTCTTTAGTTTCATCAGTTGCAATCTTCCTTATCGTCCTCGTTAATTTTGTTAACAACGCTTTCTAACTATTCATATTTTTCAATTTTCTGGATTATTTCTTCCTTAACTTATAAATTATTTACTTTTCTAGGCAGTTGTAGGCCTTTTATAGAAATTTTTTCTGACATTTAGAGTTCTAATACTTCTTTTTTTAATCCACCGAGTAACAAAGACAAAACTTTTACCTCCATCAATAACTTTAAGTACTAAAACCTTATTAATAATTTCCATTTTACTACTTTCATTTAATTTCTACTTAAATACCGAGAAAGCCACCTCTTCTTTTTGATAAAATAATTAACAAACTTTTTTTACTTCCAGGTCACCATGGGTATATATTCTCTTTTGCTCCTTTCATCTTGTATGGTACTTGGTGCTTTCGCCATTGGTCCATGCAGCAAAAATCTCATCCCAGACTTGAGCTACAAGCTAACTGGTACCGACTTAGCTTTCCCTTGTGAAAGTACCAAAAACATCTATAAAACCACCGGTCGTCATGTACCTAAAAACGTCATTGCAACCAGAATGCAAATATATAAAGATGAAGCTTTCATCGCCCTTCCAAGGTACAGACATGGAGTACCTTTCACTCTAGCTAAATTTTCTTTAAGAACCCGAGGATGCAGAGCTACTTTGATCCCATACCCATGCTGGTCTCTTCAAGAAGAAGGTAACTGCGAAGCTCTCCAAAACGTCGTCGATCTTTACATTGACGGTGCCGATAATCTTTGGGTTCTGGATATTGGTTTGGTTAATACTTTGGAACAACCAGTACGTCGTTGTGCTCCCAAAATCGTAGGTATCAACTTGAAGACTAGCCAAGTAGTCAAAGTAATCAGCTTAGAATCTTTCATCACCCCTGAAAGTCGTCTTCAGTACATCATCGTTGACTTCTCTAAAGAAGGACTTCCTTTCGCTTACGTATCCGATGGTGGGTCTGGAGCAATCATCGTTGTTAACTTGAATCTTGGTACTGGTTTCCGTATCGTACTACCAGTAGCAGTAGCCAACGGAGAAGCTAAAGAATGCATCAAAGACGTTTTATACTTAGCTTTAGCACGTAAACCATGCGGAAACATTCTTTACTTCACTTACTTATCATCCCCTAGGCTTTTCTCGATCAAAGCTGAGTTCCTGCAGAAAGGACAAGCTTCTGGAGCAGTCATCGATGTCGGATGCAAACCACCAATGGGTAAAATCGTCCTACTCGGTACAGATAACGGAGCAGCTCTCTTCTTCAGATACAAAGGTGAATCTGATATTTTTATCTGGAACAGCGAAACCGCGTTCAAACCAGAAAACTTTCTTTTGGTCCAAAAAGGAGATTATTGCAGATTGGCTACTCAAGTTGTTGCTGGATATAGAAAACTCATGTGGGCTATTGAAAGTAACTTCCATGATTACGTTCTTGATATTGCTGGAAGTCTTGGCCCCTCAATGGCTGTCCATCCTCTTATCAAGACCTGTGATTAAGATGTGTATGGGTTAAGTTTGTAGATATAAAACTCCTGTCTGTGATCTTGTGTGATATTCCCACAAATTTAGTTAATAAATAAGTTTAATGTTAAATATGTTGTTTTGTTTTTCGTATAAATATTTAGATGCGCTTGGTGGACCAAATTTGGTTCCTCTAGCTCTAAGGTGAAGGAGAATTGGGAAGTTTTTATGGAGAATTCATTGGAATAATGGTTTAAGTTTAATGACCGTTAAAGTTAAAACGATCTTAATTACATAGGAAAGAAAATCTACATAACTTCACTTTATTGAATATAGAAAACGATTCTTATTGGTACAATTGACAGTCACTACAATACAAACTCTTAACTATGTATACCTGTAAATTTTTCTAGAGTTACAGTGAGTGCCTATAAACTTTTTTGGCCATTCAAAATCAATTGGTAGGACAGTAGAGCAGAGTATGCTGTATGGTGCGGAGGAGTGGGGTGAAAGAGCGGGAGTGAATGCGAGGGCTATGCCACTCTTGCTACAGTGAGCGATACTACTGAGGGTGGAGGAATGGATGGAGGAGGAAATGGAGAGAAGGTGGGAGGAGTAAGAGGGCGCGCTAAAAGGAGCGATTAGACTGGAGTGTGCGAGCGGTATGAAGTGGAGGATGATGTGGGGCATGTGTTTAGATGCTGGATGAACGAGGAAGTGCTGAAGAAGTTGGAGAGTAAACTAGGGGAGGCGGTGTATTGGGAGATCATGGTGGAGATAATGTTGAGGGAGAGGAGGAATGGATGGATGTAAGTGGCGTAGTGGAGTGCATGATTAGGGGGAGAGGAGTCGATATGGCATGAGACGTGGTAGGAGTGATAGGAAGGGAGAAGACGACGGTGTGAGCGGAGAGTGTGCGAGGGTCCGCCGACAGGGTAGTGATTCCGAGGCGGGGGTAACGGCGAGTTTGAGGTGTGGGTTTGGTTGGTAGGCATCCCTTGGGGATGAGTCCAACAATGTTTGGGTCCTGGATTAGGACTCATTCGAATATGAATTTCCCATCTCTCTAACCAAGAGATAAGAAAAGAAAGTTCGAAAGCCCTTACAACACAAGAATTATTGTAAATGATAAAAATTCATGACGAAGACACCCCAGACGGCCTACTGAAGAAAATATTTCACTTATTCTCTTTTGAACTTGTCTGGCGATGCAACGAAGCAGTGAACTGCAAAATACATTATTTCCAACATTTCCCGTGTTTTAAAATACCACACAAGGAGAAGCAAAAGCCTTGGCCAGTAGCAAATGGTTGGTAACAAAGATCTTCATCCTACTCGTCTATTTTTGAAATGATTGGAAAAAATAAATAGCACTACAGTGACAAGTGACTTTTTTTGACAGTCCATCCAAATTGGAAAAAAGGAATTTGGTACAAAAACATGCCTATGGGAATCAACAGTACTTGGACCAAACTCTCGGCAGGACAAAGTGTTCCACTATTTCCGCCCTTGCAAAAAAAAGGTGTTGGTGAGCAAGAAATGATCAAATTAACAGGACATTCCCATGCCAACTCTTTGAAACCTTATTTGCAGTTGGACTCTGAACATCATTCAAAATTAATTGAAAACTTACGAGAAAAAGCACCAGATCAAGCAAATTTTCCTAGTACGTGTTCAAACATACCGCAAGTAGGTACATGTTCTACAATCACATCATAGCGATAAAAATAATGCACAAACGTTTAATTATCGTAAGTGATATCATAAGGGCATCTAAAAAAATCGAAAAAACACGTTGCTAATTAATATTTTAACAAAAAGCATGAGTGCTGGTGGCAACAAAAATCCGAGTCGAAAACGAGGAGTTTTGCACCTGCACGAATGCATTTTATTAAAAAAATATGCATTGTGTTTTTTCGATTTTTTTCACCGAAAAAAATAAATGCAAATGGTATTTGAAAACTGAATAACAGGTAAAAAACATATTTTATTTTACTCAACTTACTTATTTTATTCTTTATTTAAATTTATTTGATAGGCTTATTATTTGTGTTGTGTTATATGTAAGGTTAGGGTTAAATGGAAGAGCATTTCCGTCATGAAATTTTGTATTCATTAATGGAAATGAATTTCGCCCTTTATTTCCATATCAGTTGGTATATCATTAATTTGATTTAGTTGATGTAATATCATTAGAAATAATAAAGACTATTATTATTATTAAATTTTATTTGCGAAATTGCCAAGCAACAAACTTGCATACCTTTCGAAAAAACTATCAGCCGCGGTAGTCAATCTACTACTTTGCTGCCTAATGAAACAAATAAACTATTTTCTTGTGATAATATATGAAAAAACTTTATTACTTGTCCTCTACATACACGTAAAGTTTTGTAATCGCAGGCGTGTGTAGAGTTATTTGAGTGCAAAGAAATTCTGATTGAAAGGATTTAAAAGGTCGACGACATCCGTAATTAGAAATGCAATTAAATATCGTGACATAAATTAGATGTTACCATAGTTAATTTTGTTTTATTTAAAACACGAATCCATCGAATTAATTATTTCCTTGGAAAATAAATTACTGTGTATACGATTTTAACGCTAAAAACTAGAGAAAACAACTTTTTTTAACAGAATATACCGAAGGTTTTTTTGTTTCTATAAAATATGTTTCTTGTCTCTACATGAACGCCTCAAAACCAAATCTACACAGGTAGGGCTTCGCTTCTCTTTTTGGCTTTAAAATGATTCAAGTAAGATGAATTACAAAATAAAATATTTCACAGACATGGTAACCGGATTTTTTTATTTAAATGTAGTGTTGCCCATGCAGACATTTCTTTTTCTAATAAAAATTTTAGCGAGACCAGAAACGAGAATCTTTGGTTGCACCTTATCTGGAGGTTGCGCCTTTGAGAAAGGAACCAAGAATTATTTACGTGTCTGAAAACAGAAGTGTGACAGGACAGCGATCGGACGGAGGTTGAACTTGTTCAAACGAACCAGCGAAAGCTAATTAGAAGCCAAAAACAACGTTTCTCAACACTATTTTTTCTATTTTTGAAACATTAAAATTTTTTTTTAATTTTTAAACTAGTAAATTATAGATGTTTCGTATGTTTTAGGACTTGTGGGAGGACAGGAACTACAGAGATTCCGAAGAAAAATCAAGGCAGATGCCCCAAAAAAGCGACTACCACGACTCCTCAGACAGTGAGTGCGATGAGTACGATAGGCTAGCTGAAGAAAACAAAAGACTAAAACGACAAGTATCAACAATTAATGAAGTGAAAGTTGTGCAAATGGAATCAGTAAAAGTAGTTGCCGCAAGGAAAAAACCATTATGCAATTCAAACTCGAGGACATGACAAAAAAAATGAAGAAAATGCAAGACGGACTACGAATAGACATGAAAAACATGGCAGAAAAAAAAGAAGACGAAGCCGATCTGAAAGCGGAAACGGAAACGGAATTGCCCAGGTAAGAAGACAACGAAAACGATGATATGGACTTCACGGAAGTGGTGTCCATCAAAAACATCCAAAAACAGTAGAAAATGGAATCCGCCGCCCGAAACAAAGCCGAAGAAGAAATGATGGACGAAGCAATCAGAGAAAAAAAAAGAAACACCGACCAGCACCCGTCATCCTACGGAGCACCCACCATTAGGGCTCCGCAAGGAAAGACATATACCGGTTAGGGATAAAAACTAGAAAGATTCGGAGTAAAAATCCCCTGCAAAGAACCCGAAGATTACAGGAACGTAAAGAGGCACCTGAACGAAGAGAGAAAGGAAGTGGAATAGTACACCTATACACCACGCGAAAAAAAAAAAGAAAGAATTGTCCGAATCGGGAAAATAAGCCATATCTGCTCCAGATTCGGTGAAAGAAGACCACTACCCATCTATATGGTGGAATTAGACGTGGATGAAAAGGATAAGATAAGAAAAATCCATATACAACATGTGACGATAAGATGGGAAGAACAGAAAAGAGGAAATGGACCGTCGCAGTGCTCCAACTTCCAAGGATATCACCATGGACAGACGACGAGCAGAGTAAACACCAAGTGCGGAGGACCACACCGCTCCAAGAAGACCAGGGGACAAGCCAGCTACCTGCGCAAACTGCCAGGGAGAACACCCAGCACATTATAAGGGATGCCCACAAGCCCCAAATAATAGGACGACGAGGAAACCAGCCCCAAAAGGAACGAAGCCAGGAGTCAGCTACGCCGTTGACAAAACAACAGATTCTCGAACAGGTGACAAGGTTGTTAGCTCAGCTAATGGCCTAAAGTCACCTATAGAGAATCTCAAGAAGACCCACCCTGGAGAAGGACCGACACATCCATAAAAAGATGAGTCAGGATTTCATCTGGGGACAGCTATAACTGGATCGTCTCTATAAGGTCTTCTTTATTCGCAGATCGTCAGCTAAGGATTTGTCCCTTATAGAGGCAGCAAAAAAACACACGCAACAGAAGACAACGAGAAGACTGCTGAAGAAATAACCACCGCAGTAACATAGCCAAGGAGAAGACAGCCCGACCCCAGCCAGGATGAGGATGAGGATGAGATGAAGGGTAGGTGGAAGTTCTCCCCAAGATGCATTGCGCTTAAAGTGATGCATCCTGGGAGGGACGGGCTCATCTTACACGTGTGTGTGTGACGTGTCTGATAAGGTGTTTGTCGCCTCGCCCTTCCTCCCAAGGTTATGACTGCGGCTAGTAAGTCAAGGCAGTACATAGAAACAAACTGAGACTTATAATAACTGCTTCTTTATTCTTAATTCGTAAAACCGTAAAACTGCCTTTCGGTGCTTTTTTTGGGTTGTCCAATTGAAATTGTATAAACTCACTTCACGCTCTATATTTATGTGTAAGTTATTCGTGTTGAAAATTGTAATATTTCCACTTTTTATCAGGTTTATTGAATTAAACACGTTTATTTATATTTTACAAACGTTTATTTAAATAGACAAGCACAATACAATTTTTCAAGCAAAAATCCTAATATAAACTCCTGTTTTTTCGGTAGCATCTGATGAAAATTTGTTTCCTTTACTTGAAATCAACAAATATATAGGGAGACTGCAGTTACAAAAAACTTTTAATAACATCATTACATCCTTTATCAACAAAAAGAAGTGATTATTTGTATTCCAAAATGTAACAGGATCTAAAAAAAAAGGACGTTGTAATCTTTTATTATTTCCCAAAAACGACTAGATTCTTTTTAAGACTTTTTTTCGTAGGAAATTTTCTGTACGTACAAATGGACACATATCCTCTGTTAGAACTCAAGGATCTGTCGTATGTCCTGAAAGCCATAAACGATGTCTTAAGTAATCTCAAAACACCGGTGCAGGCCATGCTTGATGCGGATGATATGATTATGTTTGTTAAAGGAAAAAATGTCAACACAATGACTCAACTGCTCCAACAGGAATTAGATAAAATTGATTACTGGTCCAGAATTAGTGGGTTTAGTTTTTCAGCTGAAAAAACTAAATATATAATTTTTTCCAAAAAACCGTCCCATATAGCACTTTCATTAAACGAGAACGGAGAGAACATAAAGCAGTGCCATGAAATGAGATACCCAGGTTTAATATTCGATGAGACAACTAGTTTTAGCATGTCAACAGGGATTAAACCTCTTAAAATGTCTAGCGAACAAGTTTCTCATTAAATAAAAAAATATATTATACTCACTCAGTTCTTATTAAAAAACTTCATTTCTAAATGAATAATCAATTCCAAACGATACAGGTGCTTAAAAACAACCTTTTTCTCAGTGTATGATTTAAAAAAATTAATTTGCATCGTCCAAGAAACATGTAAGAAAATATCTCCACCGCTGTAGCACAAATTAATGTTCATAAAAATTTCTATTACTATCTTAACAAACACATCTTGTACTTCTAAGTTTTTACAAGAAAAACACTCTTTTTTTAAAAGTTCTTCCAGCACGACACCATTCAATAGCAAGATAAAAATTAAATAAAAATTATAACAATCATAACGTTCAAGACAACCCGTCATTTTGTCCTTTCCTATTTAAAAGAATCGAACATAATATCCCAAATTCAGTTTGAAACTGTTTTTATTATAAAAGGAGGAAATTATGGCAATAAGGATAATGATATGACATTAAGGATGGTAGGATGGGGCAAAATATTGTTAATAATAGATAAGTAGGGCGGGAATTTATAAGTGACTATTTATATTTGTAATTATTTCCAAGAAAATAAGTAAAAAGAAAAATACTTTAAGATTATTAAAAGGAAAGTCAATATTATTATTAATGTTATAAATGAAACTAACTGTTTCTAATTAATTCCACAGTTAGTTTCATTTATAACATTAATATGAGTAGATTCCACAAAGTAAGGGTCCAAACAGTAAATTCAATATTATTATTATTCATTTTTTTCGTTTCTTTACAAATGACACATAATGATGATTAATTATTCATCCTGCAAATTATCATCAATTTCTATTTTTTCTTTAACTTTATCATATAGGATGATTCTAATTGCTCTTTTTTCCAATTCTGGTAACTTTGAAGTTTTTGTAACGTTGATACAATCATCCGGACTTTTCGGATTTACAATGGCCCAAATTCCATCGTCGGGATCTGTAAAAAATCCGGAAATGTACGGAAACATTTCATAGGATTGCGCCAATACAATATGGTGTTCCGCAACAAGGGGAAATCTACAACAAAATTTCGATAAATTATACATACTAGAATTAAGAGAGGACCAGAAATAAACAGTGATCATTACCTATTGGAGGCAAAAAATTAAAATTACGACAATAAACATAGATGTTAAAAGAATTTGTAAGATAAGGAAATCTAATAAAGTAATAAATCCTTATAGACTATCTGAAAAAGAAATAGCTAAAAATTACACAGAACAAACAGAACTTAAAGCAATGGAAAGCAGAAACGTAGAAGAATTTTGGAATATAACGAAAAATATGATATTAACAACCGCAGAAGAAGTATGTGGATCAACAATTGTAGATAAAAATAGGAAACAAACCAAATAGTGGACAAAGGATTTTCAAGAACAGATAAAAATAAAAAACAATCTTTGGAAAAGATACCCAAGAACCAAAAAAGAAATAATCCTATAAAAATACAAAGAACAAAGGGAAAAAGTAAAACGTATGGCTGAAGGAGCAAAAAATTGAACCTTAGATGATTTTGGTAGAAAAATGGAAGATGACCACCATGGAAACCAAAAGTTGTTCTATAAAGTATTGAAAAACTTAAGAAAAAATAAAACATTAGAACTAAAACAAGTCAGAAATAAGAAGAGCCAAATAGTTTCAGACGATATAGGAATAATACAGTGCTAGCAACAATACTTTCAAGAATTCTTTAGCTAGCAAACCCAGGAAGTATCAAGAGAAGCGATAGAAACAAACATAAAAATAGATAATGAACGAAATGAAAGCATAAAAGCAGAAGAACTTAAAAAGACAAAACGGGGAAATGGAGAACATGATAAAATCACGCCAGAAATGATCATTTACTTAGGAAATAAAGGAAGACAGCTACTATTAAAAATGCTTAATAAATCTTGGAAAACCGCTCAGGTGCCCAACGACTGGAAAATAGGAGTAATAATGCATATACATAAATCGAGGTATTACATTATTGAGCGTAGTTTCCAAATTATATGAAAGCATATTGGAAAATAGATTAAGATCCTTAATAGATCTGGATGGTTCACAGAGCGGATTCAGGAAAGGGCACAGAATCCAAGATCACATCTTCACGATACAACAAATGATGGAAAAAACACAAACAAAAAAGTTTATTTTTGGACCTTGAAAAAGCTTTCGATAGTGTAGCACAAAAAACAGTTTGGAGTAACCTAGACCAAAGAGTCTAACCACAATTACAGCTACGTCAGGAGACATAACCTTGAATCCAATACATTCAGAGTCAAAGATGGACTTAGACAAAGTACAAGGTAGAGTACTAAGTCCTTTATTGTTTATAATTGTAATGGACGACACTCTAAAAAGATACATATAGGCTACAACAGGTTGAAACCAGTCACCCTAACTAAGGGTGCGTTTGCAGATGACCTAATGATTTGTGCACCCAGCGAAGAGGAATTGCAGAAAAATCTAAAGATATGGAAAACGAACTTAAAAATAAACATACAAAAAACAAAAGTAATGTCCACTGGATCTAATGATAAAGAAATTAATTTAAGGATACTCTTGTATCGAGCAGGTAGAGGTATCTAAATACCTTGGTATAAAGATAAATAAAAAAAGGAAATGAAGATATTGAAATAAACGAAAGGATCACCAATGCATCATTATCAAGATCATTTATAGGAAAAAAGGAAATCAGTACCAAAACCAAAATTACAGTATATAGAACAGTTTACCGGCCAATCCTTATTATGGAAGTGAAACACAGAAATCCAAAAGTCGAATCCAAGCAATGGAAATAAAATATCTGAGGGGACTGAACACGAAGAGATCGAATAAGAAGCGAGGATGGAAGTAGAACCAATACTCGAAGTATTAGATAACCAAAAGCTTAAGTGGTTCGGACTCTTAACAAGAATGAACAACAGACAGATCAGTCAGGAATGTGAGGGAGGCCCGAGTTAATACAAAAAGGAAGAGAGGAAGACCTAAGAAAACTTGGAACCAAGAAGTTGTAGAAATACTGGAAAGAAGACATATAAAATGGGAAGAAGCAAAAAATATGGCAAAAAATAAAAAGAAACGGACCAATTGCATCTACGAACAAAAAATTTAGATATAGATACCTACCCTTACACCTTCGGGTATAAAAAGGGTTTTCGATTATAAATAAATATATATAAAACCTACCCTGTATTCCACCTCAGTATAGCGTGATATTTCTTCATAAAATAAATTAAGCCGGAATTTTTATCAGATACAATTCCAGTAGAAGCACCTAATTTTTCTCCATGAAAAGTAATATTCAATGATAATGGTTCATCCTAAAAGCCATTTCAAATTCTAAAATTATAATAGTAAATTGGTACTTCAGTAACATCAAAAATATTATTTAACAAATATTTAATTATTATACAAAGTGTCAAAACAAATTCAGAGGGTACCAGAGTAAAAACGACAACCCTATAAAAAGATAGAGATAAGGATAGAACCCCATAGGGTGGTACTTCTGTATATGAATCCTACATGACAATTATTCTTACTATCACTGTAGTACGGCTTAATAAGGAGTCAAAAACTGCTAGCCGCATAGTTTATTTTTGATTAACGAAAATAAGAAATCATTGAGAACAAAATCAAGTCTGTATGGTGGATAATCGGACTTTTACTATGATTTTCTAAAAATCCAGTTATAAAAAAACAGAGGGAATGTGCACTTCATTCAAAACCAAGAATAATAATATTATGGGATACCATGACATTGTAACTTTATATATTAATTAATTACCTGTAGTTTGATAAATGCACTAAATTCAAGCACTAACCTGTACTTCTACTTGATCTGGTTCCTCCATATTTCTTAATTGTTCCAGATTTAAACTGAAAACATCAGCTCGATCAATCCCGCTAATAAACAAATCAGGAGTAGATTCAGAAATTGCCAAATAATCTGGGTTTACTAACATAACAGGACTAGTGTTTACTGATAAACGAATTTTCCACCAAATTAACTTTCTTAACGAAAATACCAATAGAACATTTTCTTCTGCAAAAAAATAATGCACTATTACGTCAAAATCTCGAGAAATTACTTTACCTGCTTGTCCTATATAAGCTTGATGTCCAAAATTAATGTCAAGAACTGGATCTATAACCATAGTATTTAACTTTCGTCCTTCCACATTTGTAAGTTCCATTCTATCAACGAATCGATTGAAAACAATATTAAATGACAATAATTTTGGATTGCAAACGTCACTTCCTTTATCTAAAATCCATAGTTTCGGATTTAAAGGTTCCATACTCAGAGATATTGCGTCTTGTATCGATTCACAATCGCCCCATACTCGAGAAGATAAAATTTTTGGTCTGTAATTTGAAAATAAATTCACCTAACTAAACCTGAGTAAATATTATTTCTTACTTGGTAATTTTCTGTAAAAATCGGCTAAAAATATCTCCGTAGCCTCCATCCCAATGGGTTTCTATTAATGTAGGGTCACTTCGCTTATTAAAACACACACTTCGTGGTAGAGCTAAGAAAGCTCTAGATTTGTGCACTGCTATACTTGATATAAAATTAATATCTTCCGGGTCAACCTCATCGAGACCAATACAAACGATAAAAATATTTATGTTTATAATAAATAATATTAAAATGTATAAAATTTCCATTTCGGGTTCATAATACTAAAAATAGAAGAGTTCAAACTTATTGTAGGTATGTCGTTTTGTTAAAAAAAATGCTTATTATTCAAAACTATATATGAATTATATAAACTTCCTATTGTGTAACTACACGTATGATTTTATTTCTGCTGTTTGTGCAGAATAAAAATTATGCATATAAATGTTTAAAGGTTCAACGGAATTGAGCATGTTATCATAATAGCATTTTAAATAATATTAATATTATTATTTGTACATCATTGCAAGTCCGTCTCTGGATTCTGATTTTGTTAAATGTTATTCTTCTTTTTTAGTAATTTTTTGCGGTTATTTGAAAAAAGTTGAATCTAGGATTGGTATGGACGAATCCCAGTAGGAGTAGGTTACATGGTGCGATTTCCGGTAGTAAGAAAAAAAGAAGATCTACAAATAACCTCAAATTTTGACAGCATTTTGTTTATCCGTTAGAGTCTTTATGTTTTTGAATTTCCATCGCTTTATTTAATCTTACTAAATTGTGGAGTGAATAATGAACAAATCGAAAGATATAAACGTAAAAAAAAATTCTGCTCAATCTAATAATAATAATAATGTTCCGAAAACTAGAAATAATATCGTTGGGTCTAAAACAACGCAAAATCAAACTAAAAATTCAAAAGTTAAAAAAATTTTAGTACGAAACACTGAAAGACCGGTTCCAGAAAGCAGAGTTATTAAAAGTTACTCAAATGATCATGAAGATAATCAGACAAAAACAACCCAGATTCCTGAAAAAAAGAAAACGGTTGAATCGTTTGATACTCCAGAACTTTATTCCTCTCTAAGTTTAACCAAGCAAGTAGATTATATTACTAAATATAGAAAAGTTAAGAGTCTCTCAGATCCAGTTAAAAAACTAGCAGTTGATGAAAAGGTAAGGTTTTACTTTACTTATAAAATATGTATTATGTATTATGAATTGTACTATTTCGTAGGTATCAAGACAAGTTAATTTTCCATACCATCAACCAATTTACAAAGACTTGATACCATTAAGGTGTGAAAAAATTCTTACTCCTACATTCACAGCTACCAGAAGCCCACTTCCACAAAAAGATAAAGAAGTTACATTGAGTGATTTCATAAAACCTAGAATTGTTACAAGATACTATAGGTTACCTAGTGTTGATATACAAGACAAAATTGTTCCTTGCAGAAACAATAACTTGAGACTTCATAAAATATTACAGATAAGTTCGAGATGACAATACTGTTACTAATTGTTGTAACATTTGCAAGAGACTTTCCGAGTGATAATAACAAAAATAATTTAAATTTATGAATAACAATAAGAGTGAACAGTTTAGGTTAGGGAATTTTAACAGATTTTTTGTGTTAGATAATTAAGGGAATTGTCAAATCCACAAAATTAATTTAAATTGCCATTACTTGAAGATATTTTCAAAATTACCAATAAAATTCAACTGTATACAGTTATTGTTTATTTATTCTCATAACATCTATACAGATCCTTCTCATTATATATTTAATATTTGTATCACTATGCTTGTTTGTTTAGTCTATTATGTACAAATTAGTAGCTCAATTATATGTGATATACAAAAACAAGTACACTTAATAAAAACAAACATTTATTATAATAACAAAACAACTACCTACTTCCATAACAATGTTAAATAAAAACTAGACATAAGTTAAGTACATTATCTCACTAGAAACTTTGTGTGTTCACCTTTTACTAGAATATTTCCATTTTCTTTATTTCTAATGACAACTTCACAAAATGCAAGAGTTTTTCCAAGTTTTAAAGTATCAGTTTCTATAACAATGATTTCTCCTTCTTTTGCAGCACCAATATATGAACAATTTATATTCACAGAAACACTCCTAGCTCCAGAAGTTTTCTCATGAGAATGTAGGCCATATGTGGATACACAATCTACTAGTGTTGCTGAAAATCCTCCGTGTAACGATCCCATCATGTTTGTTTGTTCGTCGGAAAGTTGAAGTTCTGCCTTGCATTTTCCATCCCCTAATGATAGGATTTTTAAATTTTGTAAACACTTATCAAAGGCTTTAGTTTCTTTTAACATATTTAAAATATGTTTTGCTAGAACTGCGTTAGTCATAATTGAGATTCAGTTTGATACCAGTTTATTGCAAAAAATTATTAATATCAATATAAATTATTAGATAAGTAATATTTGCTAGTTTTATGGTTACAATTTTAAAATCATGTTGGACTTTGTACAAAGATACAGTGTTGTCAATATTATGGTACCACATTTCTCTGTTTTGAAATCGCCCATGTACAACAATACCGTAAAACTATCTGATTGTTACCTCTGCTGCAAAAGGTGGTACTACATGTATCGCAGTTGTAGGGTAGGAAAAAACTATATTTCTACAGGTCCTGGTGGTCAAAAAACGCGAAATGATTAATTTTCTTTCCTATAAAAACAAATCAAGACAGTAATATGGCATCATTGAATCTTAACCATATGATTTGTTGCGTAGTGACATCTACTGAATGTAGCTTTAAGCACTACATAAGAAATTCTTTTTTATCGGCTCTGTAAATCACCACGAAAAAAACGTTTTTTAAAAATAAGTGATTCGATTTAATGCGTGTTTTTTAAGCAATCAATATGATCAAACTTCTTTACAATGGAACAAAAACATTTCAGTTATTTTTACTTTGCTTACAAATCAGAGAACATTAACTTCTAGTCGCGAAAATATGCCCGATTTTGACAGTTACTGTCACTTGTCACCTTATTCTTATTTTAATAAACGTCAAATTCCTAACCCTTTGGATATCATGTCATTTTCGTACTAAAATTCAATATTTGTTTAATTTTAAAAGGATAAGGTACATAAATTTATATAAATTTAATACATGTTTTCCATGGATTACATAACTCAGTATAAAAACTGTAAAGGAATATTTGAACATTTGTTTTGAAAGGATATATTATGTAATTTTAAAGTCGTTTGATTGTGGCTTATATTTTAGGAATGCTGCGTTTTACTGTCTCAAAAATCCTCAATGGGGCTAAAGCAAGCCCCAAACATTTATTCGTTGCCACAAGATGCCAAAGTGGTGAAGTGAAAAAACCAGAGAAGATTGAAATATTTATAGATGACAATCCAGTCCTGGTTGAACCAGGAACAACTGTACTTCAAGCCGCTGCTATGATTGGTATTGAAATACCGAGATTTTGCTATCACGAACGTCTAGCAGTAGCTGGAAATTGCAGAATGTGTTTAGTAGAGGTTGAAAAATCACCAAAACCAGTCGCAGCATGTGCAATGCCTGTAATGAAAGGTATAAACAAAATTATACATTTTGAATTTCATAGTGATAATTTATCAAAACCATATTGCAATTTTTTCTAGGTTGGAGAATAAAAACTGATTCAGAAATGACACGTAAAGCTAGGGAAGGTATTATGGAATTTTTATTAGTGAATCATCCACTGGATTGTCCCATTTGTGATCAAGGGGGTGAATGTGATTTACAAGATCAAAGTATGGCATTTGGCTCAGACAGATCCAGATTTACCGATATTGACTTCTCTGGAAAAAGAGCAGTTGAAGACAAAGATATCGGTCCATTAATTAAAACAATTATGACAAGGTGTATCCATTGCACCAGATGTATCAGATTTGCTTCAGAAATTGCCGGAGTAGACGACCTAGGTAAATGAAATTATTAAGTTAAAATTAGTTTTTACAAAATTTATTTTTAGGTACTACTGGTAGAGGTAATGATATGCAAGTTGGTACTTATATAGAGAAACTATTTATGTCTGAGCTTTCTGGTAATATTATTGACTTGTGTCCTGTCGGGGCTCTCACTAGTAAGCCTTACAGTTTCACCGCTAGACCTTGGGAAATACGTAAAGTAGATTCTATAGATGTACATGATGCTTTGGGTTCAAATATCATCGTTTCCACTAGAACTGGTGAAGTTATGAGGATTATGCCAAGAGTAAATGAAGAAATCAATGAAGAATGGTAACGTAATGTACTAAATTTTTTACAATCCCAAAACTATTAACTATACTTTATAGGTTGGCTGATAAATCAAGATTTTCATATGATGGATTAAAAAGGCAAAGATTGGTGACTCCCATGGTGCGGGATAGCCAAGGAGAGTTGAAACCAGTTGAATGGGAGATTGCTTTGTTAACTGTATGCAAAGCTATCAAACAAGCAGGTAAGAACAGAAGAATATCACTCGATAACAATATTGTAATTTTATTTTTTGATTTCAGGAAACAAAATTGGTGCTATTGCTGGTGGTTTTGCTGATGCAGAAGCCTTAATAGCTCTAAAAGATCTCCTAAATAGACTTGGATCAGAAAATCTTTGTACAGAACATACTTTCCCATTAGACGGCTCTGGTACAGACCTTAGATCAAGTTATCTACTGAACAACAAACTAGCTGGAGCTGAAGAAGCTGATTTAGTACTTTTAATTGGTACTAATCCAAGATTTGAAGCTCCTTTATTAAATGCAAGATTACGTAAAGGATATATTCATAATGATTTAAATGTAAGTAAAATTAATATGTAACATTTGTTATTTAATATCACTTATTATATTTTAGGTAGCTTCAATTGGACCCAAAATCGACCTTACTTTCGAACACGAAGACTTGGGTACTGATCCTGATATTTTGCAAAAAATTGTCAATGGACAACATCCTTTCAGCCAAAAATTACAAGCTGCTAAAAAACCTTTGATTATCATCGGTTCTGAATCATTGGAAAGAAAAGATGGGGCAGCAATACTCTCTGCCGCACAAACTCTAGCTGCCAAAACAGCTACTGAAAATAAAGAGTGGAAAGTTTTGAACATTTTACATAAAGTAGCAAGTCAGGTAAGTTTGAAAATGTGTTAATTAAGGAAGGTTATTAATAAATATTTTAGGTTGCAGCCCTAGATATTGGTTATACTCCTGGAGTCGACAAGATCCGAGAAGGAGATGTTCAAGTACTCTTCTTGTTAGGTGCAGATAATGGTGCAATTGACAAATCAGATTTACCAAAAGATTGTTTCATTATTTACCAAGGTGCGTAAAATATTTTAAAAGGTATTGAAAATTAAATTTACAAGTGTTTTACAGGTCATCATGGTGATCAAGGAGCTACGATAGCTGACGCTATTCTACCAGGAGCAGCTTATACAGAAAAACAAGCTACTTATGTGAATACCGAAGGCAGAGCCCAACAAACATTAGTGGCCGTTACTCCGCCAGGTAGAGCTAGAGAAGACTGGAAAATTATCAGAGCTCTATCCGAAATTTTGGGAATTAAATTGCCTTATGATAATTTAAGTGAAATTAGAAATAGGTTAGAAGAAGTAGCACCGCATCTTACAAGATACGGGAACGTTGAAGGGGCGAATTATTTTTGTCAAGCAGCTGAATTAGCGAAAGTAAGTACAAGAGATGCATAAATATTTCATGGTAATAGCAATAATATTTTTTTCAGAATACTAATACCACACTGGATCAAGGATCCCCATTAGACGTGAAAATTAAAGAGCTGCAAGATTATTATATGACTGATTCTATCAGTAGAGCTTCTCCGACGATGGCGAAATGTGTTCAGGCCGTTCTGAAGCAAAAACAATCCAGTTGTGCTAAATAGTGTGATAGACTCGAGTAATTTAATATATAAACAACTTTCTTTATTAGATAAATCTGTTATACAAAGCACTACATTTTTCGGTTATCGAATGGAATATTGTTTTCAAAATTTAAACGTACAACATATATTCAGCTATGGCTAATACCAATGATTATTTGAATAGATTTAGAAGGAAAATATTGCTCTTTTTTTATTCCATTTTACAGTGTAGTTTTGTATATGTTTCATTCTGGGTATTCGACTGTAAATAAAATGTTAATATAATATGGTTTGTTTTATTTTTAACTACGAGAGTTTTATAAAAACAGTTTGCTACTCAAAAGGTAAGTTTATTGACATTTTTATATTCTAACCGCTCTTCATATAAAAATTAATGAGGTGTTAAACTTGACAAAAATATGATGTTTCTTCATTGTTAATAGTTAGTGGTGGACAAAATCATAATGGTTTTTAATATTTTTATTCTCACAATGTTTTTATGTCGATTTGAAAAATTCAACTTTTGGAAGATTTAAATAGTCCGCCATTTATGCTTTGTCGTACATTACCTAAAAGAGAAGTTAGCTACATAAGGGTTGACACAGAACCACAATTCTGTCTTTTTCTTTTTTAAAATCGTGATGAAGTATAGGTTATGATTATCTTATATTGAATGACTTAGGAGTTATGAACTTTTCACGCGGCGTAACTGTTGTGTTCGTGTGGTATGATACAAAACAAGATATATATGATACTGACATTATTCTAACTTGAAAAATTGTGGGGTGTAACAAAAAATATAACTAGTATAAATATTAAAATTACTAGTTCCACAACGTCTATATATGAAGATGGAAGTTACATCCGAACGCACTCGGAACACATAGATCAAGACAAGTGGTTAGGAAGACGTTACAATAAAGAAAACTAAAGTTATTATAAGTGTTTTATTAATATATTAACATAGCGCAGTCAGTAGGATTCGAACCTACGCTCCCAAAGGGAATCTGATTTCCATTTAGTAGTTTGTAGAGTTTAGTTTTTTTTCTTGAGAAAGGGGGATGTGAGGATGGAAGTTACATCCGACAGAAGTGTCAGGCATGGTCCTGGACAAGGGGTTAGGAATACGTTACATAAAGTTATTATAAGTGTTTTATTAATTAATCTTGATTTGAGTAAATCATGAACATAACGTCTGTTTCTAATTCCACAGAGTGAGGGTTAAAACTAACTAAGCTTAACAAAAAAAATATTAACACAATGCTTTTATTTTATTATAATATTGAATCGCCTAGCTCGTATATAAACTGTAAACAAAAAACTCATATATATTATAGACTTTGACAGTTCTTCAAATTATAATGGCCTTTTTGTAACTGGCGATTAGTTCATAAAACATCTAATCATAAAGCTGCTAGCTTCATCTTTAGTTATATGACGTATTTGTAGTGAAAGTTGCAAACATTTAGGAATTCTTAATTTCCAGTTTTCTCCTAAAATACTCGGTTTAAAAATCTTTTAAATTAATTTTAGCAAATTAGTACCAATATATTTTTATAAAATACCAAAAACCTTTGTTACGTCAACTTTGCGTGCTGCACGTTAAACAGTTATTACATAGGAAAAGCATATAGAACATGAAAACGCAACATGATGAACATAGTACTATATATTACTCAATAATCGGAGTATATAAAAATGTAATAGGTTCCTAGCTCTTGCAAGAGATTATGGATGCTTGTGGAGATAACAAAACCCCAAAAATAAAATAACTACCTCTCCCCAAGTATCCAGCACACAAATAAATTATTAGTTATCTACGCTTAGGAATTGAGCAAAAAGATTATTGGAAAAAAAATGAGTTTCTATGCACTGGATTTTTGTGACTCCTCAGAGGAGAGTAATTCAAATAATAGGGAGCACCAATTCACTCCTGCTGTACGTAAGAAAGGTGAACGGCAGAAGGTATTTACCGTACAAACTTTTTGGAAAAGTGTTAATCAAACACCCGGTACTGTAACGTACCTACCTTCTTACACGTGGCTCCTGCCACAAGAACACGTCACTATGGACACCCTTGATGCAAAATTCGGGTTTTTAAATCTCGGGCGCCAGATTATTAACGTGGTTTGCTCCACGGCCCCTTGACCCTTAGCGTCAAGAGTTCCAGATAGCCTCAGATGGAGGTTACGGAAAATTCCAGGGGTCTTGTTGAATTAAATTTAACTAACTAGTGAAAATCCGGAAAAGCCAAATCTTGGTTCTCCAATCAATAAATTGCGGTTAAAAATGAAAATAATAGAAATTCAAAACTTTGATCTATTAATACTCTGTGGTCTATTTTACGAATAATTCTTTTTAGTGACAAACAAATTAACCGGAAAAAGAAAATGAGATATGTATTACCTATATCTGGGATTTTAACGGTCAGGTTATCAAATACGGTTCAAATCTACCGGGTTTTACGGGGTCCCTAATGCACGATTTAGATCTGCCGGGTAATCAGACAAATTGTGGCTAAGCCTCTTCCAAGTCTGATTAACCCTTGAATCCAAATGAAACCGGCAACTATTATTCCGACGGGGAGAAGAAAAAAATATAAATAATGATTCTACGAAACGGGAAAAGAACGATTTAGATCTGACGGGAAATCAAACAAATTGTGGCTAAGCCTCTTCCAAGTCTGATTAACCCTTGAATCTAAGGAAACCGATAACTATTATTTCGAAAAAAAATAAAAATTAAGACTAATTAGATCTGCCGGGAAATCAAACAAATTGTGGCTAAGCCTCTTCCAAGTCTGATTAACCCTTGAATCTACTAAAGCCGGTAACAATTATTCAAAAAAAAAAAATATTTTCCCACGAGTTAAACGGTACCCAACTATCGACACACAGAGTAAAAATATTCGTACTAGCATAAAATTAAAATATGATACCTAATCCACTTGGATATCAATTTAATTTAAAACTACTGACAACCAAAAGCATAAAATAATTCGAGAATCCACTAATAATTCATATCAGTTAATTAATATATAATAAACGCAGTAAATAAAAATTCGAAATCAAATTACCGTTGACAAATCTTTATTTCCAGATAAAAGAAACAAAATAAAAAAACAAATTTCAGTTCAACAACAAAAGAAAAAAAAATAGCCGGTCGGAAAATTTTCAAAGAATACATTCAACAATTTAATAATAAGCGGCGATACGGAAAGTTTCGAATACACAGTTTATTTGTAAAAATGATTTACCTTGTTAAATACAGCTTACACACAATCGGAATACGGAATACACAAAATTTTTCGCACTACGGTTTTTCGGAAGAACGTTGAACGGAGAATCACTACTTTTAGAGCCGGAATAAATGAGAGCGCGAATAAGAAGCCAGACGGAATGAAAATCGGAGCGCGAATAAGAAGAGACCAAAAATGAATTGTTTCCGAATTTATATCCAAAATTTTAGTTACATTCTTCGGCCGTAATTCTGGTGTGGGAATTAAAACGTGAAATCTATCTGGTTTCGACAAAAACTTGTATCTATACTAGACGGCTTTCGTTTAAATTAAAATGTTGTATATACCGGGCGTCCTTTCAGTTGAAAAATTTAAATATCGGAAATGAATAAATTGTGTATGGTAGAATTTGGATTTGCGTAACTCGGACTTATACTAAAATATACAACGGTAATAACAAAAAAAAATAAATAAATCAATGCGGTAGTAGAAAGGGTTGTAAAGTAACGAGTTATATACACCCTAGTGGTAAAATAAAATATATTACGGAACAAAATAAAATAAAAATTAAACTTGCATAAAGCAAGAAAAATAACTCGTTACAGTACAATATGTTTTCAAAATACAAAAAAAATATTCTTGAAAACCATTTAATGTACGTATACTAAAAAAAACGTAGAGTACAGTCATGGGCCTGCCGACAGAAGTGAAAACACTAATAAATGAATCGATCCCTTTTAAAAACTTTATCGTATGCCCATCGTAAATGAAATTTTTTACAAAAAAGTATACATATATAACTCAGTATACATAGAAAGCGTGACGATGACTTATGGAAACCTCTATACGCTTCATTGTTAATTGTTGCATAACCAATAGTATTGTGTGTTGCATAAAAGCGTGACGAATGACGAAAAATCCATGTTTTTTCTTCACAAAAAAAGTGCCCAACGTGCCTAATACTTATTTGTGTATTTAGAGCGTAAAGTAACAGATTGCCGCTAGAGAAAGAATGTTGCCGCCCGACGCGGAGCGGCAATTTTAGTTTACGCTCGAAAAACACACATAATTTTTTCTACAGTCGCAGTTTTAATAATTAAAACAGTTTTTTATATTATCTTAGGTTATAATAGTAGTGGATTATGATTTAAGACGTTTTAGTTATCATATTATTAATGAATGTTAAATGTCAAAGTGACAATATCATGTATGTATATTGTCGTTTTTAACATTGAATAAATAGACCAAAGTGTAATTGGCTTCATTACCTTTTCCATTACCAAATTTGATGTAATGCCTAAGCGAGCGAAAAAGATTAGTTTTTTCGCTCGCAGAGCGTAAAGTAACAATCCTCGGCATTTGTCGACTTTACGATTTCATTTGAATATACCTAGTAATTAGTCATTTTACGCGCGACTGTAGAAATAGCTATTTGTATGCTTAGGCCGCGAAATACCTTTTTAACGTACCGAAAGAACAGTTATCGCCGAGGACGCTTGCGACCGAGGCAAGATTTGAGGTCGTTAAAAAGTTTCGCGGCCATGGCAGACACACTATTTTTCGTGCAATCGTTAAAATGATTAAACTACTTAGATAAATATATTATTGCTCTAAAATCAACAGCAGTTCAATTCATTTAACAATGTCACCGTATGCTATGGAAATGATATGTTTCAATATATACAAAATATTTTGACAGTTCTTGACAAAACGCAAAATGTCTGATACTGATAGCGATATTTCAGTACCATCCACTCCTCCTGAACTCAAAAGCGTTGTAAATTCGGCGCTTTCCGTTTTAATACCTGAAAAATGTAGTATCTGGTTTGAATGTAGGCAATAACCATTATTCAGAAACAGTAGATGTAGTTGCTTCAACTTCTGGAGTAAATATAAGAAATACAAACTGTACAATTAATGTTAATATTCATATCCTAAATAATATAAGTAGGTATACTTATGTACTTATTGATGGTATTCAATAAAAAATAATCCTTGTCTTTTTAGTATTTTAGAAATGTCAAGTTTGGAAGTGATATTCAAATTTGTGACGTTTGGTTTCGCAGCCGTTGCTATGGGTAACGGCAGCGAATTTAAATTTCGCGGACTGTGCTGAGAACGCGAAATATTGACTTCGCGTGCAATTGTACGAAAAATAAGTTTTCACTTCAATAATCGAATTGGTTTTCAAATTATTTTTTATTTGTGTGATTGTGCCCTTGAATGTACAGTTCCAATCGATTGTTCCAATAAAAAATTTCTTAAATACGGTCCTGTTCGGTGTGTACATGCACATGTTTACGGAGTCGTTCGTTCTTGCACGCTGCGCATGAGTCATTGATTTTTATAGAAATGTCAAAGTAGTGTTACCAGTGATGAAACTACGGAATTTATCAAGAAACTAAAGATAAAAAGGTAAATATTTTGTGTTAATTAGATGATTATTATATAAGTGAACGAAGTTCAGATTTATCTTAACAACGACAGCTCACCTTTATTGATAAAACCAGTCTGGTAGATCCAGTGTCGTATCTTCGAACTTGGTAGTGTAATATTGTTTTTGTTTTTAATAAAAATGTAAATAAACGTGAAAAAAAGAGTAATTGAATGAATAATGTATTAGAAATTGTCGAATATTTGTTTTTTTATTATATATTTAACGCGCAGAGGTTGAAGCTAGGTCATGAACATTGATTTTTACAACCCCCACACCACAGGGTTGTATTCGGCCTTCAAGGGATCGATCAACGTTGTCTATTGTTAATTTTTTACGTTTATCTGGAAATTTCTTTTATCAAAACGTGAGTAAAACTTAATGTGTTTAGTTTCAACTATTCTTTAATTTGTTTGTAAAATGAGTAGAACGTTTCGTTAGACTAAAAATTTCTAAAAATCGTTAATAATTAAGGATTTCTTGTATATAATATTGCCTGTGTCCAAAAATTATATTGGTATTTTGTATAACTATGCTATTTAAGCATATTTTTGGGTAAAAATGAGGAAAATACCAAAAAATAAATTAATTTTTTTATATAACGTGAACTCTATTTGGCAACGATGCAATCCTCATACTCCGCGTGCCGTGGGCGTATCTGGTCTTGAGTTGGATAAGGGGTTGGGTGGTGTATGAGTCATGGTAGAGTTCATCGGAATTGTTGTCTACGCACAACCACAAATTATATACAAAAGCAATTATCGATGAATAAAATATTCATATATATTTTTTGGGGAAGGTTATTTTTGATTGACCTTGAAATTAGAGTATGACAGATGGTTTATTCACAAAATACAGCATTGTGTAAGATCTGTGACCTACAATGCAAATTATTGAAACTTTAGAGGAAGGAAACAAGTAGATCTTAATTATCCACAAAAATAGTTATATTATATAAAAATGAAACCCGAAATCGTAAATTAATCTATTTCAAGATGCGCCATCTTGTGCAACAGACGTCAACGATAATTTTACTCAATTCCTGTCAAAATACGCTCTTGGCATAACTTTAGCTATGTTGTATATTGGGGTGGCATTCACTGAAACCTAAAAGATCTATTGTGTCCCCTTACTTCTACTTAGTTCCTGAGGAAAGTCTCAGAGACTAGTAGCTCATTTAGTCCTATTTCCGGGAGGAATTTTAAGATATCTGCAGGCTTTAACTTTTATCCAGTAATCTCCTAGGTGTTGTGCTCTAGATTCTGAATTGCTGTGCAATTCGCAAGTATGTGGATGGAGGTTTCTTCTTCCATGCCACAGAATCTACATTCTTCTTCCTCCACTATTTAGATCATTTTCAGGTGCACATTCAGGCGACAATGTCCCGTTAAGATCCCTGTTCAAACTCTTAGTGCAGTCAGATCTGTTCTTTTTTTCGGCTTTGCCTATTTCTTTCAATATTACATTGGAGATGATACCGCAAAAGGGTTCCGGCTCCCAAAAGGGTGTTTCAGTCCCCCTCTTTACTAGATCATCTACTATTTCATTTACTTCTATTCCAGTGTGTCCTGGAATCCACAGTAAGGTGACTATATTGTCCTAGCCTTCATTGAGTTTGCCTAGGCATTTCAACACCATATTGGAACTGATTACACAAGAGCTCAGTGCTTTAATGGCTGCTTGACTATCCGACATTATGATAATCCTTTTCCTTCTATATCCTTTATCAATATTGAACTGGGCACACTTTCTTATGGCGTGAATTTCCGCTTGAAAGATATATACTTGAGGTTTTTCCCAAGCTTTCAGAGTGTTTGGTTCCTGACTCGTACACTCATATCCCATTTCCTTCTATTGCTTTTGAGCCGTCTGAGTACCATTGAGTGTGGTAATGGTATTTGGATCGCATCCATTCTTGTTGCTTAATTCCGTAACGAATTTCTTTGAAAAGTTATACTTTTTCATCATACCATCTTGTGGCATGTCCCAGGTTTTCTGATTTCTAAGAAGTGATGAGATGGTTTTTTTTAATAATACCCTCTCTATTTAGTCTGCATCTTGTTCTGTCTGCAACACTTTCCACCACCAAATGTAGTGGTGTGAGGTTGAGAATCACTTCTATAGCTGCCGTTGGGCATGTTCTCATTGCTAATGTAATGCACATACAGGCTAGTCTTTGAATTTTGGAGAGGTTTTCTCTCGTCAACAATAGGCTAGTTCTACTACTCCACGCAATGGCTTCATAAGTTATAATTGGTCTCACTATGGAAGTGTACATCCTGCTCAGGATTTTTGGGTTACAACCCCAATTTCTCCCTGCCAGATTCCTGCTCACCATTTTGCTTTATATATAATCTCCTTTTCGAGTTTGTTCCACAGGAGTTTACTGTCTAGAGTCAAACCTAGATACTTGACTTCTTGTCTCCATTTAAACCTCCCTCCCATCAAATTTAATGGTTTTGAGGTTGAGTTTTCTTTTCTTAGTGAAGGGGTTGATGATGAGTACCACTTGCATACACCAGCTATTTGTATAGTTCAGACCCTTTCGTACGATGTCACAAAGGGTGTTTCCGTGTTTCCCTGGCTGTTATGACAATATCATCGGCATATCCTTGGTAGGATATTCCGAGGTCAGTCAAAACACACAGAAGTTCGTCAACCGTCAGGCTCCACATTAATGCGGATGCTACTCCTCCCTGTGGACATCCTCTGGTTGTACAGATGGAGACAATGTCTTTGCTCGTCCTCGTCTCTGCTACTGTCAACAACCATTTGGATGTTGTAGGGTCTATACCTCTTCGATTTAATGCTCTTTTGACAGCCTCATGGGGAGTATTGTCAAAAGCTCCTTCTATATCCAAAAAGGCGTATAATATGGTTTCTTGGTTGTCTAGAGCACCTCGGTTATCCTCCGTCAATGGTACCAGTTCCGTCTCCGTAGATCTGCCTGTTCGGTAAGCATGCTGATTCGGGCGGAGAGGTAGTTTCTCTAGGATTTCCGTTCTAATATAATTGTCAATAGCTTTTTCTATCGTTTTGAGCACAAACGATGTTAGACCAATAGGTCTGAAAGATTTGGCATTTGTTGTGTCCCTTTTTCCAGATTTTGGAATGAAGGTTACTATTGCCCTTCTCCATGCTTCTGGTATATAACCCATAACTAATTCTAACCAAATGTGGTAGAATTTCGCCTTGTCCTTGCTGGAGTAATGCTGGGAAAATCCCATCGGCTCCCGGTGCCTTGAAAGGTGAAAAGGTGTTCATAGCCCATTTTAACCTTTCGTTACAACAAATGTGCTTAGCCATTGTAATAGTTTCTCTCGAAGGTATGTTATGACCTTCGAGAGCATAATCTCCCCTATTTGGGCTACTCCCAGGACATCTTTAACAGGGTCAAAAAGGGGAGGTTGATGCTCTCTTTCGTCTACTAGATATACACTGATGCACCACATGCAATATCTTGATAGCCTTGACAATCGAGGTTTCAAATTTTTGATCGAATTACTAATATTGATAACTTCCAATAAGATCACTCAAACTAACTGTCTGACCATCCTGTATTTTTCTAATCGTTTAACGAGACTTTCAAGTAGGTGGATCTATATAAAAACCAAAAAAAAATGCGTTCTATGTTCTTCCTAGATTTTACTCGGGATAGCTTATTTAACACTCCACTTCCATTAATAATTTTCTGTGAACATTAAAATCTAGTTCAAAACAACGATTTTGCATGCATTAAACCACTTAGCTAAAAACATTAAAGGATATCCTAGGGATTCAAAGGATGAATATAGACGCCAGAGAGTCAGAAACTCCGGCTGCTGGTTTTTATTGTAAATAGCATGGAAGCTGATTAAAAAATAAGTCATTCGAAGAGATTTTTTAGCAAGACTCTATTGGAAATAGACGTGGGTGTTGTAATGAATATTTCCTATTTATGTTAAGTTTTGTATTTATTAACATATGTATACTTTCTATAATAAAAAAATGTTGAATCGTTGACAACTACTTGAGATCTCTAATATCTAATTGTCAAAAATATAGGGTAAGTCCGGGATAGATGGCCATAGTTTTTCTAATGCACACCAAATTTTTTTATCTGCAGAATATTTATTGCTAAATTAAAGACATAATAGTAGATACTAGTATAACATAATTTGGTCAATTCTAATGAAAAACAAGGTATAAACTTTAGAAAAGAAAAATTTGAAAATGAGTGGCATGGCCTTGCCTTCCGGGAGTGATGGCCATAAAAAAATTAATTAGGTATGCTCAATGCTTGAGTGTTTTTTGCCTTTTTTGTCAAGTTTTCCACACTTTTGACAGAAGTCGCCGTAAGACGTGCAGTCTTCGCGTAACCACATGTTACAGTGTATGCATTTAATCCAGTCTACCTTCCTTTTTCTCTGTATAGTCTTCCCCACAACCGACGCACAAATTGTCACCAAAATCCTCGGTTCCACTTTCGTCACTTTCTAAAATTACTTCTTCACTGCTTGAAAACTCCTTTTTTCTTCTCTTTATTATCTTGAATACCTTTTTATCTTTCTTTGCATCCTTTTTGTCTTCAGCCTTTTTTTCTTTCTCTTCTGCCTTTTTCACTTTTTCTTTGCGATTGTTCAGATGTTCTGGAGAAGTTAAAATAGTCGCTTCTTGCTTAGCTTGTTTTCTAACTGCATTTATTTTTTCTGGTACAGATGGCGACAGGTTGGACAATATTTTCGAGGGAGTTATTTTCTTATTTATGGTTTTAGAAGTTGATGGCTGTGCTTCCAAGTTACCGTTTGGTTGGTTTGTGATCTCTGTTGGTTTTTGAGGCGATAAGTTTACAGGTTTTTTCAACACAAAAAGCATAATCCGGGATAATATTGAGATTGAAAGGCAGAATTCCCGTCGCTCTAAAGCCAGACGAACCATTTTGTACAGTAGCCGCCTTTCCCCAACTTACACTCAGAAGCTCACTAAATTGATATCTGGTAATACGCCGTCCAACATGATTTCTAAACCATAAACGACACGATTCATAAAAATGCGCTTTTAACGGCTTAAAAAAGCTTCTGTTCAAAGGTTGAAGATAATGTGTAGTAAGGCTGGGCAAGCATAATATGATGATGTCATTAGATTCTGCAAACTCCAACATTTCGACTGAATTTACATGAGAAGCATGCCCGTCCAGCACTAATAGGACGCATCCACTGAAGAAAAATAGTGGCGTTGATGTAGGCAGATTTTTGTGCCATAAACAACATAGATCCTGGTGGCAGATCATCCTCCCACTCTTGTTTTTTATTTTTTCCCTTCATCATAACCGGAGGCGGTAAAAAGTTACCCTCAGCATTGCAGCAAACTACCAAACTGACTGTTTCTCCCTTTTTGGTGGATGTTACCGTCGACGCAGCTTTGGACCTTTTTGTGGCAAGCACTTCGCCTGGTCTACTGTTGAGTTGGAAACCCGTTTCATCAATATTGAATACGTTTGCAGGTTTATCAAATAAAGAGTTCTGTTCCATAATTCTTTCAAGTAAATCAAAATAGTCTCCCACTTCCTTCCGGTTACAGGGGCCTCCTCCGATGAGTCAAGGACAAGGTAAGGTCTACAAAAAGCTATATGAAGAAATAAAGGTAGATCCAATACTGGGAATGCCAATGGATCAGATTGCCCCACAATATAGTTTTAAAATTGAATACACAGTAATCATTCCAGAGAGAAAGGACTGGGATACAGGGCCTCCTATAATAGCGAATCTCAACTGGTACACTGATGGCTCTAAAACAGACTCTGGAGTAGGAGCCGGAATATATGGGGTACAAGAGAAGATCACGATTTCTCTAAGCCTTGGGAAACATGCCACTGTCTTTCAGGCAGAGGTAATGGCGGTGGAATGCTGTGCAGAAGAGTTGATGAGACGGGAGGTAGATAGCCAAAGAATCGTCATCTACTCCGATAGCCAAGCAGTACTAAAAGCGATAAGCTCATATCGGACAACGTCAAATCTGGTGTGGGAGTGTCGCAAGGCCCTCAACAGACTAGGTAGTCACAAAAGAGTGACCCTAGCCTGGGTGCCAGGCCATCAAGGAATAAAAGGCAATGAAAAGGCCGATGAATTGGCCAAGCAGGGAGCAACTGAGGTCATGATAGGGCCAGAACCTTCCTGCGGAATTGCTAAATGCCTCACCAAGGAGAGCATCCACCAATGGATAAACAACCAGGCGTTGCGCTGGTGGCATGAAACTCCGGGGCAAAGGCACACTAAGCTATTCCTTAAAAGCCCTTCGGTCAGACTGTCACGCGACCTACTATGTCAAAGTCGAGAAACGACGAGGATGATGGTGGGAATGCTGACAGGGCATTGTAGGCTAAGGAAGCATATGCACACAATTGGCCTAGCAGATGACAGCCTATGTAGGTTATGCCAGGAAGAAGACGAAACCGCGGAGCACTTACTCTGCGAGTGCGAAGGCCTAGCAAGGGTGCGGTTTCACCTATTCGGAGAAGAAAAACCGAGGGCAGAGAGCTACGCAAAGGAGGCGGTATCCAGGCTAATAGGTCTAATAAAAATAATAAAGCTAGATATCGAGCTCTAAATATGGGGGAGGACCACAATAGATCTGCAAAGGTCGCAGTGGGATAGGACAAAGAGCCACTCCAATTCTAATCTAATCTAATCCTTTCGGTTCATAGCCGTTGCTCTAGATATGGAGACACCTTCTTATTTACGAATACTAATTTCTGGATGACGGGTTGAAAGCAAAGTAAGTCAGTCGTAACCAGCTTTTCCAATTTCATTATTAAACTTATGTTTAATTCTTAGCTGTTCGACTAATTGATAAGCGATGGTCCTGATGTCGTCTCTGGTAAGGGGGCGTCCATAAATTACGTGAGGTGTACAAGGGGGGAGGGGGTCAAGTAAAATCTTTCCAAATCTCACTTGGGGGAGAGGGGGGGTTTTAACAAATATCACGTAATTTTTTTCCAATACAAAACCATGTAAAATTGCGATAAAATAAAGTTAAATTAAAGTAAAAATTTTTTCTAAAATATAGTAAAAATATGGCGAAATTCGACACAATTTTGTCGTATTCGCCCGAATCCCGCCGAGCAGTAGGAATGAAAAACTATCGATGGTTTATCGACTATCGATAAAAATCGATAGTTTTCGGTACTATATCGATAGTATTGCGTGTGATTACAATCGTTATTTTAAACTGTCAGAATCTAAGACGGATTCCGTAAGGTTCGCAACACTCGGAATTTTGTAACGCTTTTTTTTATTACAAAAGCCCCCCATTTTGCTTATAGAACATTTTAAAAGAAAAAAATTCGCTTTTGGAAGAGAAAATTGCTATTAAAAGTACTAAAAATCCGCCATTTTTTTTAACTTTTGACAATTATTGACCATTTTTCAAAATATTTAACAATCTTTGACAATTATTTAGCATTTTTAACAAGTATTGACCATTTTTGACAATTATTGACCATTTTTACCATTTTTGATAATTATTGACCATTTTTCAAAATTTTGACAATTATTGACCATTTTTGACAGTTATTGACCATTTCTGACAATTATTGACTATTTTTGACAATTATTGACCTTTTTGACAATTATTGACCTTTTTTGATCATTCTTGAAAATTATTGACCATTTTTTAAAATTTTTAACAATTATTGACCATTTTTGACAATTATTGACCATTTTTTCATAATTTTGACTATTATTGACCATTTTTGACAGTTTTTGACAATTATCGACCATTGACCATCCCTTCGACAATTATTGACAATTTTTGAAAATTATTGACCATTTTTCAAAAATGTTAACAATTATTGGCCATTTTTTTTAATAATTTTGACTATTATTGACCAATTTTTTAAAATTTTGACAATTATTGACCATTTTTGACGGTTTTTGACAATTATTGTCCATTTTTGACAATTATTGACCATTTTCGACAATTATTGACCATTTTCGACAATTATTGACAATTATTGACCATTTTCGACAATTATTGACCATTTTTTTCAAAATTTTAACAATTATTTACCTTTTTTGACAATTATTGACTAGTTTTTGACAATTATTGACCATTTAAGACAATTTTTCAAAATTATTGACCATTTTTTCAAATATACTAAAATTAATAAAAAAATCAACAATAGTATAAAGATACTTAAAGTGACTACCCTCTACATCGATGCAGGCTTGAAGATGGTCTTCATACGATCGACTTACATCTCTAAGCATTTGCGAATTAACATTTTGAAAAGCTTGCCTGGCTATAACCGGTCAAAATTTTTTTCGAATATCTTCGAGGATTTACAAGATATTGGACTTTAACGCACTAATGCTTTAGCTAATTCTTAGGTAGGTATAATCTAATTTTTTGGTGGAGCGTAACTATCTCTAACCAATTCCTGCTAATATTCAGTACTGTACAGTATCATTTTTTATGTGTGTTTGAATGAGTCCCAATTTGATTATTGTTTTCTTTTCTCCTAAATTGTACATGATAATGACCAGATTATTTAAAATTTTACCAAAAAAGGGGAAGCGTAGCTAGGATCAGTGGCGGATTTACCACCAGGCTGAGTAGGCTGGAGCCTAGGGCGGCAAATTTGGAACCAACATTTTTATGTCTCACAAAAATAAATGAAAAAATCATATTTACATACCAAAATGTTGTTAGGTCCACACAAACAATTGAATATGTAGGGAAGCGTGAGCATGGACTAGTGATGAGCAAAATCTGTCTTGGGCTTGCGATTTTGCAAAACCAAGATCAAACATACATTAGCAAGACCAAAACCGAATGAACAAGAACAAGAACAAAACCAAGACAGAGAATGCAAGACCAAGACTGAACTAAAAAGTACAACTTTCGTTTTAAATAGGATATATGAGAATATTTGTCTTATCTTGAATATATGTTTGCGTCGAAACAAAACATTTTGTGTGTTTAAGAATTCTAGATATGAATTGTTGATCATTTATAATTTATACCTATCAAAAGACTCGAAAATGCTCCAAAACTACGTAAGTAGTAAGTAACAAACTATTTGAGCAAGACCAAGACCGGACAAGCAAGACCGAGACCGTTACCAAGACTGTCTTGGTTCTTGCTTTGCTCATCACTAGGCACGGATATGACTTCAGAAATATGTCCTTGCTACTCCCATGCTTTAATTCCATCATTATTAATGCAGGAACTGTACTCGTATCCATTACGATATTCACCAATTTTGATAAACCGGAATCTGGACCATTGAAAAGATCTTCGTTCCTGCGGAAACAGAATTTGTAAAACGTTTAATGCTAACTTGTATTTGGCTGTTCGCATATAGCTCTATGTTCGCCAGCAACGGCAGTTGAGAAAAGCTTTCTTTGCTGCTGGAAACGAGTGAGAAATTGTCTAAGATCTACCTTGGGCCAAGATAACCAAAACGTCTGGGCTTTGTTGTACAAAATGGTATTGTGAAACTTTTATACCTGCTGTGATGGAATCTGATCGACATTATCAGATAATCAAATATATTGCTTATAAACTTTAAGTAAGCATTGTAGAGGTCGGTAGGGTCGGCAAAATTTAAATAGCCTAGTGGCGGCAAATGTGTAAATCCGCCACTGGTTAGTATTTATACTTCAAAATTTGTGTCCGCCATTTCGTGTACATTTCAGAGTAAACAAGAGCAATTTGATGTCCCCTTTTTATCTCGGCCACATCAATCTTCCAAGACACGTCGTCTTTCTCAAGATGTCTAAGGACCCGTCAATTGACGTAACCTTTTTGTGTAAATCAAAAAAAATCGTGCAAAAAAAAAGATATTTTTCTTGCACTTTTAAAATTGAAAACGTACATAAAATAATATCGATTTTAGTTGTTCGCTAATATAACAAGTTCTATCTATATCGATCCGGTCACGTGTCTTATAGTCTTTGACACTGCGCAAAACGACGTCCTTCTTCAGGATTTTCAGACGTCAGACATCCTGAAAACAGTCCGATTTCAGTTCGGTGTTATTTCTGTGAAAAAAGTAGTATGTCCGAATATGTTGATTGTAAAGTTGTCAACACTTAAATTCGCCGGAAAGTGATCGTTTCTTACTGCACTAGTGGTTATTTTTTTCTGGAAAGGTAAGGATGTGGTTTGTTTTGTATGGGAGTTTTTTTTTCAATAGAGGGGATTGAGTAATGCAGTAATAAGAGGGCGTAATATTGGAAATGGATTTTCCTCTAATATTCATTGTTTTATAGATTTTTTTTAATTAATCGTAAAATTAATTATAGTAAGGATATCGATTTTAACTGTATTAACTTTTTTTTTAAATCCCAATGGAATTATGGTTATAATTATTTCTGTTGAATGCAACTAAGTTTCCTTTTTATAAATAATTTTTAACCGTTTCTAATTAATTCCACTAAGTATATAATGAAAATATTAATTAGAATCCTAAAAAATTATTGATAATTATTTCGATATTTGCAGAAGACAATTTAATAGTGGAGAGCTCCCTAGATTTATATGTTCATTGACAACTTCATATTGTGGGTCTCTTAAGTGTCTTCTTATTTCTAATTCTTCAAGGAAATCTAGTTCTTGTTTCTTATCAAAAATATGTAGTACTTCTAGTTCTGTGTTAGGCGTTAATGAATGTTTGGTGTCAAGTAGATGTTTTGCGTAATGGTTGTTTTAATCTGTATTCATTGTGTCTAATTTCAAAATTTCGAATTGTTTCACCAATATAGAGAGCACTACATTCTTGACATTTAAGTTTATATCTCCACTATTAAATTGTAAGAAGCAGTGCGATAAAATGTAAATTTGTAATGAAATGACTCATAAAACTTTTGTATTGTAAACTTGCAATGATAGTTTTTTTTTAAATTCCGTATTTTGGGCTATTTTCTACCTACACACGAATCGATCCTAAAGTATAGTCAACCTAAACTGCAAACAATAGAAAGAGTAGTTTACTGAATTAAAATAATGTGACAGCCGCGTTACTACAGTTAGTTTATCATTTTTTTCCTTTACTTCCTTACAAAATTCCATTCGTCCAAGAGTTTTTCGTACTCTATACGACCGATCACCGATATCCATTTTTCTTTAGAATTATTTTAATAGTTGTAAGTACCACTTGAATTAACTGCTTAACTTAGAGTTCCTAAATGTTTGCAACTTTCACGTCATATAACTAAAAATGAAGTTAGCAACTTTCCGATTAGATGCTTTATGAGCTAATAGCCAGTTACAAAAAGGCCATTAGAATTTGAAGTTTGAAGAATCGTTTTCACTGTCTGTCAGTCTATAATAAAAACAGACAATGTAAAGATATGTTCATATAAAAAGTAAATTATGATGAGTAGCAACATACTAAATTTTTTTGCTTCAAAGTATCTAAAGGATATATTTTATATAAAATAAAGCCCCTTATAAAAACATTCAGTGTAAATTAGGGTAGAAGTATCTTTAACGGCTTCTTTTGGTTGCTATATTTCACCACAAACCTCAGGATCCAGTTTTTACTCATATAGATTATATTAAACGTATAGGTAGATTACAAATCTTCAAAAAGTATCGTCTTAGACTCCGTTTCACATAAGAAGAAGCCACTTGAAGTTTGCCAACTGTCTTGCGCAGAAACCAAAATCGGTCTTGTTTATCTATGTCGCCTCGTAACGACCGTTTCATGCCATTGGCGTTACAAACCATTTTTTTTATGCCGACAGTCATTTTATTATTGTCATTTGAGGTTGTGTTTGAAGCAATCATTTACTGTCGAATATTTTAAGACGTTTAACTAGTTTATCTGTGTCTGTTGTGTGTTTAATTTGATCTGAAAAACTTGGTGTTGAAGGAAAAATTATCCACAGTCTTAAAAACGTTGCAACTTTTATCGAGTCCGAAAATGTAAAACGTTACGCTACTGATTTGAAGTCGAATGTCAATTTTACAATATGGCGCTGGTTTTGACAACAAGTTCGCGCATACGACTGCAACTTCAAGTGGGTTCTTTTTACGTAAAATGGAGTCTAACAATCTTCTACTGTATAATTAATCTATGAATTGATGTTTGACTAATAAAAATTGTGACAATCCACTTCTACACCCTAGAATTTACACCACAAACCCAAGATTAAGAGGAAGTGAATGACTACTTTTCAAACTCCATCAATCTAATGTACTCGCATTAATCTCGAAATGACACAGCGACGAACTTCCTATTTTATCGTAAATTTCCTCTACGCGATTCCACGAAAAGCGTCACGTTTAGGATACCGATTTTTACGAGTTTTCGAAGCCAGACATATGTCGATGTGAACCGACACTTTATTTGAACACAGAAATTACGTTCGATGTTACACACTCGGTGACTCACCGCTCTTGGAGTTTGTGTACACATTTTATTACGTTTTTATTTATTCAACGGAAGTTTATTCTTTATTATCTTTTACGTGATTGATAAAATCAGGTGGTTTCGACGCTTAAATTTATTAAAATACAGTTTTTTTCATTCCTAACAATCAATCAATAACGTTAATTTATTAAAATATTTTTGAAATATACCCGTGATACGAGAAAAGAGCAAACCATCGTTATGTAATGTATTTCGATGGTTCTAGCTATAGAACTCAGTTCTGTAGTTTTGATAGCAACAACTAACATCAACTAGAGGGATTTAAGAGTAGGCAACAATAATTACACCACAACTGGTGGCCATAGTAGCGCAGTAATGAATAATCAGTTAGCGATTAGTTTCCTAATTTAGCCTGTTTCGTCTAAAGATTTAAAAATAATCCACTAGAGGCCGCACTAGTAGTGGGGGGTACATATGTTTTGATTTCGCCAATGACAAAAAGTAATTATTCTTACTGGGTACGTTTAATATTGCTGTCAAATGGAAAATCAAAACATATGTACCCCCTTTATAATGCGGTCTCTAGTGGATTATTATTAAATCTTTAGAGGAAACAGGCTCATTTAAGTTGCATATCCCGAGTTACAAAAGTCTGTTTTATGTCAAATCGTTTTGTATTTATCTATTTCGATGGTCTTGACCATAGAACCAGTGTTTAGTTCTGTGGTTCTAACCTAAAAAAACGATGCTTGACACATGACATCAACAAGTAAGGGATTTAAGGATAGCCAACATTAATACACCACAACTAGTGGACGAGAGCTTATTCTCCCGACTCGGCACCCCCCACTATTTAGAAGCTCTCCTAATTTATCGAGAAGGACAAGGAAAATGATTGAAGAAGGTATAGTGTTGAAAAAAATGGCCGCGTAAGCTGCAGTTGTATAGCTTCTTCAATCATTTTCCTTGCCCTTCTCGACAAATTAACCAATGATCTGTTTTAACCAAGCAAAAATAAGGTTATTATTTTGAAGAAATTGACAGAAATTCTGAATAGTAGGGGGTGCCGAGTCGGGAAAATAAGCTCTCGTAACTGGTGGCAGTAGTTTCATGAATAATCATTTAGCGATTAGTTTCCTAAATTAGCCTGTTTCGTGTAAAGATTTAAAAATAATCCACTAGAGGCCGCGCTAGTGGGGGGTACACAAGGTTAATATACATCTATTGACTTTGGGAGGTGCATATGTTTTGATTTTCGCCAATGACAAAAAGTAATAATTCTTATTGGGTATATTTAACGTTGCTGTCAAATGGAAAATCAAAACATATGTACCCCCTTTCTAGTGCGGTCTCTAGTGGATTATTATTAAATCTTTAAAGGAAACAGGCTCATTTAAGTTGCATATCCCGTGTTTCAAAAGTCTGTTTTATGTCAAATCGTTTTGTATTTATCTATTTCGATGGTCTTGACCATAGATCCAGTGTTTAGTTCTGTGGTTCTATCCTAAAAAACGACGCTTGATATGACACATGTCATCAACAAGTTAGGGATTTAAGGATAGGCAACATTAATTACACCACAACTGGTCGCCATAGTATAGCAGTAGTTTCATGAATATTCATTTAGCGATCAGTTTCTTAAATTAGCCTGTTTCGTCTGAAGATTTAAAAATAATCCACTAGAAGCCGCACTAGTGGGGGGTTCATATATTTCGCCAATGACAAAAAGTAAAAATTCTTATTGGGTACATTTAACGTTGCTGTCAAATGGAAAATCAAAACATATGTACCCCCTTTCTAGTGCGGTCTCTAGAGGATTATTATTAAATCTTTAAAGGAAACAGGCTCATTTAAGTTGCATATCCCGTGTTTCAAAAGTCTGTTTTATGTCAAATCGTTTTGTATTTATCTATTTCGATGGTCTTGACCATAGATCCAGTGTTTAGTTCTGTGGTTCTATCCTAAAAAACGACGCTTGATATGACACATGTCATCAACAAGTTAGGGATTTAAGGATAGGCAACATTAATTACACCACAACTGGTCGCCATAGTATAGCAGTAGTTTCATGAATATTCATTTAGCGATCAGTTTCTTAAATTAGCCTGTTTCGTCTGAAGATTTAAAAATAATCCACTAGAGGCCGCGCTAGTGGGGGGTACACAAGGTTAATATATTTATACATCTATTGACCTTGGGGGGTACATATGTTTTGATTTTCGCCAATGACAAAAAGTAAGAATTCCTATTGGGTATATTTAACGTTGCTGTCAAATAGAAAATCCAAACATATGTATCCCCCACTAGTGCGGTCTCTAGTGGATTATTATTAAATCTTTAGAGGAAACAGGCTAATTTAAGTTGCATATAACGAGTTTCAAAAGTCTGTTTTATGTCAAATCGTTTTGTATTTATCTATTTCGATGGTCTTGACCATAGATCCAGTGTTTAGTTCTGTGGTTCTAACCTAAAAAACAATGCTTGATTGACACATGTCATCAACAAGCAAGGGATTTAAGGACAGGCAACATCAATTACACAACTGATTCGTGACTTAACGAAATTTCCAAGATGTACTGGGTAAACGAAGCCATAGTTTGCCTTTTTAATTATTGGGAATTAATCAAGAAAGAGACTAATTGTAGTTTTTTGGTTAGAGTCGTCTAAATGTCCACTTTCTTCCTTTATTTTGTGGCTCCCACTACCCTTAATACCCTCATCCACCCTCAATTCCTGTTTTTTTATGTTTCTACACGATCCTAATGAAATAAACAATGTAAAACGAAACATTTTTCCAGCGTTGGAAAGCAAAACGTTTTCGCGTGACTGAAACTAAAGATCGTGCAGGTGATTATGTGGCGCCCATCATACGTCAACTTCCAGCCGTATCCGATGAATTGGCGCCAGTTCAGGAAAATTCGATGGAAATTTAGAAAACTATTTAATACTCGCCTACGTACTACCGATAATAGCTAGATTATGTGCAAAGTTCGGTCGTAAATCTGGTGGCGGCCGTTCACTCAAATTTACTCTAATTAAGAATGTATAGAATGAGTTTGTCAGCGGCGTAGGTTATCTGTATAAAGGTCCAGGTTTAATATTTTCTGTAGAGGAATTTTCAAAGGAAAAGAGCGATTTAATGAAACTTGATTATGTAGCTATATAAAATATTGAGATTTGACAATATCTTTTTGAAGTGAAAACTTCTTTAGGCGCGTTGAGCACTTTTTTTGGTCGAAGAAAAAACATGGATTTTTCGTCATCTTCACGCTTTTATGCAACACAATTAACAATGAAGCCTATATAGTGTCGCATAAATCATCGACACGCTTTTCATGAGCTTCTTTTGTAAAAAATCCTATTTACGATGGGCTTACGATAGAATTTTTAAAAGGGATTCATTTTTGGTGTTTTCACTTTTGTCGGCAGTCCCATGACTGGACCCTACACGTTTTTTTGTGTGTGCCAAAAGTGCACACGTTTTTTTGTGTGTGCACTTTTGTACATAGGTAAGATCCCAGATTAAGTGGTGAAATTTATTACCAATCTTTTTGTTACATCTTGTATATTGTATATATATTTATTTCTTACGAAACAAACACAGCTTACAACCATATCGATACATTTTTTATAAGGTAATAGAAAAAATTGAAGACATGTTTTCGGTGAACGTTCCCTCTGAGACCGCGTGAGGGTAATTTAGGTGATATTTATGTTTTCTTGAGTATAAGGTTGAAATAAACGACCACACCATAGTCATTAATATTTAACTGTATTTACGTCGAAAATGGTGTTTTCTTCTCTCTTGTGTTTTTTTTCGAGTTTCTAATCTATTTTTCACTGTTATTGGACGAAATAAAAATTTACAGTTATTTGTAGTTTCTAGAAGAAAATAAAAAATTCTTCTCCCTTTTTAAGAAATATCGATAATATGAAAGACCTCTAAGAGAAGATATATATATATATATATATATTGTACTGAAATTGAGATGATCATAAATGAAATAAAATGGTTACTTTTAGAAGTTATTATATCATATGTACATGGGAGTCTTATGTTATGTTCATCATTTTAACAATAACGTTAAAATGATTAAATTAAATACTTACTGTTAGATATTTTTATGTACCCTGTATAAATTAACTGATAAAGTTGATATTGGAAAATGTCAGTACAAGAACATTGGTAGTTATGGACATTTTTATTAGATTAAATAATATGAACTGTCAGTAACTGGATTTCAACAAAAATTAGTAATTTCTATAATAAATAAAGAAGAAACAAAAGGATGTTCGTTAGCAACGGGAAGGAAGTTTGTTAGGTGATCAGTAACTAAGGGGGAGACGAAAAAAAGTAATTTACGTTACAAGTTTAAATGTACGAAGACTAATAAAAACTGATAAAAGAAAGAAATAGTGAGTTAGAAATATCTTACATAACTTACCTTCGATTTGAATCCAGTAAAGGTTGTTCAAGCTCAAGATTAAGAGAGATCATACACCAATAAACGATGGTAATGTAAATCATTTTATACTAAAACTTGTACCTAACGGCTGCTTGTAAACAAGACCGAGGTTCGAGACGTTTACCAGTAATTTTTCCTTTGCGCAACGCAGAATTTCTTCGCTTCAGAGAACAAGTCGTTTTCTATTTAGATAATACAGCTACCGGCGGTGTTTCGACAAGATATTGAGAGATTTATTTTGTTTGTGCGGAATTGTGTTAATTTTATTTTAAGATAGGTTGTAATAGGCTAGGAGACCATCCACGGATTGCAATCTGGAGATAGTTATTTAATTAATATTAATTTAATTTTGACGTTAAAGGTTATTACATTTCAAATTTCACTCCTTAAATTTAGACAACTCACTTTACCCAAGATATACCCTGAGATACACGTGCATGTGATATAATATTAAATTTCAAACATTTCAGATCAATAAATACAACTTAAATATAAAATTTGTTTGATATGTATGTATATATATAATGATGTTGGCTCACTGTGCAGACAATACCATTAGTCAAACTCATATTAAATAGATTTCATGGCGTTTTGAAATCAACATATTAATTCTAAACTGAAAAATGCCCGAAACAAGTGGGCGGTGCTATGACGTACTAACCCCTAACATTATCTGTCTCTGTCTGCTTCTATTATAGGTTTGTTCCAACTAGCATTTAGGAACCGTTATGGAACCGTATCGAGTAATGTATAGTGCGCAAACTAGAATTAGGGTTGGACACATCAACCTTATCACCTCTTCCAGAAGATAGTTTTTGTACCGTCCCAAGAAGGGTACTATAATTAGTTGGAACGCGAAAGAAATACAGCATTTACGCGAACGATACCTAGAACGGTTCTATCTCCTCTGGACACAGTAGAGCAGTGTTGTTAAAATTACTTATCATTAGCTTTTGAGCTGTTTTTTCCTTGTGTTGTATTTTCAATATTTTTCAAAAACTTGAAAACAGTGTTACAATGAACTAGTTACAATGAAGCATAACCTCAAATTTGATTGACTTTTGTTTTGTCGTACACGCAACCGCAGGTATACGGATTTGCTGATTGGACGATAGGCGTGTAGGGGCTAGTACGTCACACTGCATTACACCAATGAGAACACCCTTTACAAGTGGCGCCCATTATTCAATGTAAACGCCTTACGTTTTAAATTACCTGCCTATCTTATTTCGGTATAAAATTAATTATCTTGACCGAGGAAATAACAACCACTTAATTTAAATTAGACCAGCTTCCTCGTTAATCATATTCGCTAGTAATTGGCACGTGTGGATATAGTTACTCTATAAATCACGCATAAATTAAATAACCAAGGAATCTTAAAAAATTCGCCATAGTCTATACCATTTTATGTAATATATGATTAAATACGGCCTTATAGACGTAAAAACTCATGAATCATTCAAAATGTTACCACTATAAATGCATGCGTCATATTTGAAAATCCTACGTCTCTTTTTCTTTTTCAGTTGAATTAACTTCACAAAATGTCATCTGTAAAAGTAGCTGTTAGAGTGAGACCTTTCAATAATCGAGAAATATCTAGAGATTGCAAATGTATCATACAAATGAGTGGAAACACCACGGGTAAGTTGAAAAAAAATTTTTAAAAGGGGTTCACCATAGAGAAATAAATAAGAGAGCTGTTAAACGTGCATAAAGTTACCACTAGCGCCTACCTTGGCTACAGGTATGAACTATCACTTGAGACGCGGGCTTTTTGAATTTTTAAACTTTCAGTACGATATTAGCAATTAAATGATTTTGAACTTTAATATTTGTGTTTTAGTCTTTTAAGTCAAGTCTTAAAAGACTAAAAAAATACATTATTGAGCTAAGTCATTCAGCTGCAAATATTGTATTAGGTATTAAAAAAAATCCTTTTCAAGTAAGAAACTATTATCAATTTAATTAACATCTTTCATAAAATAAAATATCCAAAATAACATACAAAAACAGTCAATAGAATAGAAAATAAATAATAAAATAAATCAAATACATAAAAAAAACAGCCTTCAACAAATAACCAAATAAATCACAGTTTTAGTCTTAAGTTTAAACAAAAATGAAAAAACAACACTTATATCTATAAAAAACAGCCTTAAAAATTTAAGAATAAATAAAACAATAACAAAAATGTAAAGCAATTTTTAATATACATTAGACTGATTCAAAAAAAAAATTTTTTCTTAATTATATCGAAAATATTGTAGGAAATGACAAAAAAGAAATACTGTGAAAGTTTAAGCTCTAAATATTAATATTAAGAGGTGCCGCATCGCAAATTTCGATTTTCCATTTAAATAACATGGGAACAATATTCTCTTGCACTTTGGAATTTAATAACTCACGTTGGTGACAATACTTCGGAATGAGCAAGGTATATTCTTGTAGAAAATTGAACGTTCTACAAAAAAGGTCTCTTACAATTTTTTGATATATTTATTCCTTCAAAAGGTATTCGAGGTCAAAGTTGAACTAAGGACAAATTTTAATATTTTTCCATTTTTTTACGCAACCATAAACTTTATGAGAAAATTTTATGGGACATTTTTTGGAGAGCATTCTATTTTCTATAACTTATCTCTATAAAAGTTTTTGATATTTTTTACAGGTCCTAAGTTATTTGCACTGAACAAAAAATATTTTAACCTAAAAATTATAAGTTGAACTTTTGAAGAGCTTAAACTTTCACAGTATTTTTTTTGTCATTTCCAACAATATTTTCGATATCATTAAAAAAAAAATTCATCATTTTTTTTTAATCAGTCTAATATACATACATAGTAGGCATGAAGAAAAATATGTGAATCTGGTTTGATCTTGACAATATTTATTAAAGGTCTATGAATTTTATAGCATGCAATGATTTTCAAGATGAGTACTGAATTTTTTCAACTTTTGTCATACTTTTCTTTGTAATTTGTTTTGAAAATTTCTATATAGGTAAAGTGTATCTCAAAGTATATCGTCTTAGTTTTTACCTCATTAAACAATTATTTTCTCACCTTCATTGTTATTAGAAAACACGTGTTAAATGCATATCTAACTGTGATAAGAAACCAGACTTCTAGGTATTTTATGACAGAGCACCAGAGGCGGACTATAGGTAAAAATAATAATATAGGTATTTACTAGCAATTTCTTTTCGAAGCATCTGTTTTATTGTAAATAAAATTCCAATACATTTATCTCAAAGTATATGGTCTTGGTTTTACCTAATTAAACGGTTTAAATAAAATATACAAATTAATGTTATTATTCTAAGTCTAATTCTGTTTCACTGTCAGAGTCCTCATTTAAATTAATCACAATGAGCTTTGCATAGACAAATAGTTTACAATATGATGTACTGAATTTTTCCAGCTTTCAACCGATATATTATTTATAACAGTTTTAATCAACTGTATGACACTCGCACTCAGGGTAGGAGAAACATTTTGTGCTCTTACGTTTGCTCTTATTTGGTGCCACATATGCTCATACACAGTATGTCCCGTTTGTTCTGCTAAGATGTCACATACATATTGCTTTTTAATAGTAAATGTATTTAACACTTCCAGTAGTTGTTTTTTCTTGTAATTAAATTCAAAATAAATATCATTTTCTAACAAACACTCCTGAATTTCAGTTTTAGTACTTGCTCTGTTTGGCGCTTTTTGCAGCTGACGACTGTTCAATACATCATTATTGTAAACGTTGAACACTCCTATTTGTATATGCAAAGTTTTAATATACAGCCCATTGTATATATACATATATATAATCAAAAATCCTTCTACCATATAGTATGGTGTAGGAAACAGCCCATTGTGATTAATTTAAACGAGGACTCTGACAGTGAAACAGAATTAGGCTTAGAATAACAACGCAGAATAATATCATTAATTTGTAATTATATTTTAATAAAAATCGTTTAATTAGGTAAAACCAAGACCATATACTTTGAGATAAATGTATTGGAATTTTATTTACAATAAAACAGATGCTTAGAAAAGAAATTGCTAGTAAATACCTATATTATTATTTTTACCTGGAGTCCGCCTCTGGTGCTCTGTCATAAAAGTCCGGTTTCTTATCACAGTTAGATACGCATTTAACACGTTTTTTCTAATAACAATGAAGGTGAGAAAATAAATCGTCTAATGAGGTAGAAACCAAGACGATATACTTTGAGATACACTTTACATCATCGTAATATTTTCTGATTATTAAGTGAATGGACAGATCAAGTATTTGACTTTTAATTTGATCTAAGTAAACGTTCAGCTCAAGTAAACCAACCAAAACATACATGTTTTAATAAAAAAATCTCAACTTTCTGTTTATATTAGGAATATAGCGAAATTTAGGTTAAATAAAATCAATCACACCATGTATTACATACATTATGACATAAGTTAATCTATCTTTGGTATCACTCTATACTCCTTGAACATTGTAAATGTGTACTGAGGTTCTCTAATATTGGTTATTGAGTTAGCAGCACAATCTTCACAAGTTTTGATTAACTTTTTTTTTATTAAAAACCCTACATCCTAAAAATCACATTTATATACATTTATATAATCACATTTATTATACATTTCCATTATTTTATGGAAACCTAACCTCAAGCGTATAATAGTATATTGCACACCGAGGTGGGAAGAATTTCATTACTGTCGAGAGATTAGTTAGTTAGCTAGTTAGCTATGATCTCGAGATAGGAATGAAACTTCCTACCGAGGTTTGTATACTATTTTATTTACAACGTTGTTCCAGCTCCTTCCATATGTTTTAAAACCTCTCTTATTATTTCTCTATGGGATTCACTAAAATTGAAAATTACATCTGTCAAAAAAGTACCGGAAACTGATCATTCAAAAATCCCGCTTACAGAGATAGTTGAAATTATCTTATTTTGATAAGTTGACAAAACTGCCTTGCCATTTGTCATTTAGTTTGTACTTTTTTGACATATCACTTCTTGAAGCTATCTTTAAACTCAACTTTTTGTAAATTCCAGCCATTACAAATCCAAAAGCAGATCCAAACACAAAAGATGCTCAAAAAAGCTTTAATTTCGATTATTCTTATTGGTCACACGACGTAAGTACGCCCACCAAACGTTTCGGTCACTTAAAAACCGTCCTCGTAATTTTTTCAGGAATCCGACGCAGCTTTTTCTTCCCAACTATTAGTATACAGAGACATAGGCGAAGAAATGCTTCAACATTCCTTTGACGGGTACAACGTTTGTATCTTCGCTTACGGCCAAACGGGCGCCGGTAAATCCTATACCATGATGGGTAAACAAGAGGAGGGACAAGAAGGGATAATTCCGCAAATATGCCAAGACTTATTCACCAGGATACGTAATAATAGTACCCACGATGTTAAATATTCAGTAGAAGTTAGTTATATGGAAATATATTGCGAAAGAGTGAGAGATCTACTCAATCCGAAAAATAAGGGTGAGTCTTGGTGTATTTTTTTAATGACCCTGTATTTGTGAACGATATTTTTAGGTAATTTAAGAGTGAGAGAACATCCTTTGCTGGGGCCGTACGTGGAGGACCTTAGCAAGTTGGCTGTGATGAGTTACCAGGATATTCACGATCTCATCGATGAGGGCAACAAGGCTAGGACTGTGGCGGCGACTAATATGAATGAAACTAGTTCGAGGTCGCATGCGGTGTTTACGATTTTTTTCACGCAGCAAAGGTGAGTTTGTTCCCTTGGATGGATGCGATCATTTATATTTCGTTCGGGGATATTTGCGGAAATGGAGGATTTTTTTTATGTTTTTACATATTTAGTTCGTGCTTGGAATTTTTTATGCTAAATATATTTCAAGGAATTATATATACCTAACAATTATTCACTACAAACTTTGCTTTATTTGTCAATTTAGCTTCCTTTTTGCCAATTTTAGCAATATTTTAAAGTGTACTTAACTTTATAGCGCTATATCTCTAAAGATACATAAATTAGGGATATGAACTATTTGGCAAATTATAACTTAAACCTGTAGCTACAATCGAGTAAATTTTGAGAAAATTCTTCTCACTAATTTTCAAGAAAATGGCCAAAACCTATTCGGCCAACTAAACCCTTTTTAAAGTGTTTTCAACTTTATAGCAATATATCTCTAAATATACATAAACTAGGGATATGAACTATATGGCAAATTATAACTTAAACCTGTAGCTACAATCGAGCACTTCCCACTAATTTTCAAGAAAATGGCCAAAATGTATTCGGCCAACCAGACCCTTTTTAAAGTGTATTTAACTTTATAGCGCTATATCTCAAAAGATACGTAAACTAGGGATATGAACTATATGGCAAATTATAAATTAAACCTGTAGCTACAATCGAGCAAATTTTGAGAAAATTCTTCACCTCAATTTTCAAGAAAATGGCCAAAATATATTCGGTCTACCAGACCCTTTTTAAAGTGTATTTAACTTTATAGCGCTATATCTCAAATAATACATAAACTAGGGTTTAGAACTATATAACAAATTATAACTTAAACCTGTAGCTACAATCGAGCAAATTTTGAGAAAATTCTTCTCACTAATTTTCAAGAAAATTGCCAAAATGTATTCGGCAAACTAAACCCTTTTTAAAGTGTATTTAACTTTATATCACTATATCTCAAAAGATGCATGAACTAGGGATATGAACTATATGGCAAATTATAACTTAAACCTGTAGCTACAATCGAGCAAATTTTGAGAAAATTATTCCCACTAATTTTCAAGAAAATGGCCAAAATGTATTCGGCCAACCAGACCCTTTTTAAAGTGAATTTAACTTTTTAGCGCTATATCTCAAAAGATACATAATCTAGGGATATGAACTATATGGCAAATTATAACTTAAACCTGTAAATAGAATCGAGCAAATTTTGAGAAAATTCTTCTCAGTAATATTCAAGAAAATGGCCAAAATGTATTCGGCCAACCAGACCCTTTTTAAAGTGTATTTAACTTTATAGCGCTATATCTCTAAAGATACATAAATTAGGGATATGAACTATTTGACAAATTATAATTTAAACCTGTAGCTACAATCGAGCAAATTTTGAGAAAATTCTTCTCACTAATTTTCAAGAAAATGGCCAAAACCTATTCGGCCAACTAAACCCTTTTTAAAGTGTTTTCAACTTTATAGCAATATATCTCTAAATATACATAAACTAGGGATATGAACTATATGGCAAATTATAACTTAAACCTGTAGCTACAATCGAGCACTTCCCACTAATTTTCAAGAAAATGGCCAAAATGTATTCGGCCAACCAGACCCTTTTTAAAGTGTATTTAACTTTATAGCGCTATATCTCAAAAGATACGTAAACTAGGGATATGAACTATATGGCAAATTATAAATTAAACCTGTAGCTACAATCGAGCAAATTTTGAGAAAATTCTTCACCTCAATTTTCAAGAAAATGGCCAAAATATATTCGGTCTACCAGACCCTTTTTAAAGTGTATTTAACTTTATAGCGCTATATCTCAAATAATACATAAACTAGGGTTTAGAACTATATAACAAATTATAACTTAAACCTGTAGCTACAATCGAGCAAATTTTGAGAAAATTCTTCTCACTAATTTTCAAGAAAATTGCCAAAATGTATTCGGCAAACTAAACCCTTTTTAAAGTGTATTTAACTTTATATCACTATATCTCAAAAGATGCATGAACTAGGGATATGAACTATATGGCAAATTATAACTTAAACCTGTAGCTACAATCGAGCAAATTTTGAGAAAATTATTCCCACTAATTTTCAAGAAAATGGCCAAAATGTATTCGGCCAACCAGACCCTTTTTAAAGTGAATTTAACTTTTTAGCGCTATATCTCAAAAGATACATAATCTAGGGATATGAACTATATGGCAAATTATAACTTAAACCTGTAAATAGAATCGAGCAAATTTTGAGAAAATTCTTCTCAGTAATATTCAAGAAAATGGCCAAAATGTATTCGGCCAACCAGACCCTTTTTAAAGTGTATTTAACTTTATAGCGCTATATCTCTAAAGATACATAAATTAGGGATATGAACTATTTGACAAATTATAATTTAAACCTGTAGCTACAATCGAGCAAATTTTGAGAAAATTCTTCTCACTAATTTTCAAGAAAATGGCCAAAACCTATTCGGCCAACTAAACCCTTTTTAAAGTGTTTTCAACTTTATAGCAATATATCTCTAAATATACATAAACTAGGGATATGAACTATATGGCAAATTATAACTTAAACCTGTAGCTACAATCGAGCACTTCCCACTAATTTTCAAGAAAATGGCCAAAATGTATTCGGCCAACCAGACCCTTTTTAAAGTGTATTTAACTTTATAGCGCTATATCTCAAAAGATACGTAAACTAGGGATATGAACTATATGGCAAATTATAAATTAAACCTGTAGCTACAATCGAGCAAATTTTGAGAAAATTCTTCTCCTCAATTTTCAAGAAAATGGCCAAAATATATTCGGTCTACCAGACCCTTTTTAAAGTGTATTTAACTTTATAGCGCTATATCTCTAAAGATACATAAATTAGGGATATGAACTATTTGGCAAATTATAACTTAGACCTGTAGCTACAATCGAGCACTTCCCACTAATTTTCAAGAAAATGGCCAAAATGTATTCGACCAACCAGACCCATTTTAAAGTGTATTTAACTTTATAGCGCTATATCTCAAAAGATACGTAAACTAGGGATATGAACTATATGGCAAATTATAAATTAAACCTGTAGCTACAATCGAGCAAATTTTGAGAAAATTCTTCTCCTCAATTTTCAAGAAAATGGCCAAAATATATTCGGTCTACCAGACCCTTTTTAAAGTGTATTTAACTTTATAGCGCTATATCTCTAAAGATACATAAATTAGGGATATGAACTATTTGGCAAATTATAACTTAAACCTGTAGCTACAATCGAGCACTTCCCACTAATTTTCAAGAAAATGGCCAAAATGTATTCGGCCAACCAGACCCTTTTTAAAGTGTATTTAACTTTATAGCGCTATATCTCAAAAGATACGTAAACTAGGGATATGAACTATATGGCAAATTATAACTTAAACCTGTAGCTACAATCGAGCAAATTTTAAGAAAATTCTTCTCCTTAATTTTCAAGAAAATGGCCAAAATATATTCGGTCTACCAGGCCCTTTTTAAAGTGAATTTAAATTTATAGCGCTATATCTCAAATAATACATAAACTAGGGATATGAACTATATAACAAATTATAACTCAAACCTGTAGCTACAATCGAGCAAATTTTGAGAAAATTCTTCTCACTAACTTTCAAGAAAATGGCTACAATGTATTCGGCCAACCAGACCCTTTTTAAAATGTATTTAACTTTATAGCGCTATATCTCAAAAGATACATAAACTAGGGATATGAACTATATGGCAAATTATAACTTAAATCTGTAGCTACAATCGAGCAAATTTTGAGAAAATTATTCTCATTAATATTCAAGAAAATGGTCAAAATGTATTCGGCCAACAAGACCCTTTTTAAAGTGTATTTAACTTTATAGCGCTATATCTCAAATTATACATAAACTAGGGATATGAAATATTTGGCAAATTATAACTTAAACCTGTAGCTAAAATCGAGCAAATTTTGAGAAAATTCTTCTCACTAACTTTCAAGAAAATGGCCAAAATGTATTCGGCCAACCAGACCCTTTTTATAGTGTATTTAACTTTATAGCGCTATATCTCAAAAGATACATAAACTAGGGATATGAGCAAATTATAACTTAAACCTCTAGCTACAATCGAGCAAATTTTGAGAAAATTCTTCTCTTTAATATTCAAGAAAATGGCCAAAATGTATTCGGCCAACCAGACCCTTTTTAAAGTGTATTTAACTTTATAGCGCTATATCTCAAAAGATACATAAACTAGGGATATGAGCAAATTATAACTTAAACCTCTAGCTACAATCGAGCAAATTTTGAGAAAATTCTTCTCTTTAATATTCAAGAAAATGGCCAAAATGTATTCGGCCAACCAGGCCCTTTTTACAGTGTATTTAACTTTATAGTGCTATATCTCAAAAGATTCATAAACTAGGGATATGAGCAAATTATAACTTAAATCGAGCAAATTTTGAGAAAATTCTTCTCTTTAATATTCAAGAAAATGGCCAAAATATATTCGGCCAACCAGACCCTTTTTAAAGTGTATTTAACTTTATAGCGCTATATCTCAAAAGATACATAAACTAGGGATATGAGCAAATTATAACTTAAACCTCTAGCTACAATCGAGCAAATTTTGAGAAAATTCTTCTCTTTAATATTCAAGAAAATGGCCAAAATGTATTCGGCCAACCAGGCCCTTTTTACAGTGTATTTAACTTTATAGTGCTATATCTCAAAAGATACATAAACTAGGGATATGAGCAAATTATAACTTAAATCGAGCAAATTTTGAGAAAATTCTTCTCTTTAATATTCAAGAAAATGGCCAAAATGTATTCGGCCAACCAGACCCTTTTTAAAGTGTATTTAACTTTATAGCGCTATATCTCAAAAGATACATAAACTAGGGATATGAGCAAATTATAACTTAAACCTCTAGCTACAATCGAGCAAATTTTGAGAAAATTCTTCTCTTTAATATTCAAGAAAATGGCCAAAATGTATTCGGCCAACCAGGCCCTTTTTACAGTGTATTTAACTTTATAGTGCTATATCTCAAAAGATACATAAACTAGGGATATGAGCAAATTATAACTTAAACCTCTAGCTACAATCGAGCAAATTTTGAGAAAATTCTTCTCTTTAATATTCAAGAAAATGGCCAAAATGTATTCGGCCAACCAGACCCTTTTTATAGTGTATTTAACTTTATAGCGCTATATCTCAAATGATACATAAACTAGGGATATGAATTATATGGCAAATTATAACTTAAACCTGTAGTTACAAAATTTTTCCTACTTATTTTCATGAAAATGGTCAAAATGTATTCGGCCAACAAATCTATTTGCAAAAATTTTGATCTGCCATAAGCATACGATAAAATGTTTATGAGGGATTAATTTATTTGTAACAATCATGGACGTACGATAAAATTTTTAAAAGGGTTTATTTATTTTTAAAAAATTTCAACTAACATGGGCATACGATACCATTTCTTTAGGGGATCATTTTTTTAAAGAAATTTACTTCTTTAATAGTCGTACGATAACATTTTTATAAGGGATTAGTTTATTTGTAAAAAATTTATATTATGGGCGTACGATGAAATTTTTGAAAGGGGTTTATTTACTAGCAAAAATTTCCGTCTACCATAGGCGTATGATAAAGTTTTTAAAATGGGTTCATTTATGTGTGTATTTTTTATAGACTGGATGAAACAACTCAGCTTACAACAGAAAAAGTATCAAAAATATCATTAGTAGATCTGGCGGGATCTGAAAGGGCCGATTCTACGGGAGCCAAAGGAACGCGATTAAAAGAAGGAGCCAACATTAACAAAAGTCTTACGACGTTAGGAAAAGTTATTTCGGCTCTGGCAGAAATAGTAAGTTTCTTTTTTTTAAATTAAATTATCTTGAGAAATTTTTATTAATTTTTTCTTGTGTTTCCCGCATCGTTTGTGTAGTCGGTAAGTTTACATTCGAATTATGTTTTTTATTTTTTAAACAATGAAATTTTTTAAAACAAAATTTTTCTTGCAGGCTTCTAAAAATAAGAAATCGAAAAAAGCTGATTTCATACCGTACAGGGACTCGGTTTTGACATGGCTGCTTAGAGAAAATTTGGGCGGTAACAGTAAAACTGCTATGATTGCCGCTATTTCACCTGCCGATATCAACTACGACGAAACGTTGTCTACTTTAAGGTAAATATAAGTAATTCCAAAAACAGAGTGTCCCAAACTTTATTTTATATTGCAACAATTAGAGGAGATTTAAAAACTTTTTTAAGAATAAACTTCAGTGGCGTGCGAAAACAATTTTTAGGAGTTCAATTAAAAAAATAATATTGTTACGTCGGTGGAAAGCATAATCGAGTGCGAAAATATTTCCAAAGAGAAAACCACCACAAGTAAATCAGTTGACGCCTGCCTCATGAAACAATTATGAAATTAACAACTTTATCAAGGACAACTGCGACATTTTTAAGACGAGAAAATCTACAGGACGCACCAGTCGAGGATGATTTGACAAAAACAGAATCCGAAAAAGAGTCTACAAAATTGAAAACTGAGACGTCGACAGTAACTGAATTACCAAAAGTTGAATCTAAAGTAGATGTTGAAAAAATCGGACTAGAACCTAGTGAAACGTGTGGACTGAAGGAAACTAAAGAATTGCCAAAAGAAGACACAAAAATAGAAATAAAAGAAACCCAAGTGGCAGAAATGGAAACGAATGAAGAGAAAACAGAAACAAATAAACAAAAAACAAAATCTAATGATGAAGAAAATGTAGAAACAAAAGAAGTTGTTGAGGTAGAAACGAAAGAAGTTGCTAAAGCGGAAACGAAAGAAGTCGCTATAGCGAATACGAAAGAAGACGATAAATTGGAACCAAAAAAAGACGAAGTAGAAACACAAGAAAAGACATAAAGAAATCAGTAACACGGAAAAGAAAATGGAATCTGAAAAAACAGAAGTGATAAAGCAGACAGCAGAAGTAGAAAAACCAAAAGCTGAAGAACCTACTGTATCTAAACAGGTTTAAAGTGATAAACAGGAGATAAAACAGTCAGCTATGGAAACAGACGAACCCAAAACTAAAGAAGATACAAAACCGAATACGAAGATATCAGTAGGTTTAAAGACTAAAGAATCCGTAATTATGGATACTGACGAATCCTCGAATGATGAAGCGAACGAAATAAAAAAAAGTAGGAATCGACAGTTCTAGATGATTCTAGATGTATGTCTTCTTCTTTTTCTTCAGGTCCGACGTAACAATATAAACTTGTTTTACTGGGACACTCTGCATAATTTTTTAAACTTACACGCTCATTTCCTTTCCCACCAGCTCCTCTTCGACTTTTTCTTTTTGTATTTACAATTTCGAGATTTTTTCCAGTCTTTTTAATTTCCGGTTCTGCAATGGTGTGACGAACTTTAATGATCTCTACTTTGTTTATGCGAATCTTTTTTTTTCTTTGCAGATATGCTGATAGAGCCAAGCAGATAGTATGCAAAGCCATAGTCAATGAAGACGCCAACGCTAAACTTATCCGAGAACTCAAAGAAGAAATAATGAAACTTCGGGAGCTTTTAAAACAAGAAGGAATAGATGTACACGAGGGTAAGTACTTTATTTCAAACGATATTTCTTCTTACTTAGTTACTCTTGCTATTTGTTTAATAATACGGGGGTAAATCTAAAAGTTTTTTGCTTGAATCTATTGAATCTTTGCGACGCCTATGTGAATAAATTTGGAAATTTGTTAGCAAAATATTTTCAGATTGACCTTACGTTTACATATTTATGCTTTTGAAAATTTTTCTTATATGTATATTTGTACAAAAAAACCAATAATTTAGGCAAATCCGTAGAAAATTATATTTTAATTTTTCTTAAAACAATTACGTTAGTATAGAGTAACTAGCTTAGAATTTTGAGTGATTTTTTTGTGGCTCATGGCGTTTTTAAACTTTTGTCGCTACACAGGCCCAGATGGTAAAGTTATGTATGAAAAACGAGAGCCACTCAGTAAGTATTCGCTTCATAATACAGGCTTCTGGCACCCAATTTTTGTTGTATCATATTTACTTTTGAATACAAGTAGTTTAGTTGACATTTTAGGGTCACCCGACATTTTATAGGTTAAGTTCACAAAATGTTCAATATTAGTTTTCGTTCTGTGGTTCTTCCATGATATTTTCAAGGAATCTTTATGAGTAGAAGCTTTTTATGCAAACTTAATTTCCTTTTTCGATGGGATAAACTATAGAAAGGTTCCAGGAATCCGTCTTGTGTTCCAATAGCTGCTGTACATAAATCGGATTAAATTTGATCCTCATATCTTACCTTCTTCTGGACAATGATTAATATACAGGAGTAATATTTTTCCAGGATATATAAGGATCCTTCTTATACATTCAAAAGCTTATAAAGTAGTGGTTTTATCATTCTTCTACATTATATTTAATCAAAAATACAAATTTTTTGTGTGTTGCTTACTGTCCCAGCGTTGTCAAACTTGTATGATGAGATATAAGAACTGTTTTGCCTAGTTTTCCTAAGAAACAATACAAAATGTTCATTTTGCTTCTGTAGCTTACCGTGGGCGTCCAACTGATTGTATTATTGTTTTTTTGACAGTTGCAATTCTTTACCTAAAAATTTTATCAGCGGACGCCCATGAACTAAAAACCTGGTATATTTACTTCAAACATATTTGATGAAAAATGCTTTTCGCTTTCATATGTGTTTTTGTGGACAATTTCCTCATTCTATACAGTTTTAATATAATGGGAATTGTCCATATATTTTATGAAGTTGACTTTTATTTTTCTTTCTGCTTTAAGGGGAGCGAGAAAATCCTAAATTCATTAACTTGAGGACCACTTTGTATTAATAATATCTACATAAAATAATAGTTTTTATTTTGAAAACTAGCAAAGTAATGTATTCATAAAAGTTAGTCCTAATATATTACTAGTAGTCCATAAATTATAACCAAAAAATTTTAGATCAACAGCTTGACTAATTCCTGAGCAAAAGGTATTTTTAAAAATAAAAAAACTTTCGAATTCTCACCAAAACCACCAAAAAACTGAACTTACATAAGAAGAGATCCGATTTATATAGAGCCTATCTGCTAGCTCTTTTTTCTCTATCTCCAACAGCCTTTTCTCTTCGCATTGAAATCAAGCAAGCTGATATGTTGTTCTCTATTTCAATCACTTTTCAATCCTCTTGAAGTACTGTTTGGGTATCTGTATGACATTTCCTTAAACCAAATACATTTTCATCTGGAAGCTCTTTCCTTTTTGCTTGTCCTGCTTTACAATTCGGTCTGCTATTAAGGCATCTTCGAAAACACCTTGATATTGAGAAGTATATTCTATCTCTATTTTATATACCTCCATCAGCCTTTTACTTCCCCTTGAAATCAAGTAAGCTTTGAGAGAAAAGATAGTCCATATATTTTTCTCCATTTCAATCACTTTTAGATCTTCTTGAAGTTCTATTTGGGTGTCTGCAAGACACTTCTTTAACCTAAATATCTTTCCACCTGAAAGCTCTTTCCTTTTTCACAATCTGGTCTGCTATTAAGACTACCTTAGAAGAGACCTGCTTCACATTGAGTGCTATCTGCTTCGCTTCTTTCTCTACACCTCCATCAGCCTTTTCTCTTCTCTTTGAATTCAAGCAAACTTTTAGAGAAAAAGCTGTCCATATATGTTTTTCTCCATTTCAATCACTTTTAAATCTTCTTGAAGTTCTAATTGAACTTCTGCAAGACACTTCTTTAACCTAAATATCTTTCCACCTGAAAGCTCTTTCCTTTTTCACAAGCTGGTCTGCTATTAAGACTACCTTAGAAGAGACCTGCTTCACATTGAGTGCTATCTGCTTCGCTTCTTTCTCTACACCTCCATCAGCCTTTTCTCTTCTCTTTGAATTCAAACAAACTTTTAGAGAAAAAGCTGTCCATATATGTTTTTCTCCATTTCTATCACTTTTAAATATTCTTGAAGTTCTAATTGAACTTCTGCAAGACACTTCTTTAACCTAATTATCTTTCTACCTGAAAGCTCTTTCCTTTTTCACAATCTGTTCTGCTATTAAGACTACCTTAGAAGAGACCTGCTTCATATTGGGGGCTCTCTGCTTCTCTTCTTTCTCTACCTCCATCAACCTTTCTCTTCTCATTGAATTCAAGCAAACTTTTAGAGAAAAAGCTGTCCATATATGTTTTTCTCCATTTCAATCTGTGTATCTGTAAGACACTTCTTTAATCTAAATATATTTCTACCGGGAAGCTCTTTCCTTTTGCTTATCCTCCTTCTCAATCTGGTCTTCCACTATACAACAAGGAATAAACACCACAAATCTGAGAACTTGTGGAAATTTAATGAAGGAAATTAAACTTTCTGGCTCTCCTTAAGTCTAAACGTTTGCTCATTTTTTAGATACTAGTTAAGTTTTTCTTTTAGGAGCCTCTGACACTATATTAACCAAAAATAATAAGGAAATGGAAAGAGCTCGTTCGCAGTCAACTTCTTTAGCTGAAGAAGCTGTAGATCAACTGCAGGCTAGTGAAAAACTCATAGCAGGTAAAATAATATTATTTTCTTGTTCTTATTATACGTTTTTACACTGTATTTATTTTCTTGATAGAATTAAACGAAACTTGGGAAGAGAAATTAAAAAAGACAGAAGCTATCAGAATACAGAGAGAAGCGGTATTTGCAGAAATGGGTGTAGCGGTTAAAGAAGATGGTAATACTGTGGGGGTGTTTTCGCCTAAATGCACTCCGCATTTAGTTAATTTGAACGAAGATCCCTTCATGTCTGAATGCTTGATCTATTATATTAAGGTAAACATATTGGGTGTCTCAGGGTTCTGTTTTGGGGCCTCTCTTTTTTTCTTTTTATTTATTGTTATTTAGAGCAATCTGAGTCTGTAGTAGGGCTCAGACAATAAAATTTACTCCTGTGGGATGTTGAAAGTTGTGGAAAATGATGACAACTTTTTTTTCGTTTTCAGGAAGGCTTGACGAGAATCGGTTCAGATCAAGCGAATATTCCACAAGATATTCAATTATGTGGTCTACACATTAAACCAGAACACTGCGTTTTCGAGAACAAGGACAATCGAATCACTTTGGTACCACTTAACGGTGCTTTAATATACGTAAATGGAAGAGAGGTGGGTATTTGAAAAAAAAAATGTAACTGTTACTACTATAAACATTGTTACAGATAACAGAACCAGAGCTACTGAAAACAGCATCCAGAGTAATATTGGGCAAGAACCACGTCTTTAGATTCACCCATCCAGAAGAAGTTAGAGAATTGAGGGAAAAGAACATGATAACTTCCGAACATGTAGATTGGAATTTTGCACAAATTGAACTTTTAGAAAAACAAGGCGTCGATCTAAAAGCCGAGATGGAAAAGAAACTCGTCACGTTAGAAGAACAGTATCGCAAAGAAAAAGAAACAGCTGATCAATTATTTGAAGAACAAAGAAAGGTATGATAATCATGTTTAAAAGTATGTTTAGTACCAAAATGTTTTAATTTTTAATAGAATTACGAAGCTAGAATCGATGCACTACAAAAACAAGTCGAGGAACAGAGTATGACAATGTCCATGTACAGCTCTTACACTCCAGAAGATTTTAATAATGAAGATGATATATTTGGTAAGTATGAGCTGGTACTATTAAATGTGACGTCCTTTATATATTGCTCGCTGCTAGAATCCTCAATACCGAAAAAACTTTACATATAGGTCTAGGAATTGCTTCTAGCGTCTGCCATACAACTATGGTCTTGAAATTTCCCGCATGCGCGCAGCTGCTGTCGTGGTAAATCGAACCGTCGTTTTCTTGTTTGAGAGACGAGAGAATTATCAACTAAAATAAACCATCACAACTTTTAGTTGAGCGTCTAGGTTAGGGTCACAAATTAGAGTATTTATAGCAGTAGTAATAAATTGTAACGAAACCCTCTTAAATAACTGACGCTAGAGCCATAGTAATACTACAGAATGAACCTTTAAGGTATGGAAACTTGAAAAGTTGACATATTTGATATTTTTGTTTTGATGCATCTTTCGATAAATCTTCATCATAAAGGATCGCGTTCATCTCAACAAGGTTGATCAGGTAGTGATTTTTCGAGTGATCCATCGTTCTTTAATACTGCCGAAGGTGCTGATGGTGCTAATCTTGATATAACAGCATAACCTAATTTTATTTGATGTATAATATGACTTTAACTACGATTTCAATTTAGTTTAATAATTCCTACTGGTGTTCATTCATTTTCAAGATAAAAAATGTTCAAAATATCTTCATACAAAAATATGTTATGTCATTTTATGTTTATTAACATGATATTTGACAAAAATGACAGTGAATGCATCATTGATCCGTAGCGTAGCGAATTTTAATTCTGATGAATAAAATTGCGACTGCTACCACAGCGATCACATATAATCAGTTAACAAAACACCAGTTCAGCAGGAAATTGAAGATCACTCCGGTAGCGCTACGTTGGGATGAACGCGACCAATGACACATTATTTTGAATGTTCTACAAGCAGCGATACCAAAGATGTCACTAGGAGAATTTTTCGACACGATTTGTTTAAACTTTTTATACAACCTCATAAAATGAGTTTTAAATACTCTATATGTGTCATTTGAACTACGTTAGTTCGTGAAAATTCCGTGTGAGCGAACAAAGCTTTAAAAATATATAGAGCGCTTTTGCAGTGAACCCTCTGTTTGACGCAGAGTGCAACTGGAGCGAAAAGGAGTTCGAAATGGCGGCCATAGCTTGGAGGAAGTGGAAACACCACCAGTTTACTTCTTTAAGGGATGATTTGTGGGGAAATGCCATATTTTTAAAAGAAGCCAACGCCATATCGGTGGAACTAAAGAAAAAAGTAAGTTTTGTAATATTTGTCATGTAAGTGAAATTAATGTTTATTTGTTTTTTTAGGTACAATTTCAGTTCACTTTGCTTACGGATACTTTGTATTCTCCCCTACCAGCCGATTTAAGACCTGTCATAGATTTTGATCAAGACGAAGATGTCGGTATTCCTCGAACAATAGTAGCTGTCGAAGTTCAAGATATTAAGAACGGCGCTACTCACTATTGGTCTTTAGATAAGTTACGGTAAGTAAATTAATTCCTTCGAGGTTGGTGCCACTCTATAGCACATCATTGCTACTTCTTATATGTGAATAAATTCGCTTTTAAATATTTTTTACGCCAAGTATCATCCTTTGATGTCTTGTAGTCTGAAATTTCAAAATTGATAGATTTTTATCATAAATAACAAATTAGATTGAGAACTTGACAGACTGTTTGGCGCGCCATCTTTCGTATCGGGAGATAACAATGTATTCTGTAATTTTTTGTTTTTTTCTTCTCCATGCCATGTTCATATTTTACCAGTTTGTTGCAGTTATATAAAAGCCTGATTTTCATAATTTAAGTGATGTTACAAATAATATCAATGCCAACAACAAACTTCAGATCCAGGAGACGACAGGTTAAGAACAAGCGATGACAGCGCTTTACACGGCCATCTATGATTATAGGTGTCTACTGATAGTTCTCTACTGGTGCTTGATTGATTGATTAGTATGGCACCACCAGTTAGAGGCTTAGAGTCCTCGGCACCTCAGCCTTTTTGTGCTCTTGGTTATACCGTATGTATGTGAAGAAACCAGTAGCCCTTATCAGGCTCAACAGTCTTTTGACTAGGTCCTTCTTGGAGAAATCCTCCCTTGGATACTCTAGTCCTAGGAGTCTATATATCTCCAATGAGAAAGTGCTTCACATTCGAAGATAATGTGAGAGGCTGTTTCCTCCTCTTCCATGCACAAAACCGACAACCCTATATTTGCCAATTGTATGCATGTGCTTCCTTAGGGTACAGTGACCGGTCAGTGATCCCGTCACTTTCCTTATCTGGCCCCTGCTGAGGTTTAATATTTCGTTAGTCAGCGACTCCGAGGGTTTTTTTATCAAGAGTTTGCTGTGTTCTTATTTTGGCACTTGTCTCCAGTACCTCTGATGTTTAGTTTGAATCCACCGAGATGTACAACCACGTGCCCCGGGACCCACTTAAGAGTTACTCTATTATGGTTTGCCAGGGTTAAAAGTTTTTGTAGGCAGTCCCAGACCAGTCTAGATCTGATCTGGGGACATGCTAAAGATTTCAGTGCTGCCTGACTATCTGAAAGAATGAGGATCTTTTGGCCTCTGTACCCCCTTTCGATGTTCATTAGCAAACACGTGTCGATAGCTTAGATTTCTGTCTGGAATACAGATGCAAATTTCCCCAACGATGCGTGGATATTGCACCTGGGTCTGGCACCATGGACTCCAGCTCCTGTTCCTATGTCAGTTTTAGATCCGGCTGTGTACCACACCAACGTTCCTTCCTGACTGTATGCTTCCAACCCATCCCAGTTTGGCTGGATATGGTATGGTTGGTTGTCGTTAATTGTGGCCAACATGTTATCACTTCTCATTTCAAGAAGCGAGTTTGTGATAACATCTCTGATTCCTGAATGACTATGGCTGTTGGATCCTTCGTGCCAATTCCCATTGCACTCCAGCCTGTATGCAGCCATTCTCGCTTCCGCCCAACATGGAGAACAAGAGGCGAAGATTGCCGCAGTCGGGCGGTTTCTCATCGCACCCGTTATGCACAGACAGGCAAGCCTCTGAAGTTTCGATAGCTCCTGTTCGGTTTTCCTCTGATCTGTTTTTGGCCACCAAACTAAGGCTCCATAGGTAACCATGGGTCTGACCACAGTTGTGTACAGCCAGTGAACGATCCCCATGTGTTTCCTATTGCCCGTTTGGCAGCTGTTAGAGCTTACTTTACTGGTGCTTAAGAGAGCGTGTAAATTAAATCCCGAACTCTGATTTTTACTTTTTAAAACGTTTTCGAATGCTGTTATTGGGAAGTACATTCGTATTAAAAAAGGGTACAAATATTAGAAGGAGACTGCTACTTAAATCCGGCTTGAATTATTGGAGTTTGAGGTTATGAAATGTCATAGGTTGTAAAAAATGCAACTCACGATCAATCACTTCAACATACTACAAAAACAATACTTTGGGTGTATTATTTTATGTGTATTCAATATTTTTGAGATTCATTCGAAAAATTCCAGACAAACACACTCTAATGGTAATATTTACGTGATATTTTTATAATTCTTTTAAAATGCCACGTTTCTATTGTTTTTCTACTTCATTGTTCACATGAGTAGATATACTAAGCGGGTCCGTGCCCAGCGGAAATGCGCATGACCTCCTGAAAAGCTCACCAAAACCAACCACCCCCAAATTTTGGCCCAAGGTGCTACGTCAAACGTCAAAGTGCTACGTTACGTGTCCGTTTGACGTAGCACTTGGTGAGCTTTTCAGGAGGGCATGCGCGTTTTCGCTGGGTTCGGACCCGCTTAGTATATCTACTCTCATGAAAGCTATTTTTGTAAATAATTTCAAAATGGGCTTGGACGACAATGTACATGTAACATATAATTTTAACAGTTAGAAAACCTTAAATATGTTTTGAACTTTGCACCGGTAATAGAATATAAAAATTTGCTGTCAAGCCCATTTCACCTTTCACCAGCTTTTAAAAGAATCGCTGCATTTTTAATTTTACAGCTTATTAGAATCATGGTGGCACCAACCTTTCCCCATCGCCAATCGAATACATCCAAACCTTCAAATAACTCGATTTAATAAAACTTTTTAATTTTCCAGACAACGTTTAGAATTAATGAGAGAAATGTACCACAATGAAGCCGAAATGTCACCGACATCACCGGATTACAACGTAGAATCTTTAACTGGCGGTGATCCGTTCTATGACAGATTCCCATGGTTTAGAATGGTAGGCAGAGGATTTGTATATTTGAGTAATTTGCTGTATCCCATTACTCTTATCCATAAAGTCGCTATTGTTAGCGAAAAAGGAGATGTTAGAGGTTATTTGAAGGTTGCAGTACAAGCTGTTATGGATGAAGATAATTCCGATCAAGTTGGAGTTAGACAGAGCGCAAGAATTGCTTTCGAAACCACTCCTAAGAGTAAGTTAAATTCCTTATTTTATTTAATGTCTAATAATTTATGTTTTTGCAGATATATTAGATAGAAATATTCGAAATATGGAAGAAAGAATCGTCGAAGGACAAAACAACATAGATCCTATAAAACTAGACGAATTAATTGAATGCGACGCTGATTCCGGTAGAGGTGACAGCTCTGTCTCTTCTGATCTAAAAGAAGAAGAAATCCCAGAGCATTTATTGATCGGTAAAGAATTTACATTCAGAGTCACAGTATTACAAGCTGTGGGAATATCTCAAGAATACGCCGACGTCTTCTGTCAATTTAAGTAAGTTTATTTCACATCTAGTGTTGGTAACACTGTAAATATTTATTGTTTCAGCTTCCTACATAGACACGACGAAGCTTTTTCTACTGAACCCGTTAAAAATACGGGAAAAGGTACACCGCTTGGATTTTACCACGTTCAAAATGTAAGTATTTTCTATTTTAAAACTAAAATTTGTTTATGTTGTTTTTTATCTTTTTTAGATCACTGTAACGACAACTAAATCTTTCATAGAGTATATTAAGAGTCAGCCAATAGTTTTCGAAGTCTTCGGTCATTACCAACAACACCCTTTGCACAAAGATGCCAAATTGGAAGGAAACGTTCGTCAACCGCCTAGAAGAATGCTTCCGCCTTCTATTCCCATCTCGCAGCCCGTCAGATCGTCAAAATTTGGCGCATTACCATCGCCGTGCACTGCGCATATTCACGCCAAAGCCGACGTATTGGTATGGTTTGAAATATGCGAATTGGCGCCTAGTGGGGAATACGTACCGGTAGTGGTAGAACACAGCGACGATTTTCCTTGTAGAGGACTATTTTTATTGCACCAAGTATGTATAAACACATTACACGGCTAGAAACAATTTTTTTTTCTATATTTTTTAGGGAATTCAACGTCGTATCCGTATAACGATTGTACACGATACATCGGCCGAGATAAAATGGCGAGACGTTCGCGAACTTGTCGTCGGTAGAATTCGAAACACTCCCGAATCTGAAGAAGATGAAGATAATGATAATTCGGTGCTTTCGCTCGGTCTTTTCCCTGGAGACTATTTGGAAATCCCCGGTGACGATAGAATTATGTTTAGGTTCGAAGCAGCTTGGGATAGTTCTTTGCACAACTCTCCGCTATTAAATAGAGTTACTGCACAAGGCGAGCAGATATTTATGACAATATCGGCTTATTTAGAGGTTAGTTTAAAGATTTTGAAACAGCTTCTTAACATTTCAATCATAATTTTATTACAGTTAGAAAATTCCGGTCGCCCAGCTATAATTACCAAAGATCTGAGTATGGTTATTTATGGCAGAGACGCTCGAACCGGTCCTAGATCTTTAAAACACCTTTTCTCGGGAAGTTATAGAAATACGGAAGCTAACCGATTATCAGGAGTCTACGAGTTGCTGTTACGACGCGCTAGCGAAGCAGGTAGTCCAGGTAGATTCCCTTTAGTATCCTGCTCCTTACCTCACTGCTATGTTCTTCCACTTGTTCTGTACAACCCTCTTTTTGCCTGGCTATTATCCTCTAGCTTTTTTTCCTGTAGTAGTTTTTAGAAATAAGTTTAAAATACAATCAAATAAAAAGGATTTCGATTATTAAACAAACTAGATGAATAAACCATCTTTTACTTTGTTTATTTCATGTCAAAAAAAGAATAGCAACCACAGATACCACCTGTCTGCCAACAAACAAGACATTACTTACTGTCAATGTCAACTGTCTGTCAAAAAACAAGACATTTTCTGATTTTCAATGTCAACTGTCTGTAATCATCTATAAACACTGAAGTTTTCAGATTTACATAATACGATATGACGTCTGTGGTGGATGTGGATTGAGGCAATTTGTTACTCTTCTAGTATGTTTGTTGGTCGGAGGTTAAGATGAATAAAAATTTTTTCTCATGTAGCTGTCGTTTCTTTTGATTTAGGCGTACAAAGACGTCAAAGACGAGTACTCGACACTAGTACGACTTACGTTCGAGGAGAAGAAAATCTCCACGGTTGGAGACCCAGGGGTGATTCGTTAATATTCGACCATCAATGGGAACTTGAGAAATTGACGCGTTTAGAAGAAGTAGAAAGAGTTAGACACACTTTATTGCTTAGAGATCGTTTGGGTTTAGATAGGACATTAAACTATAACAAATACCGTTTGGAATATACCAAAAACGAAAAGGAAGCTTGTAATTTGGTGGCAAAAAACAACAACATAAACGCTATAGGTAACTTTTCTCTTCTTCCACGGATTTTTCTTTTGTAATTTTGTATTTTTTTTAGCTAATAACGACGCAATTGTTGAATATTCAGACCGCGAAAAAGACCTTCTGTTAAGATGCGTCCGTTTAATTCAAGGAAGACATCGAGATAGCTCAAATAACGTTAAAGACAACGATGTAGCAAGTCCTTCTGAAGAAGTTACAGAAATGAGCACCAGCATGATGTCGAGCATTATGTCCAACAACTCCATTGAACTTTGCTCGCCAGAAAGAGTAGCGGTGAGTATCTATCGTACATAAATATAAAAGTTTTGAAAATAATTTCATTTTAGATACCGGGAGAGTGTGCTCCATTCCCACCTATTCCAGTATCTCCTCCAGGTCCTAGAGACCCAGAATTAGTTTTATACGTACCGGATATGGAGGAAATAAGAATTTCCCCGGTGATAGCTAGGAAAGGTTACTTAAATGTTTTGGAACACAAAACGCAAGGATGGAAAAAGAGATGGGTGGTGAGTATTTTTTTTTATCCCCGATACTTTCCGCTACTCATTTTTCTAATTTTCAGTCTGTTCGTCGTCCGTACGTCTTTATCTTCCGTGACGAAAAAGACCCGGTGGAAAGAGCTTTGATAAATTTAGCCACGGCTCAAGTAGAGTATTCCGAAGATCAACACAGCTCGGTACGCCTACCGAACACATTTAGCGTAGTCAGCAAGCACAGAGGATATTTGTTACAAACGTTGCACGAAAAAGAAGTACACGATTGGTTGTACGCGATCAATCCACTGTTAGCCGGTCAAATTCGATCGAAATCCGCCAGGTGCAATCCACAAAACAGCAACAATGATATACCGACTACTAAAGAAGTAACCGTTAATTTAAAATGAGATTTGATCACTATGGAATCCGTGCTGGTTTATTAGTAGCTTTATTGTATGTAAGTTTTTTATTTTTTTGACAGGCCAGTCTGACAGATATGAGTGAGCGTTCAGTATTAACTCTTGTGGAACCTATTTTGTTTTTCTTTTTAAGTTGACAGAATTGGAATAGTCTCGCTAATAACTATCGGTATTTTGATGGTGCTTTTTGAATTTATTAGGGAACAGTATCTAGAAACAACTTCAATTTATTTTCAGTGCTTAAGTTAGGTTTATGGAAAGCGGATCTATTTGGCCTTCCACTGGGACTCGCAAGAGTAGCAGTTCTTTCTGTCCCTGACAAAGACAAAGGATCTATCGACTCTTTAGTAGTTCCTGCTTCAGAAGAGTCCAGTCATCTTTAATAGGATGGTATAAGGCAGGTCAAAGTTTACTGTTTACTGTAATATTAATCGAGACCACATAGGGAAAACGGCACTGGTATAGATGTAGCAGAAAATGTATATGAAAAAAGAAAAAAACTGTTCTTTGCAAATGAAAAGTGTAGTTTTGTAACGTGACGGGACGTATAGAACGAGCACGTACAAAATGTATTCAGGTGGGTCATCATTTGCTAATTTCGAAAATGAAAGAATAGCAGTATTTGAATATAATTATCAATAGTTAGATTACCGCCCTATTACGCATGTTATTTAAATTATCCACCAACCATCTTGGAATTTAGTGTGATATTGAAACGTCAGCGTATGCATAAAGTGCCTAAAGGTTCGTTTTCACGTGACTTATATCGCTTCAGTGTTTTCGTGTAATTTTTAGTTTAAGGTGGTGTCAACTGAAATGATTGTGTCTCAATGCTAATCTTTTCCATTACGAACTCACAAAAGCATAACCTGTTAACCGCATGTCCACCTGCTGGTACAGAAATGCCACGTCAACGCTCAGGAGTGGACGAACTTTCCTTAATAACAATGGAAAACAAACAACACAAAATAATATTTACAACATTTTAAGTAATACAACTTATAATTCTATACGCACAATTTATAGTTAAGACAAACTGTAGAACTTAAAGTATTTAAAATATTAAACTTTATGGGTTCTCAAAGTAGGGACATTAATCCTGAAAATCTACGGCGCTAGTTTATTGGTAAATAAGCAAATTTTGACTTACCTGGGTACATCTACCTACAAAATGAAACCAAGCAAAAGGAAGGATAGTTTTTCATTCTTCCCCCTTCTCGAGGGTAGAGGGCCCGCTATAGGCTTTCCGGAGCCTCGTCATCCAACATTGGAAAGAATAAGGATGGGAGTGGAAGGAACGGTGGTAGGTGCCTGAGAGGTGTATGCTGTGCCAGCATTCGCCTATTGCTAAGAGAAAACCTCTGAAAAAACTCATAGCAAGTCAGGTGGACCTGGGATTTGAACCCCGGTCCTTCCGAATGCAAGCCGAGAGCGTAACCACTCCACCACTTGCTCGGCAAAACCAAGCAGGATTTTTGATTCCTTTATGCAGATTGCGCATTCTATGGACACTTACCATCGGTAAAACTTCATTTAAATACCGTTGGATGTCAATAGACGGCGACACACCTGACCAACATTGAGAGGTAACGTAAATATCAAAATTTCAGGTTAGGATTTCTTTTCAAATACAAAAATTGAAGAGAAGTTACTTGCTAGCAAACTTGACTTACTTTCGATGAATAAACGAAATACGATGTGCTTTAAAAACGGAGTAGAACGTGTCACCGGAGCACTGTTATTATTATTTTTTTAATCAAAACTTCATAACAAAAAAAAAATATGTAGATTGCTCGTATTTGTAGAAAGACTGGCCTATGGAAATTGTGATTCGAAGCTATAAAAAGAGAGATAAATGTACCAGATATATCGATGTTTTTAATTATTCAATGTAAAACGTAAAAAAAGCGCAGATATTTGTCTTAACCCGGTTGATTTGTGTGGTATACAAAGAGTACGAGAGTAAAAGATATTTAAAATTTTTTTGTACAAAGAAATTTTAACAACAACTACTTTTCTTCGACAGATCTATCCCTTAAACAGACTGCTAGATAGCCATTTGTATAAATTTGGATGATGTTTGGAAATTGAGTGTACAGCAAACACCATCCAATTTTTTTTGTGGAAACGGATAATTCAGATGAATTTTTTTAAATTTTAAGAATTTTACTTAGAAAAGATTTGTTTCATGGAAAACTGTTTTTGACAGAATCTTACCGGTACTTACTTGAAAAAAATGCTGTTGTTGAATATTCGTTAATAAAATGGCTTTACTGAAAAAAATTAATACTACAAGCAGTCTTAAGGTTAATCATTTTACCAACCAAAAAATATGTACAGTTGATGTGGTATATTTTTCAAAAGGATTTTCTTCATCCTTCTAAGTTGGACAAAAGCACATCACTTAAGGAAGGTAAGAGTTGGTTAAGAAGAAAATCAATGTTAGAGGCAAAATTATTTAAAATTGTCGGTTGTATTCAATCCTTTTTGAAAAATAAACTTCAAAATTATTCGATTAATTTGGAATTATTCTTAATTATACAAAGCGGATTACATAAGTGATTAATCAAATAATATAAATCTAGTCATATTTAACTTCCTATTATTTATTTTATTTTCGAATAATTGAATTGTGCATAGTGTTATTATATATAGTATAAATTGAAAAGGAATTGTGGAAAAATAGAAAAATAACTAACTTTGTTAAAATATTATAAGACAAGTATAATTTTGAGGAAAAATGGTCTCAGTGTTTAGAAAAATAAAAGTTTTTAAAAAAAGCTTATTATAATAACAGTTTAAATCAATTTTAAAGTGTTCATCTTTAAAACTACTTACTCAAACCAATGTTTTTTCCATAATTGTCAAATATATCCGAAAAAATGACATGAACCAACAATGGGGGACTTCGTTCCAAGTTGCCAACCCAAAATTTTTGGAAATTTCTACCACAGGGAAAGGGAAATTTCAAAACAAATTTATCATGTGAAGGTTCGTATTATTTATAAATATCCGTAAACGGAGCCTCGGCTCTTCAAGTTGGGTAATTTAATGCAAATATCGGCATTTGTAAAGGTCATGTCTGATTGGCTGAAATTTATGTTGGAGCTCCTGATTTTACGACAATAAAATCTATCAATCAATATCATATTTGATAAGAGATAAGTCGCAATTGACATTATTGACATGAAATCAGGTGCTCCAACATAAATTTCAGCCAATCAGACATGACCATTACAAATACCGATATTTGCATTAAATTACCCAATTTGAAGAGCCAAGGCTCTTATTTAAAAATAATACGAACCTATACATGACAAATTCCTTCGGAAATTTCCCTTCCCCAGTGGTAGAAAAATATGAAATTTTTTGTGTTTGCAACTTGGACCGAAGTCCCCATTTTATTCATCAAGGTTTACATTGGTAGTTGTTGACGTACTGGGGCGTTTGGGGAAGCATCGTCCTTAACATCTCAACCTTCTGTGAAAAGCTTATACCTCCTATAAACAACATTTCAAGTGCATTGAAGTAAATCTCATTTTCCACGCAAAATTTATCACACAAATAATATATCCTCGGTTCATAACAAATTTAAAATGGCTAATAATGTCAAATGCCTCTGTTAGGTTAGGTTTGTGGTGAGTGGGTAAGGTTATCTATGGGTGGGTCCATAAATAACATACTTCTTAACAAAGCCGATTAGTTTATTCGGTGAATGATATTTCAGATCTGAGGGCGAGAGGGCAACCCAGCCAAACATCAAATTTTCAGGCCGCGGCAGGGTAGGCACTCGATAGGAGATATAAGGGCCAACTGCACCGGTGCTACTTAAGCATTTAAGTAAGACTTGGAAAATATGTGTGACTGCACTGCGTCGTAAGTCGTTCTTAACGTAAGTCGAAGTGTAGGTTCTACTTAAAGTCCTACTTATGTGAAAATGAGGTTATGTCTCGGCAGACCAAATTATCAAAATTTAGAGAGGTTAGTTTATAAAATCAAACAAAATGGAATAAATAATGAATATAGATCTTTTTGATGACCTTTACGAAATGGAATTAATTGAATTTGGTGTTGCCAGGAATATAATTCCCAGAGAAGATTTTCACACAACAGCCTATCCGATTATGAATTTTTTAAAAAGTTTCCATTAAGAAAAGAAATGGTCAGATTTCTATTAGCACTATTAGAAGATCGATTGGAGTGGCCGTCTGACATGTAAGTGAATACATACTTCAGACTCTGTTTTGTACAACTATGAAAGTCCTGCTCAACACTGTCAGGGTCAGCTTCCCGACTATCCACGACTTCAAGAAATATGCACTCTGAAGACAGTTCTTGAGTTGCATCACCTCCAAACTCATCGCACTCAACGGATTTTTTTATTGGTTATGTCCATCAAGATATCCAAGCATGAGTCAATTGGGTATAAATGTTCCACCCCCCAGTGGCTCCTGTGTCTGTTTTCGGCATCAACTTTTCTCAAATCAGCCTTTTTATTTGTATATAATTTGTTTAAGGTCTCTTTGTTTCTGGGTATAGCTGCGGGCGCATTATCATTGATCTCTCTTGTTATTTTATCCCACGCAGCATCTTTTTCTGCCCACGTTATCTCATCTGTTTTCTTACACTCGACGATTTTATTATATTTTGCCACACAATGTATCAAATATAAACTTCGTCGTTAGTGAAATTAGGGCCGCGGTGGGCACGCATCGCCTTTATAATTTTATCCATTTTGATCAGTGAGAGCTGCAACTCTTCACTACATTATATTTTATATTGTTATTCTCATTATTATCAGAATTAGTGTCACATCTGTCACATTTCAATTTTTGCCAAAACCAAAATCCTGTCCACATCCATCCGTCTTTAGCCGACTTAGCTAAATAAGACGAGGTGCAGTTGAATTACACCAAGTTTTACTTAAGGAATAAAGTTTCACTTACGAAAGTATTACTTAGGTGCAGTTGGCCCTAAAGTGCTTTTGAAGCCACTTGGCTGTGCGATAAAATTGTTTTATGTTTGAGATTGATTTCCTCCAATCGAAATTAGGACGGTGTAAGACAGGTAGAAAATAGAACGTAAGTAGCCCGCGAAATTTGAAGTTACCTTTCTCTTGAACGGCGTGGTATTACATAAAGTACTATATAGATTGAACAAACTGGATATTCTGATACATTTTATGTGATGTGCACTTTAAAATTGACTTCCAGTAGAATTTGTAATTGTAACAAACCTTTAAATGTACCAAGTTTCACCTTAACCTTATTGAAATTAAACATAAGGCCTCATTTTTTTTCAAGGTGCAATATTCAATATAATATCCTTGAGAAATGACACAAATTCATTTAATTTATCGGCACTATAAGTGTAAATGTACAGGGTGTATCTAACTTTTCTCTGTGTTAAAATTACTTAAATTTAATTCCTACATTCCTCTTGTTTTGTATATACGTTGTCTTTTTTTTCAAATAAGTCTAGTCATTTTGCGATGTTATATAATAAACGCATATCGCTAAATCCACATTAATTAAATAATATAAATGTTGAATTTAGCGGTAAACGTTTGATTTGTTTTTGTTGTATGAACGATAAAATTTCTGAATAGCTGACCAGGCGACTGATATTTTAGTGCAGATTTTGAGAAGGTTTGGAATATATTTTTTGAAATGGGTTTTGGGTAAGGAGTTGTATATCTTATCGAAAAATAATTTTAAACAAAATAATTCTTCGATTAGAACTGAGAATGACCACGAAAAGTAACTGTAGAATTCGGTTTGCACACTTTATTTTTTTTTATTAAGTTCGGCCAGCAATACAGAAGAATTTAACTCGTCATTTGTTACAAAGGCTAAGTTCCTTTCGTTTTATATTATTCTCATTGTCCTTATGACGGTGTCGGTTGGTGGGACATTTTCACTCGTGCATCTCCCATCCTCTAAACGCGCGATAAGGAACTTCGTCCCAAAAAAATTAATGTTGATGGGGTGCGTTCACATAGTTACTCCAGAGTTAAGGATTAACTCAGTATCGTTTATTTACTTACTCTAGATGATGGATCAGCCATCTAGAGTTAACTCTCAATCGTTTATAAATTTGAAAAATGCTACTCTGGAGTTAACTCCGCTGACTTTGCTATCCGGGAAGAGTTTGCGATAACTCTGACATAAATGACAGGTCAATTAACAAGCCGAAGTAAGAAAATTGTCATTTTGACCACATTTTTGTTTTCACCACTTCAACCTGTTGCCTGTATTACAAATCATAATGGAGATGTTCGATATAACTGAATTAGTTGGAAAAATTGCTACCATTAAAATTAAACTTTACATTTTTCTGTTAAATTATAAATCGAACTCCAACATGTAATTCCAAGCGTTCAAAACAAGCACTTCGTTATTCATGATATAATAAGTAATAAATAAGATACAAATAAAAACAATATAAAAACACTAATTTAGTTTGGTTAAGTTATGTTATGAATTATGATCGAACAATAGTTTATCCATATAAACCACTAAGTTGGGAATTCTGGAACCGTTGACGATACTTGACACTGAACACTGTTTACACTACCACTACACCAACACTAACACTTTACACTATCTTACGCGCGTTTCGATAACCAAGTTATCTTCTTCAGAGACTGAAGGTAAAACGAAACGCGCGTAAGATAGTGTAAAGTGTTAGTGTTGGTGTATAGTGGTAGTGTAAACAGTGTTCAGTGTCATATAAACCACGTGACTTAACTCTCGCGTAACTCTAGATGTAACTCAGAGTAAGTTTATGAACACACCCGTGGACACTTAACACGTAAGAACGTAGGATAGTGTCAAATATTGGACAGGTCGATGACATTTGGAGAAGAAATCGAAAATGGGAATAGAAGTAGAGTTTTTCAAACATTTGACGAGTCAAATTAAATTTGAAAACAAAGTACGTCGTAGTTGCTTGTTAAAAATTATATATTTATTTTTCTAGTGAAATAGTTTTTCTCCCTACGAACTTTGATATGCATCCTTACTTACTTATGCTATTATTGTATAAAAAAAGCATATATATATTAATATTACGAAAAAAAAGTAGACCTTCTAGGGAATTTTCAAATTGTTTATTTCATTAAACAAAATTATAATTTTGTCCTTCATACTTATTGTATCATTGTATAAGTATTATATGAAATAAAATCAATGAAACGGCTTTTTTTTCATTTTTAAACCTCTCCAAATAAAAATCACCTCAATCTCAGTAGCCATAAATAGAATACAAAATGGAGGCAATAACCGTTACGAATGACATTTTTCAGACGTCCCGAAGGACATTTGATAGACGTTCCAAATGACATTTGACTGAATGGCTACTAACAGTAACTATGGACGGTAGAAGGAAGGAGAACCATCTGAATGTATTAAAAAGTGTCCATCGAAAGGGAGCAAATTAAGGTGGCGCCATAGTAAGTGGAAAGATTTTAAAAACAGCGCCATGAATTATTAGAGTAAGATATAAAATTAAAAAAGGAAAGAAATACTTCCGGTTTATTAAAGTACGTATTTTTAAATTATTATATCATAGACAAACATACATATGAAATATAATTCTAAATTCACATTCTAAATTCACATCATTTCCATTAGCTACACGAGGGCCATTTCGGTAAATCTTCGAATTATAATTTTCTGTTTACAGGTGGACACTTTTTCATCTTGTCCCCCATACAAGACGGTTCTCCTTCCTTCTACCCTTCATAACAAGAACTAAGAAAAGCTGCAAAAGGCGTGTATAAAAGTCAAGTCCATGAAAAATGTTTTAAAGACGCAAAAAATTGTAGAATATCAAACTAGGAAAATGTGACAACGTAGTAGAAATGTTCAATGGTCAGAAAAATCGGAAAATGTAGAACTGCACTGGTAAGATTACCAGAATTCAAATATTGATATGAGAATCCCCGGGAAATCGCCTCAAACATGGGAAATATTCATATATTTGTTATGGATCCCTTCTTTCTCAAGGGCGTGGATGTGGGATCTAAATTAGGCACTAGATATCTGCTTGAATTATAATTGAAAATACTCATTTACATAGTACCTACACATAATAACACGTGCATTTTGTAAATGGATAGGATCCATGCTCGAGCACGGACATGATGCAGATGAATTGTACAATGTGATACAGGGCTGCAAAAGAGAGGGAAAGAGGGGCAATAGGCGTGAGCGGAGGGCCAATTACTGGTGGAATGAGGAAATAGAGGAGCTGTGGAGGGAGTGTAAGAAAGAACGAAGACGGATGCTGAGAGGAAGAGGAAGGATAGAGGGAAGAGGGAGATATAAAGAGAAGAAGGAACTGGAGCGTAGAGTGGAGAGGGAAAAAAGAGGGAAGTGGGAAGAGTTACTGGGGGAATTGGAAAACAATCCATGGGGAAAGGCGTATGAGATAGCGGTGAAGAGGATGGGTGGAAATAGAAACGAGGTTCTAGAGGAGGATTGGGAGAAGGAGATCATAGAGAAATTGTTCAAAGGGGGAGAAGGAGGAGTGGGTGGCAGAATTCAGGAAATCCAAGATACAAGGGGGGTAGTGAAAATGAGGGGGATAAGGCCGGTAGAGAAGTGGGAGGTAGAAGATTGGGGGAGAAATATTAAAGTGAGAAAAGCCCCAGGGATAGATGGCCTGAGGGGTGATATGGTGAAGAGGCTGTTGGATGACAATAGGGAGTACTTCTGGGAACTATTCAACAGGGTGCTGGGGGAGGAGGAGTTCCCGGAAGGATGGAAGGTAGCCAGGGTGATACTGATGAAGAAGGCGGGTAGAGAGGGGAAGCGGGCGGGGGACTATAGGCCTATCAGCCTGCTGTGTGGTATGGGTAAATTGATGGAGGGGATAATAAGGGATAGGATTGAGGAGGAAGTTGGTAGGAATGGGGGTTTTAGGGTAAACCAGCATGGGTTCACGAAGGGGAAATCTTGCATCTCGGCACTGAGCAAGGTGATGGGTTTGGTGGAAAGAGCTAGGGAGGGCAGCTGGAGGAAGAAGAAATTGGCCCTACTCGTGTTCTTCGACGTCGGGAACGCGTTCAACAGTGTCAGCAAACGGGCAGTGTTGAGCGCGTTGCTGAGGCTTGGAGTGGAGCAGGGGTTGGTTAACCTGGTGGGGGACTACCTGACGGGGCGTGTGATTGTAGACTCCAGAGGGAGGAGATATGAGATGGAGGCTGGAGTGCCTCAGGGCTCGGTTCTTGGACCGACGCTCTGGAAGTGTGTGTTTGATGAGGTTTGTGGGATAGTATGTGAGGAGGGATGTGAGATTACGGTGTATGCGGATGATGTGTGTCTGGTATGTACGGCAAAGGGAGAGGCGGAGATAGAAAGAAAGGCGGAGAGAATGTGCAGGAGGATTGTGGAGAAGATAGAGCGGTGCGGACTGGAAGTGGCGGAAGAGAAGACGGTGGGGTTGCTAGTGAAGGGACGGAGCAGGGCAAGGGAAGTGGGGGTGATGGTTAAGGGAAGGATAATTCGCATGGAGGAGTCTGTGAAATACCTAGGGGTGTGGTTGGATAGCCAATTATCCTTCAAAACCCATATGGTAAAGGCGGCAGAGAAGGGTAAAGTGAGGGCAGCATGGCTGGGGAGATTGATGTGTAATGTGAAAGGGCCGGGAGAGTGGAAGAGGAGGGTAATTGGTAGGACGGTAGAGCAGAGTATGCTGTACGGTGCGGAGGTGTGGGGTGAAAGAGCGGGGGTGAATGCGAGGGTTAGGCCACTTCTGCGGGTGCAGAGGGATACTGCTGAGGGTGGTGCAGGGGTACAGGACAGTGGGTGGACTGGCAGCAGCGGTGCTGGCAAGGTCCTACCCATTGGACGTGATGGCTAGAGCCAGGAATAAACGCTGGAGGGGTGCGACCAGAGAGGAATTACAGGAATGGATGGAGGAGGAAATGGAGAGAAGGTGGGAGGAGTATGAGGGCGCGCTAAAAGGAGCGATTGGGAATAGGAGAGATTGGATGGACCGGAAATTCGGGGAGGTGAACTACTTCTTGACACAAGTGCTCACTGGACATGGGTCGAGAGTAGGGTACCTCCACAAGATTGGGAAACGAGAGACTGGTGTGTGCGAGAGGTGTGAAGTGGAGGATGATGTGGGGCATGTGTTTAGATGCTGGAGGAACGAGGAAGTGCTGAAGACGTTGGAGAGGAAACTAGGGGAGGCGGTGTACTGGGAAAACATGGTGGAGATAATGTTGAGGGGGGAGGAGGAATGGATGGAGGTGAGTGGAGTAGTAGAGAGCATGGTAAGGGGGAGAGAAGGACTCGATATGGCATGAGAGGCAGGAGTGATAGGAGGGAGAAGATGACAGTGTGAGCGGAGAGTGTGCGAGGGACCGCCGCCTGTCTCGAAGTATGCTAGGGTAGTGATTCCGAGGCGGGGGTAACGGCGAGTTTGAGGTGGGTTTGGTTGGTAGGCATCTCCTTGGGGATGAGTCCAACACTGTTTGGGTCCTGGACCCATTCGAACATGAGTTTCCCATCTCGGCCCGAAAAAAAAAAAAAAAAAAAAAAAAAATGCTCGAGCATAGGAGAATAACAGCATACCTATATTTTATATTAATTTTTTTCTTTTTCTTCGATATTTTCTGTTACACTTACTTCTATTTACTTCTGAACCTCTTCATGTCTTAAAATCATCTCTATGTTAATTTTTTCTATATTTCCTCTTGAACTGATTTGAATGATTTATAACCTATTATAGTTCTATCTTTCTCCCAACTTTTTCTGCTCTCTTCAAATTTCTTTTCTAATGTCGTCTCCATTTCCTATAATTTCTTTTCTGTATTGGGTTGTCCTTGTATCATTTCATTTTTAAATTATTCGTTTCCTTGTTTCATTATGTTTTTTAATTTATCATATATGTCAGGTTTTACAGGTTCACAACATAAAAGCTTGACAATGTCATTCGCAGAACGAGTTTCTATAACTTTTGCCTTGTTTAATGCAGAAACCATGTATTCAAAATTTAAATGTTTAATGCATCTACATGTTCCCCTGTCTTCTACTTTAGGTTTTAAAACCCAGAATGGCTTCAAGCGACAGAAAGATTGGTAGCTTATACGATAATCTACCCAGTCAAGAAATTTCGTGTGTAATAATTTCATAGTATCCAATAGATATCTTTTTTGTTTTTGTTCTTTCCTATAGGTTATATATTCCTTTTTGCCCGCAGTCATTCGCGATACATCATCTCGTTCAAAAAATGCTCTAATTCCTTCTTTTACTTGGGAAGAAATAAAATGACCCCTTGGACGAATTTTCCGGTTGCAAGTTTTTAGTGATTGAGGATTAACAATTTTTATTTTTTTTGCTTCATTTAATAGTCTGTATTTTTTTAACATATTATACTGCATAGTAGCATGGTATTTTTTTTTACTTGTATGACCCGAAGCTGTACGGTAATTTTCCTGTAGCTGACGTTCCACAACTTCACCGAAAATTAGTTTTCTTCTGACTGGTTGGGAAACTTTTTCTTTGCCTAACAACTGGTTAACCTTCGAGTTGGGGCTCAACATGGCATTGGTTTTTAATTTTTTTTCTTTAAGGCGCTGCCATCTTTTTCTATACTTCTCAGACGATTTCTTATATTCGGTCAGTTTTACATTTAATTTTTGTATAGTTCTATACATTTTTGAACGTGATTTCTTAATTCTTTTACGACCCACATTTCTTCTCGATGTTGAAGCGTTTGGAGTAGGCAAATTTGAGTTTGTGGGAGTTACCGCTGCATCGGGAATAGGCACTGGTGAGGGAGGAGGGGAATTATCTTCCAAGATTCTGTTTAAAATATGTCGGTCTTTTTGACTTTTTCTGTAGTTTTTTGATCTTTTACGCCATTCTTTCTTTATTTGTCGGTGTTCTCTGTCACTCATATTTGCTACCAACTTAGCTGAAAGTTTTCCTTGTACTCGTTTCCTTTTATATTTTTGGCGCTCTTTTTCTCTCATTTCTTCAAGTTTTTCGGGGTTATTTTTCATATCTTCTCGTCTTTTTTTGTCGTATTGTTTTTTTCGTAGCTTGGCTTCCTCTTTATTCCGTGCCATTTCTGCAAAAAAGTAATATATTTTTAAAAAAAGTTGAAAAAATCACTACCTCATAAATGTTATCACTCCCTCACAATATGAAATTATGAGGGAGTGACTGGTGAGGGAGTGACGGATTTAATTTAAAGTTGGCAACATGGCAGCATGCTTCACACTGTGAAGGTTATATTTTGTATGAGTAATATTACACCTAAAGCTAACTTAATTAGTACAATATTAAATTTCTAATATTTACCTGATCCAAAATACCTTCTGTGAGGGAGTGATAGTATAAAAAAACACGCACTAATTTTTTTTCACTTGTAAATTATTATAACTTGCACATACAGAGATAAACAACTGCTCCCGCGTGGTATCCACAAAGCAACTGGTGCCGGCAGTGTTGCCAATTTAGTTCCCAATACATTTTTACCAGAACAATTTTAGCGCGAAATATAGAACTGTGTGAGGGAGTGACCATTAGTCACTGGTACTAATAAAAATATTTAATTGCTTGATCTGATTTTTTATATAACATAACTTTTTTGGCTTTTTTACAATGTCTGAAATACCCTTTATATTATATTGAAAGCACTCAGCGCTAAAAGGAAAAGTGATTTTAAAAAAATCCATTTTAAATCAAAATTTCTCAATTTGGACATAGTGAGGGAGTGAGAAATCATATCTAAATTGTTTTTTTTTTCGGGCTAATGTTTTCAAGTTTTTACATCATTTTCATGCATAAAGCATCAATATGTTATATACTAATAATAAAAACTAACTCAGCTAAAACTTATTGGTTCAATAGATTCGGAGAAAAAAAAATGAAATTCCTAAATCTATTGTATCTAGGAAAAAACTTCAAGAGTAAAAAAAGTTTTTCAATACAATAAAGTTTTTAAATAATAATTTTATTTCATTTATCTCGAAAAAAAATTTGATATTAAATAAAGGGTTGATAATTTCAGTCCATCATAATGTAACAGGAATGTTGAGAAAATACAGGTGGTTATAGTAATTGCGAGTGCGCGAAATTTACAGTTTCCATCTTTACTTAAATTTGAGAAAAAAGAAATAAAAACTCAATTTCACTCATCCTCTTTTTAGGGGTGATATCTCGGAAGAAAGTGAAGAGAGGAAATGTTTTCATATGAAAGACCTATTATAATTTTATACGGGCAATCACCACCTGAATTTTTTCGCATAAATTCAGAAAGTATGTAGTAGGTATAAAATATTAAAGAAAATTCTGTTATTTAAGATGAGTCATGGGGAACTGTACATATTCCTACCTCTTATTGATTCTCCTACAGGGTATGTCAAATATAAAATTCCAACCTCTCTAGGATCCTATGCAACCGTATTTCAGGCGGAAATTTACGCCATTGCTTCATGTGAGGAGAGATTGGATCAAACCAATCTCACACATGAATCAATAAAAATGTTCACGGAACATCCAAGCGGCTTTGAAAGCACTTAGCTCTTACCGTGTAACGTCTGAACTGGTTTTAGATTGCCAAAAAAGACTCTTCTCAATAGATAGAGTATCGCTGGTCTGGATCCCTGGCCATTCTGGCATGGACGGAAATGAGAAGAGGGACTCTCTTGCAAGGGAGGGTGCCACACGCGTTTTTATCGGACCAGAACCTGGACAGCAAGAAGAGCTTTAGACTTCTGGCATAATATACCAGGATTGGTTCATTCAAAGGCTTTTATACATCCTTCGAAGAATGTCTCCAAACAAATGTTAGACTATAGCAGGCATGACCTACTTTGTCTAATAGGCCTTTTAACAGGCCCCTGTCATCTGAATCATCATATGCTAATACTTTGGACTGTCGGAAGATCCGACTTGTCGTCTCTGTCTGGAGGATGATGAAACAGCAGAGCATATAAGTTGTGCCTGCCCCGCCGCGGCTCGAATCAGGTATCTTATGTTTGGCAGGGATTCTCTCTCGCCCTCGGACCTGCAATATCATTCATCAAACAAACTAATCGGCTTTGATAAGAAGCTGAATTTGTTTTGTGAAATCTGAATAGGTATGAGCCACAATAGACTCACGAGTCGCAGTGGAGGGCCTTATAGACCCACACACCACAAACCTAACCTAACCCAGACAGAAGCACTTTAGAGAGGAATTAATACAACCATTACAACTACTGAAAAACCCTCCGGTCAAACTAGTGGCCTTTATAGAAGACACAAAGATTCAGTTCAAGTGCCTGGGCTGATGAGCACAACCCAAATATATGAATGAATGAATGAACACCTGCATTTATGCACCAAAATCAAAGTGGTCAAGTTAACGTTCAAGAGCTGACTGCCTCTCTCACCGCTTGCGCACGGCCACTCGGCCCCGCACACTCCCCACCTCACTGCTCTATACCGTACATCCCATGGTTATGACCTTTACAGCGTGTTCAGAGGCGTTAAAGATCCAATTTCTTCGCTCATTTCTAAACTTGAAGCTATTCCGATGCGATTCATTGCGATTTTAAGAAGTTTTTGGACTTTTTGATAAACTTCAAAACATGGTTACTATCGCCATCGTACATCAACTAACGACAAGTAGATTCACTTGCGTCGGAACGTTTGAAATTTTTGGCACATCGTCTCTCTGGCGCCATACTCGCCCGTTATCATAATACAACAATTACGAGGGACATACGTGTGGTTAAATACGTGTATGTACTGATTTGCAGTGACCATTATAATACAGGAATATTAAAATAAAATTTAAAAACTTTTAAATCAAACTACGGTGTAATCGAACAAGCTTCTAATGAATATTATTGATTAAATTGTTATGTTTAGCATAGTAATTATTACAAATGTTTAAGTATACTTAGTTTGGGGTGTCGTTTCTGTAATTTTTCTGTTTTAATGTTACGATTAGCAAATTTTAATGTATAATAAATACGTAATCTTGTATACAATGAATAAAAATAATCAACTGGGAAATTTGTACAAGGATGCCACAATTTAACATTCTTGAAGCTATTTTTAAGCTTCATACCGACACCATATTCAGAGGCTATAATTTTATTAAATTTATTTATAAATATGTTTTCCAATTCTATAACGAGTTCCACAAAATTTTTGGGAGGCACAAACAAATTACAAATGTTGGATGAAACACTATAATCTTTATATTTCATAAAAACGGTAGCGTCTCCTTCTAGATTATCTATCTTAATAAAGTCTAAGCAAGTGTTACACGAATGCTGCAATAAACACTTTTTAAGTAGGTATCCAGTAACGTATACCAGTGCATTTCCATCGACACTTTTTATATTTCTATAATCAGTCGTAAACACTTTTAGAGGAGTATAGATATTATTTGTAGTCGTAGAACTAACTGTACTTTTAAGCAATTCAGATTTTGTATTAAGCAAAATTTCATTTAAATCTTGCATGCAGTTTGCTCCTTCGGAGTAATCTAAATATTTAAGAGAAGTAATTTTTTTAAACGCTCTGCAGAATTGGATTGGCGTAGGGTTTCTTGCATTACCACAATTTCTGATTTGCCCAAAAAAATTTTCCAGGCAATCCTGGTTAAGGTTTCTCGTTAATAAGAAAGTGTAATTTTTTGTTTGGTGTAACATTTCCCACAAAATAAAAATAGCTTTAATTGTCAACTTCCACCCAAATATAAATTTAAGTTGTTTAGTAACATTTTTTCCGTTAGAACTGAAAACTTGAAGGTTGCTAAACATTGTGAGCATATCTCTAAGAAAAGTGTTTTGCTTTTCAGTGCCCATAAAGGCATTTAAATTATTTAAATGACACGAGTTTAGAACGTCAAAGAGATCGTTCATATTTTGTATGAAAGTATCTGTAGTTCTGGCTGATGCTGGTAGAATTTTAAAGTCAATATAAGTACTCAATGCCACGGCTACAGAGTGACTAAAAACTTGGGAAGCAAGTTTTACCTTCATCTTTTTAAAACTGCTGGGGTAGATATGTTCATTAGTAAGTCTGGGTGCCAATCTGAATTCTTTTTGTTTCTCGTAATTATACATCGTATCTAAATAGGCTTTGTTGGTTTCACCATTTTTAACTATGAAATTGTATTTAAAGAAATTGTTCCTTGTCGATTTCAAAAGATGGGGTACGTCAAATAAATAAACAATTTTTATACTATCCACAAAAAATACCGGATTGTCCTCAGTTAACTTTAACGAACTTTTCAACAGTTTTTGAAAATTAGATCCTTGATCAGATATTACTCCCAAAACATTTAATCCTGCATTGGATATTTTTCTGACACTTTCAAATAATATGTCTCTTAGATCATCGGCGGATGCCGAATTTTTATAAAAAAAATAAGCAACAGGCTGTTTCCAGCTAGTTGCTATACCTCTAGCCATCACTACCAGTACACTAGATGCGATGTTCATACTATTTTGGTTAGTTTCTTTAAACCCAACAATTTTGTCAATAGAAATATTATAAAATAAATTGGATTTGATTGACATTTCATCTAGACACAAAACACAATCTCTTTCCTTTTCACCTAACAGCTTGGATCTTGATTTCATTAAATTAAAAATTGAATCATTAAATCCCGGTTTTAAAATCCAGCGTCTAAGAAAACGATGAAGTGTTGATATTGAAGGCATTGTACAAACTGTTGACATTTTTCTGTAAGCTTTCGGACCTAAGAAGTAAACACTCAAAGCAAATTGCTTAAATTCGTCATTATATCTTGCTCCTTTTGGAGCTTTATTCAGTAGCTTAAACTGACATTCTAGAAAGTTGTATGATTTTTTGGAATAGTTTTTTTTAAGAATTGCAAAACGTCTTTAAAATTAATGTTCGTTTCTAGAGACCTTTTGGAATTAGATAATCTGGCAGAGGTTCTCTTGAGATTCCTAATTTTTTTTCTATATATCTTTTTCCTTGGTGTAGAAGCTGAAAGCTTTGGGCACGTCTGAACTCCAATATCTATAAAGTAAGTTTATTCATTTTGTTAAGGTCTTTTAAAAATATATTTAACCATACCTATTTGAGCACTAGTTGTTTGAATAGAAACGTCACTGCAGACTTTAATAGGAACGTCACTGCAGGCTTTAATAGGAACATCAATATATTCGTCGTTATCTAAAGCAAAAGTTTCACTTTCATCGTTTATGTTCAGATTTTAATAGAACCAATTCAATCAATAATTCGACGAAGTGAATTTACTTGTCTTTAGTTGATGTACGATGCTATCGCAACACACATTGTTGGATCCACCGAAAAACCGAAGTGAGTAAACCACGTCGTCAAGCATATAATCGGTTATCTATACGCCGTAACTATGATCTATTCGTAATTTCTAATGGCTAATTTTTTCATGAATTATATAATCAAGAATAAATAATAAAACATCAGTGGAATCTTAAAATATATTACCAATACAAAAACTTTAAATTACAATAAAAACTAATCGATTTATATTGAATTAGGAAATGACGACAGTTTTACTTAGTATTTTCATACCAACACAATTTAAAAATGTGAACAATAAAAATCATTCGACAGTTGACATCTTCTTTACGTCAAACCTATCATTTTGTTTCTGTAGTAATGACGTTCCCTGGTTTACCATGCAATATAACAAAGAAAAATAAGTGACATCTTAACATATCAATTTCACTTGCAATCGAGTCTTCTATGTTACTTTTAATTCAATAAACCCAACAAAATATCACTTTCGCCCTACTAAATCATATTTAAAATGTAAATTTATATACTTTCGTCGTACAGAGGAGTCGCATCACCTAAAGACATCGAATGCGGCGATGTGTTG